>JAQQSV010000087.1:132312-264723 GCA_028646515.1 Pseudochirops corinnae
ACCCCCCCCCCCAGCAAGTCTCTAAGAATATAAATGCAGAGGAGGTACTAATCTTGCGACATTGGGAGAGTTCTCTCACTAACATGCATTATCTCATTATTTGCTCATCACAGAGACCCTTTTAGGTAGGTGCTAGATGTGTGAGGCTATATATAGTGTTTACCTATATAGATCATTGTTATTCGGTCTTTTCAGTTGGGTCTGATTATTCATGACCCCCACATGAGGTTTTCTTGGCGAAGATACTGGAGTGGTTTGTCATTTCCTTCTCCAATTAATTTGACAGGGGAGGAAACCAAGGCAAACAGGGTCAAGTGACTTGCCCAGAGTCACACAGCTAGTAAGTGTCTGAGGCCAGATTAGAGATCAGGAAGAGTAGTCTGACTTCAGGACTCCCTACCAATGAGTCACCTAACTGCCAATCTGTATGGATATATATGTGACTGTATAGTACTACAGTAGAATGAAGTCCTTTGGGAGGCAGTTCCTCCTTATTGATCATCTTCTAGTAAAGACTGGAGGTCCCTCGCTGGACAGTTCATAGGCCAAATTCTTGTCCACATACAGACTGAACTCAGTGGCCTTTGAGACCCCTTCCAACTCTGTCATGCCATACTCACTCTTTCATTCCTTTCCAGGCTCCACTCTCTAGACTAGCTGAGCTTCTTTCTCTAACCTCATCCAACAGCCTTCTCACCCAGGAAGACGTTTCCTCTCCTGTAGTCAGTCTCGTCACTCTGGAAGGGCCTTCTGTCCCCCCAGCCCCATCCTCAGCTTGGTCAGTTCCTCAGTTTTAAGGATGGACCCAAGTCGTCCATATCCACTTCTTCATTCCTCTATGGACTCTGCCCCAGACTTCTTTCTCCACCATGTTCCCTCCAAGGAAACTCTCCCTTTCCCCACCTTCCAACTTCCTTTTGCGTGTTGTCATCCCCTTATTAGAATATAAGCTCCCTGAGAGCAGGGACTGTCTTCCTTTTTGTTTGTATTAATTATTGGCAAAGCTTAGCACATAGTAAGTGTTTAATAAATGTTTGTTGACTTTACATAACAGTAACTCCATGGGTCAGGTCCTATAGGTATCATTATTCCTATTTTAGAGATGAGGAGACTGAGATTTAAAAAGATTGAATAATTTGCCAATGGTCCCAAGGCTAGGGTCAGATGCTTTATTGAGATTCAGGTCTCTCCAGACTCCAAGCACAACTTTAATAAATGGATAAGAATGATTTTATTTAAAACATTCTTTACAGGCAAGTCACTTAACCCCAATTGCCCTACCTTCCCCCTCCAAAAAAAAAAAAGCAAAAAAAAAACTTTACAGTAAACTTAATATCAAACATCAACCCAACTAATAAAACTTACTTTGCAACTATTTCCATTTAAATAACAACTATGAAGTATAAACTTACTTAGCTTTTCAAGTCCTTTCCTCTACATCTCCATGAGGATTCTTTGTTGGTAATTCACATTTCTTGTTATATGGTTCTAGTTAGTACTTCCTCTGTTCTTCTGCTTTGGCTTTCTTTGCATTATTTCATAAAGGTCTTTCCAGATTTCTTTATTTTCCTCATACTCGTTTGTCTGCATTACATTATAGCATTCCATTACGTTATTGTAACACAATTTATTTAACCATTCCCCTATTGTTGGCCATTTAGGTTGCCAACTTTTTGCATTTACAAATAACACTTACGAAAATAATTTAACAGTGACCTAAAAAAAAATACTTCCAGTGTATATTCCCAACAATGGAGTTATTGAGTTAAAGGGTAAGATTATTTTTGTAATTCTTACTGCCAAATTGTTGTCCAGAACATTCTACATGTTTGCAGTTCCACCAATAACCAATGAGTTTGCCTGTTTTTCCACAGTCCTACCAGCCTTGAATTTTGGTGCTTTCCACTAGTTTTACCAATTTGATGGTTATGAACCGGTATCTCAAAGATGTTTTAATTTGCATCTCTTTATTAATAAGATTGACCATTTTATTCAAGGGATTATTAAAATGTATTATTAAAATTATTAAGTAATCACTTGATCAGATAAAAATGATCTTAGAATGATTTGGGAACCCGCTGTAAAAGAGTAACTTTCCCATGGTCTCCATAAATCTAACCCTAGGGCCAGATGCTTGGTTAGGGTCCATTTCTCATCTGACTCCAGGACCAGCTCTAATAAACAGATAATAATGAGAAATGTTTCTAAAGTGTTTAAGGATACTCTTGGAGTCGTCAATTTATTTTGAGTACTTCATATATTGCCTTGGTTTATTATAGTGGAGGGCGGTGGACTGAGAGGGCTAGATCTAATATTCTGTTGGTATAGGGAGCACCAAGTTAGGAAACTTCTTTTACTAAGTCACATTGGCTCTGCAATGTATGGTTGTAAAGAATGGACTTATTCAGAGGTTAATTGACTTACTCTGGGTAACACCCCTAACTCGTGTCAGAAGTGAGACCTGAACCCAGATCTTTTGAACTCTGTGGTGATTTTTCAGTCTCCAGGCTGCCTCTCCAATATATTCTATTAAGTAATTTTAATAGTTCCATAATTTGCCTAGAGAATCCTTTCTTGTGTAACACTGGCCGTGTGTGTGTGTGTGTGTGTGTGTGTGTGTGTGTATGTAGGGGTGAGGTGTCTCCCACTTGCCTTAGCTACAAGCAGTCGGATTATATTTTACATAGAAATATAGAATGCTAAAGATTCGATCACAGACCGACTTCCTTAGCATGTGAGAGGCATAAATCCTCATTCTAATTTGTATCATATCAGTCTCTGGGGAGAAATCAGTAGTCAATGAACGTGTATGAAGCATTAAGTGACAGGCACTGTACTGAGCATGGAAGGGTGATTGGGTTTTTAGCTTAGCTCCATTCCTATAGAGCAAAGAAAGCCCCAGTTCCAAGTCCAAAATCCTTTTTGGGCGCTATTCCCAGGCACTCTAGCTTCTCAGGGCTTCTATGGCTGGCTATAATGACTGGCTGTACTGTACCTCTCTGCCTAAAACCTTGGCCCCAAAGTTTCCATGGCTTAAACTCCTGGTCCTGGGAGGATCTCCTCCTGCACATGAGAAGAAGGAGGGCAAACTGCACAGAACAGGCCTGATCTCAGAGCTGGGGTCAAAGGGAAGGAGTAGACAAAAGAAAGTCCTTCTCCTCTTACCAGGTCAGTTCATGGCATCCATGCTGGGCAACGAAAGAGTCCAGTAGAAGGGAGGGGCGTAAAAAATAATGTCACTGGAAAGAGACCCAGGGGCTCTGCCAGTCTAAAACATTCAGGTAGACTTTCAAAGTAGACTGCTCCCACCCACAAGGCAGGGGATGCAGGCCTTCATCTTAGGCAATCTGGACATATTCCAAAGGCCCCACAAGGGTACTTCCATTTTAGGAGAACTGAGCATGCCCAGAGAAGTCTGGTTTACACTTGGTAATCAACACAAAGATAATCTTCAGCATCACTTCCATAGGAACAATGAAAAACTCTGAGTTATTAGCATCTCAATTGATAAGATTTTCAAACATCTTTCTGAAATTTTTTAAAAATAGAATTTATTATCCATTTCCCTAGCTGGGTTGGACAGATTCCTGGTAGGCAATTTATTTTTTTTTAATAATACTTTATTTTTTCCCAGCTACATGTAAAAATAATTTTTAACATTCATTTTAAAAAGTTGAGTTCCAAATTCTCTCCCGCCTTCCCTCTCCTGCTCCCTCCCTGAGACAGCAAGCAACTTGATATAGGTTATACATGTGCAATCATGCAAAACACATTTCCATATTAGTCATATTATGAAAGAAAACAGAGACCAAAAAAAACCACATGAAAAAAATAAAGTGAAAAGTAGTATGCTTCAATCTGCATTCAGATTCCATTGGTTCTTTCTCTGGAAGTGCATAATATTTTTTGTTATAAGTCTTTCAGAATTCTCTGGCTGAGAATTGTATTGCTAAGAATAACTAAGTCATTTACAATTGATCATGATACAATATTGTTCTTCTGGTTCTTCTCACTTCACTCCCCATCAGTTCATGTAAGTCTTCCCAGGTTTTTCTGAGAGCATCTGACTTGTTGTTTTTTATAGCATAGCATTCCATTACAATCATATACCACAATTTGTTCAGCCATTCCCCAATTGATGGGCATCCCCTCAATTTCCAATTCCTTGCTATCTTTATGGGCAATTTCTGGAAAGACATGGACAATAATTGCAAGTGGTAAGAAGAAAAGGGATTACATGAGCTCTATGATGGTGAAGGGAATGCCCATAGTGGGTGAAATTCCAGCAGATCTGAATTGTTTTGCAAAGAAACCATCTCCCCAGCTAGATTACTGCCAATTCTCAAAAGGCAAAGACTGGTCTTCCTAGAAGGATTTGGTACTGAATAGGCACTCAAAAGAATGTTGAAGGATTGCAGAAGGCTGGGAAGATGAGAGTCACTGGAAGGGGGTAGAATTCAACCTATAGAACATTAAGGTTGGAAGAGACTCTAGAAATAATTTACTCCAAAGCTCCCAGAAAAGTTAAATGAACTTCTAGGGGTCATACAGGCAATGTTAGTTCACAGAGTCTCTGAAATCCATCCATCTTAACCTGGGTCTGTAGGCCCCAGGCTAAGAGCCCCTGATCTAGAGTAAAAGTATACGGTAACCTTAAAATGATGATCAATTAGGACAGGACCCACAATGCCCTCTGCCTGTGATGCAGATAACAAGATACAATCAGCTGGTGCTGAATAGATTACAGAAAGAGCCATGCCCAACAACAATAAGAAATAGCTGTTGGGAGCTTCTCTAGTCCTTCATGATCACTCTCAAAAGCTGATGATCAGTAGCACTTCAATTGACTTGGCCTGTTTGGTCTTTGGGGAAATGACTGAACCTCTATAGGCCTCAGTTTCCCCATCAGTAAAATAGGGATACAAATATCTATAATTAAATGTTATGAAGATTCGGTGAAATAAAGTGAGGAAAGTATTTTGTAAAGAAGGTACTATTCAGTCAATAAGCATTTTTTGGGGGGGAGAAGAGGGAAGGCAAGGCAATTGGTGTTAAGTGACTTGCCCAAGGTCACGCAGCTAGTGAAGTATCAAATATCTGAGTTCGGATTTGAATTTAGGTCCTCCCGACTTTAGGACTAGTGCTCTATTCACTGTGCCACCTACCTGCCCCACAGTAGGTGTTTATTAAGGGCCTAGCAGGTACCAGGTCACTGTACGATGCACTGGGGATACAAAGGGATTCCTGCCCTCAAGGAACTTACATTTAATTGTGTTTTAGACATACATATATACACATATTCACGTATGTATGTGTGAATTATAATGAATGTAAACTATTTTATAAATCAAACATATATAAACTAAATAAAAAACATAAACTTTTATTATTTTAGACAATTGGTCAAAAGTAGACTTTTGCAATCTGCAGCAGAATGTATCTGGTGCATGGGAAGGGCGCTCAGATTCTAGGAGCCAGCCAGGTGTTTTCGCAGAAAAAAACTTTGCTTACCTCTGTGTTCCCTGGAGTATTTGCTCCCATTTGGCATCTGGCTGGCATTATACCCACAGGCTCAATACACACCTACCAAAAGCCAGCTTTGCTTTTTATCTTCTTGCTTCCAGCACCTACACCCTCGCTCACATATAACATGTGTGTTTTATGTGTGTGTATATGTGTGTGTGTGTGTGTGTGAGAGAGACAGAGACAGAGACCGAGAGAGAGACAGAGAGAGAGAGTGAGAAAGAGAAGACAGAGGGATAGAAAGACAGAGGGAGAGAGAGACAGAGAGAGACAGAGAGAGAGAGAGAGAGAGAGAAGACAGAGGGAGAGAAAGACAGAGGGAGAGAGAGAGAGAGAGAGAGAGAGAGAGAGAGAGAGAGAGAGAGAGGGAGGGAGGGAGGGAGAGAAAGAGAGAGAGAGAGTGCAAATTAGGAGAAAGGAGAAAACATACTGCTTAATTTAATAATATATGTTTTCAAATGAATCACTTTCCATTCACATTACTGAATACCATTGTGACTCCTTTTCCACCCTCAAGCCCTGAAGCCTTTTGGGAAATATTTGTCGGCTTTGTTCCAAGGCAATGATGCATAACTCAAGGGTGGGAAAAGGCACCCTGGCTGGCACTGGCTCCTGATTATACACCCCCAACCACCTGGGCACCAGAGAGGTCGTTGATAAGCAAGCCACTCATGGGAAGGTGAGTTTTACTGATGGATTCTGCAATCCAGCTTGATAAACGTTTATAAGACCTATCTATACAGTAGGCAAAAGGGTCTGACGTGCCATGCTTGATGAACTAGTGGAAAGATGCTCTGATGATAAGATAAATAATATCTCGTTCTGCCTTCTTTCATCTCCATGCCTTTGTTCACACCATCCTCCATTCTTAGAAATGGATTTTCTGTTCTTCTCCCACACACAGCCCCTCCCCCCAACCACAATTATTTCCATTTGTTGAAATCCTTCTCTTCCTTCAAGGGTCAGCCCAGCTATCATCTTGTGTACATAAACCTTTCCCTGTTTTACCCTCCTTAAATCTTTCATTAGTATTTTGTCTGGACCTAGGAATTAGGACCACACACACACACACACACACACACACACACACACACAATTATTAAAATTACTTGTGACAAGGGATGATAGGTATTTCAGGGACCCCAATGACCAGAGTCCCTTGGTGGACAGTCTGGAGTGAATTCTTAGGCTCAAGCATTCTGAGCACCCACCACCTGGATCCTGAAGATTGTTCACTCTTTGAGGACAACAATCTTTGTCTTTTTATATGATTATCTCCTCACTACCCAGGGTGTATGGTTTTACTCCTGTAACACTTATTAGTTCTATGATTCTAGGCAAGTAATTTAAACCCATCTCAACTTCAGTTTCCTCATCCATAAAAAAGGAGTTAATTATAGCACCTGCCTCACAGTGTTGTAGTGAAGGTAAAATTAAATAACATACATGAAGCATTTTTCAATCAATGAATGATTAAGTGTTTTGTTGTTGAGTTGTTTCAGTCTTATCCGATTGTGACCCCTTCTTGGAAAAAATCCTGGAGTGGTTTGCCATTTCCTTCTCAAGCACATGTTACAGATGAAGAAACTGAGGCAAACAGGGTTAGGTGACTTGCCCAGGGTCACACGCTTACAAGCTGTAAGTGTCTGAGGACAGATTTGAACTTGGGAAGCCGAGTCTTTCTGATGTGCTCCATGCACTATGGCACCACCTAGCTGCCCTTCTCCAAACAACTCACCTTTAATTTATAATTTTAAAGATTTGTCTGGGACACTGAGAAGTTAAATAATCTGCTGCTGGTCATACACAGATAGGACTTGTGCCCAGCGCTTCCTGCACGGTATGGTGGTGCAGTGGTTAGAATCAAGAAGACCTGAGTTCCAATCCCTGCTAGTTATGTGACCCTGGGTAAGTCTCTTATTTTCTATTTACCCCAATTTGCTCATCTATAGAGTGGGAATGATAATAATTGTACCTATCTACCAGAGGATCAAACGAGGTAATATTTGTAATGTGACTAAAATAGTACCTGGCACACAGTAGGTATTTAATAAATGCTTGTTCCATTCAAAGAATAGTAATTATATGCCTATGAGGGCCATATTTTTTATTCTGAATATAGAGGGGGTTTGCTTATTTATAATTTTCAGTCATTTAATGAGATGTTGAACCCCATGCCCTGGAGGGTCCATGGCCCACGGATTGGGAACCATTGCCCTCTACATTGAGAAGACTAAAAAGAGTTCTCTGTGTGTGTGCCCTGTGTGCACTTGTGTGATGAAAGGATAAATGAGGCATATTGTTCACACACTATTAGTCTTTTTTATAACATGTCATTATTGCTGCTGTCAGTTGGGGTTAATGTTTTAATTAAAATTATATTTCAAGGAGTTGGTTGCCTTGGGGCTGATTTAAAGGATACTTCACCAAGCCCTAGAAGATCCCAATCCTATTTCCATGGTATTCTCTGTAGTGCTTCTCCTGCCTTCTTTGATTGCTGGGGATGGGCTCCATTCCAGAGCCAACTTTTCTCCTTCCTACCCCCAATTCGCTTTGAATTTCCTCTGATTAACATCATACACATATCCTCAAACTCTTTTGCAGGATCAGGACCTGGACACTTCAATTGGGTTTTTAGTTCCTCATTCTGTTTTTGTAATTGTTTTAAAAAATCAGACCCATGGATCCATTATTGAAGGGAGCTCCCAGAGAAGAATTCCTTTTACCAGGGAAGGTTGGTGCCTTCTTTGCCACTTATGGTCTCAGAGAGTTGTCTGGGGCATTGGAAGGTTAAGTGATTTAGTCATTGTATGTTTCAGAGTTGGGTCTTTAGCCCAGGTCTTTCTGACTCCGTAGCTAGTTCTCTGGCTGTCTGCTCCTTGGCCCTTTAGTCTTCACCATGAAGAAAGTGGAAGAACAAAGACCTCCAGAAACACTCTTGACTCCTTAAATCAGGGGGTCTCAACCTGTGGGTTATGTTCAATTTAAATACATCCTGCATATTAGATATTTACATTATGATTCATAACAGTAGCAAAATTACAGTTATGAAGTAGCAATGAAAATAATTTTATGGTTGGGGGTCACCACAACATGAGGAACTGTATTAAAGGGTAACGGCATTAGGAAGGTTGAGAACCACTGCTTTAAATGCTAGCACCCCTAGGCTAGTTGGCTGAAGTGTTGATTTCACATGTCTTTCCAAAGGGAGATGTTCACCCACTACTGGAAGTTTTCATTCCTCCATTCATTCAACAAATATTTAGAAGTAGGCGAGGCATGAAAGTCAATGTGTTCTACTAAAATGTGTTCTAGCCTCATATTGGCTGTGTTACCCTGGGCAAGTCCTTCAACCTTTCAGTCCTTCCAGGTAATTCATTAAGACTCTAAGAGCTGATTGCACGAGTAGGAGGGAGGTAAAGATGAAATCACCAACCCAGACGAAAAAAAGAAGAGGATTTAGACGTTCACATCAAGGTTATATTTTATCAAGTGATTTTCAGCAACAAATCACTGTGTTTGTTATTCGCCAATAATAAAAAAGTACGAAATCTGAACTTAAAAGGATTACTTTCAATAAGGTGTTTCCATGTATTAACTTCAAACACAATTCTGTGGGAGATGCAATAAAAAGATGACTTTTTAAATAAGGAGACTAGGTTATGGGGGACTTTGAGGGCCAAAAAGAGCATTTTGATTTGATTTTGGAGGCAATAGGGAGTCCTTGGAGTAGGGGATGACATGGTTGGACTTGCATTTTTGGAAAACCACTTTGGTGGCTGAATGGAGGATAGCCTAGTTTGGAGAGAGACTAGAGGCAGGCAGACCCATCCACAGGATATTGCAGTAGTCCAAGTGTGAGGTGATGAGGGTCTTTCCTGAAGAGGTGACAGTGTCCAAGAAGAGAAGGAGACATATTCATTTGAGACATGCTGCCAAGGTGAAGTTGACAGGCCTTGGCCATAGCTGGAAAAGGGGTGGGGTAAGATAGTGAGAAGAGTAGGATGGCTCCTGGGTTGGGTTGTGAGTTTGAGGAACTGGCAGGATGGTGTTGCCCTCCGCAGTAACAGGGAAGGTAGGAGCTGGGAAGGGTTTAGGGGGAGAGATAATGAACTCTGTTTGGGACATACTGAGTTTAAGATGTCTACTGGACATCCAATTTGAATGGATATCTGAAAAACACTTGGAGATGCAAGATTGTTCATCAGCAGAGAGTTTGAGGAAGGATAGGGAGCTTTGATAATCATCCTCATAGAGATGGTCATTAAATCCATGGGAGTTGATGAGACCATCAAGTGAAGTAATATAGAGGGAGAAGAGAAAGTCATTATTTCACTTCAGTAGTCAGTCAGGGGCTCTTGACCTGATTTGTGTCATGGATCCCTTTGGCAGACTGGTGACACCTATGGATCCTTCCTCAGAACAATATTTGTAAACATATAAACTAAAATTCATTGGTTTAGAAAGGAAAACAAAGGTTAATGAAAACAAATTTTTTTCGCCCATCTAAAGTCTCCAGACCTCCTGAATTCTATCCACAGGCACCTTGAGGGTCTGTGGATCCCTGGGAAAGACCCTCTGGTTTCATGGATCAGGCAAAAACTTGAAGTAAAAAGTACCAAAGACAAAATTCTCAACATCATCCCTCCCAAGAGGTTGGGGCCAGCCACTGTCCATCTCTCTCTTAGTTTTTGAATATCATAGAATCTTAGGACTTGAAAGAGTCTCAAAGATTATCTAGCCCCTCACTAACCCCACTTCATTTCACAAGTGGTAGGAAGAAATAAGTTCTACAGGGGGGAGAAATATTTTTCCAAGTTCATATTGTTAGTTGCAGAACCAAGACAAGAACTGACCCGTCAATCTCCCAAATACTTCTTGATTGCAGGAGAACTCAGAAACAATAAAGGCTTGTTTAGTGGAACTTTGGGTTCACCTGCATTGACCTAACAAGTCCTGAGATATTGACCCTAGAAGGAAGTATGGAAGGAGAACACTGGTTCTCTATTCCTTGCCAGCACCAGTAACCCAAAGGTGTGTTCCACTAGAATGTAATTACCCAGTCACTGAGGATAGTAGTCCCCTTCTACACATTCATTTTAGGACTTTAATAGGCCTAAAATACCTAGAATTCAGTGTTCTTCCAGAGCCACAGTCCAGTTATGTTATGTGGTCAGGGCCACCATGTTGATCCCTGTTAAAGCTTCTCTGGGTACAACAATTGTCTCCAAATCTGGTTGATCCAGAGCTCATCTTTCTGTCCCAGGATACTTTTAATGATTCTTCTCCAAAGTTGTCTTAGAGAATTAATTATCCTCTGGTTTAACAACCATGTATGGCCATGTTAGATTTTACAGAATCCAGAGCTTCAAGGGACCTTAGAGGTCATCCAAGATTATGAAGAACTTAGCCTCACCAGGGTAGATGAAATACCTCTTTCATTGGGAACTTGCTTGTGTGCTGAATTCTAAGGAATGAGCAGTAATCAGCAATAACAAAAGCACCATTTGCCTAGGATGACTTTGAAGAGTGTTTAGACATTAACCCAGTTGTATTGGGATAACCCATGATTTTCCAGGAAAAGATGAAGTCTTGGCCATGATCAGGCATCAGCTTCCTCCCTCTCCAATTTCCTATTATTTACTTGTCTTCCTCAAATATTACATACTCTCCAGTCCAACTGGGCCCCCCAGATACCACCTATATCTTCCTGATTCACCTTTTCTGCTCCTGCTGTTCCTTGTGCCTGAAACATACACTTTTCTCTTCCCCTGTTGAATTTCCAACCCATAATTTAAAGCTCAGTTAAAATGCTACCTTTTCCATGAAGCTGTCCTTCATTACCCCAGTTGATGAAGACAATCTTCTTCAGGCCATTTGGTTATGTGACTCAATAATGCACTTATCATGTCTTACTCCCTGTGTCTTCCTGGCTGACTAGACTCTAAACTCCATGAGAATGAGGAGATGCTGCCTCCATGGAAGCATTTCCTGAGCTGGCAAATTGTTGGTGTTCTCTTCCTCCTCAAATTAGCTTATTTTTAACTTATTTGTGTAAATCCTATATTGCATTCCCTATGCCAAGTGGCATGTTTACTCTGTGAGAACAGGGAGCAAGAGGCAATATGGAACAGTGATTAAGACACTGGATTTAGAGTCAGAAAAATCTGGGTTCAGAAGCTGACTCAGACACTTAATAGCTGTGTTGTTCTGAGCAAGTCATTTAACTTCCCTGAATTTCACTTCTCTTATTTGCAAAATGAGCAGGTTGGATTTGAAGACCTCTAAGGTCCCTTCCTAGCTAGGTGGCCCAGTGAGTAGAGTGCCAGACCTGCAGTCAAGAAGACTCATCTTCTTGACTGATAAATGTTTTTTCAATGAATGTTGAATGAAAGAGGGAGCAGTGTTGTTTAGGGGACAAATTCTAACTACGCTCCTGGAATCTGCCTATCATTAGAAGAATTTCCATAGCACTCTAGGCTGAAGTCCATCAGATCCTACCTAACGTTGGCTGTTCAGATTGGGGAAGATCTTTGTAAATCTCATACCTTCCCCATGCATAAATGTTCCTCTCTCAGTGAATGATGAAGAAGCTAAGAAGGAACCTCAAGCAACTTTTTAATGGTTCCTGCTTGCTAAGTCCTTTGCTGTGTTGAATTTCCTCCCTTAAAAAAATTATTATTGGGTGACTCAAAGCCTAGAAAGACATAGAATGTAAGTTTCTTGAGGGCAGAAACTATTTCTTTTTCTTTGCATCTCCAGCACCTATTATGGTGCTTGGAATATTTTTGTGGGTGTTTATGCAGGGGAGGGGTAACAATTGTGAAGGGAATACCCAATGAGGAAAAACCTTCTAATACAACTCAGCATCAGCTTAGCAACTCTTTGTCTGGCACATAGTTGGTATATTTTTGCTTAATAGATGCTTACTTGTTTATAAATAAATATATATGTGTGTGTATTGATACATAGATATAGATATAAGTATAGAAGTCTAGATATTTATATATATTCTAGCTCTAGCTCTATATATCCACTCCACAGGCACTTAGGATCGAACCCTCTGAAAATACTCAGCATCTAAGCGTCACTTTTTCCTTGGACTTAGTTTTGTTCTATTCCTTTTTTCCCTTCCACTCATCTGCATGAGAGAGTAGAAAAGTTTTAGAATTGAGAAAATGATGACTGGGTATAGTAGGGCTTTTGCTTTTTAAAAGACTGATAACAAGAAAAGCCTTGGAGATTAAAACTAAAAAGGTCACGGAAGAGCCTATGCTTCCTATGAGGAAAAGGGAGCAAGCACTCTCGTTAAGGACTCTACCTGAAGCCAGAAGCGGGGTGTTCCAAAGTGCCTACTAGAAACCAGAAGTGACCATGAGACCAGTGGTGCAATGCTGAGACATACTTTCAGGAGACAGGTGGAGAACTTGCCCAACAGGAACAATGTGATGATATCACCGGAACAATCAACAATCTCATGATATCAGAGTTGTGAATTACCCTAGGCATGGGTCCCAGGTGCGTTCCCTTCATGTGTGCCTTTCCATGAATGTCCTCTGACTTCACATGCTCCCTATGTGTGTGCACTCAAGACTCACATGCTGTCTGTCTATGTCCTCTACTTTCATGGATGGTGTGTGTATTTGTAAGACAGTATGTTCCAGATATGTGGGGAAAATGTTTTATTGCTGTATTTCTTACTATGCTAATCCATGTATTACCTTTATTTTAAACAAATTGTGTTCTCTGGATGACTAGAAAATGTAAACACAATGATGGGGGCTCGTGACCTTTGGTTTTGAGTAGATGTGGACCCACAGAGTACCCTGATCTTTGGTAGCCTTCTCTGTGGACCTCTTTTGCAAGTGAAAGAAAGATGAGGTGTACATTGTGTTGTAATAACCAGGAGGTTCATACCTCTGGTGCTCACTTTCAGGTTCCTGGGCAGGTTTGTGGGCCTTCAACATCACTCCTTATGGATTGGAGTGAAACTTAAATTGACCACTTTAATTCCATAACCTCCCAAGGGGTTCTCTCTAGGCTAGTGGTTCTCAACCTTCCTAATGCTGTGACCCTCTAATACTTGTATGTGGGCCTATCTGCATGTGGGTGGACCCACCTGGAGACAGATAGAGGAGTGGTGTCTTGGTTCCTAAGACCATCGGAAATATGTGTTTTCTGATGGCCTTAGGCGACCCCTGTGAAATGGTTGTTCTACACCCAAAGTGGTCGTGGCCCACAGGTTGAGAACTGCTAGGCTTCTAGGCTAAGCCATGTTGGTCCAAAAAGTCCACTTCCTTGCTAAAAACCAATTGATTCCAGGAAAGTACTGGGGATACAAAGAAAGACACAGTCTTTGCCCTCAAAGAGCTTAAAATCTACCAAAGGTAGTCAGAAATTCTAGGAGGCAGGGGTGAAGAGGGAGAGTATTCTAAACATGGGGACTGTCAATGCAAAGGCAGAGAGAGAGAGGAGAGGAATTATCCTATTCAAGAATCAGTCAGAGTGGCTGGATTGTAAAGTTTGTGTAAGAAGTGTGAGAAGACTGGAGAGGCAGGAAGGGGTCATGTTCAAAGTTATGCAGTCTAGCTTCTCATCTAGGAATTGTAGATCAGGGTCAAAGAACACAGAGAAAGAAGAAATAGAACTGACCCACCCCCCAGAACAATTGGAGATTTTCAAGGACAGCTCCTGCTAGTAATTTGAATGTTTGAGAGATACCATACAGACTTTAAAGTCTCAGGAGTTTGGAGGGTAGGTAAGCAATCCGGCCTCAGATACTCACTAGCTGTGTGACCCTGAGCAAGTCACCTAACCTTGTTTACCTCAGTTTCCTCATCTATAAAATGTACTGGAAAAGGAAACAGCAAACCACTCCAGTATCTTTGCTAAGAAAACCCCAAATGGGCTCATGAAGAGCTGAGTATGATTGAACAAGAACAAAAAGGTTGTTGGAAAGGTGATTCTCTGTCAGGGTAACTGGGGAAAGGACAGGAAATACTCTGGTTCCCTTTAACCCAGGAGAAGAAGGTTGAGTTTTTCTTGGGAGTTCAGAGGAGGGAATTCTGCAACCATTCCATGATGTCAATGTCCCTTCTGTCTCATTTCCCTAGTGTAGGTGCCAGACTCCGATGCGGGGGAATGTGAGGTAAGAAGAGAAAAGAAATAGAGGGAGAGAGAATAGTATAGTGGAAAAAAGAATTGGATTTGGAGTCAGAGGGTTCAAATGCAGCCTCTGTCACTACTTGTGTGACTTTGAACAAGTCACTTAAGCGTTATGGCCTTCAGGTTGCTTCCCTATAAAATAAAGGTGTGGGACAAGAAGGTGCCTCCCAGTCCTAAATCTGTGATCCTATGATCTCTTCAATTTTATCTTAGGAAATGGATAAGCGTTGCCCTGACTTTAACACCTGAGCAAGCAAGCCCTGGGGCCCATCCAGGAAAGCATGGCTGTGCTGCGTGGGAGGAGGATCAATCAAACAGAAAAGAAGTTACATCACTTGTTCCATGAGTTACAACAAACAGGATTCAGAGCTTGGGGAGACTGTAGGAGGGAAAGTCACTTTCAAGTGTAAAAATGAACCTCAGATCAAACAATGGAGCCAGATCTGGGACTCAGAGAGTCATAAAATCCTAGTGTTGGGGGAGGCCTACCTTCTGTCTGCTCTATGAAACCCCCGCCTATCACCTGTCTCTGAGCTGCATATTAGAACAGGAGAAACCCCAAACATCGAGAGGTCTGAGGGCTTTCTCTGTATCACTGTAAGACAGTGGGAGTTTCATTTTCAAAGAATTAATGTATCGGTCTACATGAGTATTTCCCCTTCAGAGCAGTTGCCTTAGGAGGCTTCCTATGAATTCTAGCGATTACATTGTTACTCAGGCCACCATGGGTATTCATCCAGGTCACTGAGCCTCCTTGGGCCTCAGCTTCCCCATCCATAAAATGAAGGTGTTGGTATAGATGACCCTCATAGGTTCAAATCTGACCACTAACATTGGTTCTCTGTGTGATGTGGGGCAAGTACTTAATCTGCCTGGGTCTCAGTTTCCTTATCTGTAAAATGAAGAGGTTGGATCAGAGGGCCTTTGAGGTCCCTTGCAGTTCCAGACCTGTGTATCTAAGTTCAGATCCCATCTCTGGCGACCTGTGTGACCTTGAGCAAGTCACATAACTTTACTGAATCTTAGTTATTTCATCTAAGAAATGAGGAAGTTAGAACAGAAGTCACTTCCATTTCTAAACCTATGATCCTAGAATCCTCAGTGGGAACTGCCTTTGGAGCCGGTCTACCAGGTATCCAAGAAAAGCTGTCAGGTTACTTTATAGCTGTTCCTTATTTTGGACAGAAACAGAACCCCCCAGCAGCATCACCTGCCTACTCCACCAGACTTAGCTCCGTATGACTTGGGACTGTTAAAGATAAAATGCCATCCACCACCACTAAGAATATTTAAAAGACGGGACTGTATTGGTGCTGAAGGTCATTCCTGAAGAGGCATTCCTGTAAGATCTCTGGTCCTGTTAGAATACACATATAGTCCATCAAGGGAGCTGTTTTGAAGGGGATAATATTCATTTGAATGTACAAGTTTTGATGTATTTAGCCAAAAAAAAAAAAAAAGAATCATTGTATTTTATAGTTGGTCTACCCTATGGTTCATCAGCTCCTGGTGAGGAAACTCCCTTTGTCAATGTAGGATTAGCTCGACATGATGGAGGGGTCAGGTACACCAAAAAGTTAATTGACTTACTTAGTCATGCCCTTGTATATGTCAAAAGCAAGACAAACCTACAATTATCCTGATTCCAAGGCTGGCTTTTCTATCGGTTAACCTCCCCCTGCACCCCTGCCACTTATATTTGAGTTATAACTCTTATTTCCTCCTTTTGGAATTGACGGTGAAATGTGTGTGTGTGTGTGTGTGTGTGTGTGTGTGTATGTGTGTGTGCTGAGCACATACATGTATATTTACTGCTAGGATGGATCACCGGTGAAGAACAATTTGGAGACAGCTGTTGGGATTTTCTTCCCTGAACGTTACAGAGGATCTTTTCTTGGGGGGACGAACTTACTTGATTTGAAATGACATATAGTTATATAGAGAAAGCTCTTTTCTCAGTTGAGTAATTAACAATTAAGAACCACAGCCTCAGGGAAAGGTGCTAGGTGGTTTGAAAACTCTCCCCGTCGACCTAGACACAGGTGATAGAGAAAGGGATCACCCTAACGGAAGTCTAGCAGTAAGAAAGGATGCCTCATGTGGGATGTGGCTTTGGATCTGACACTGTATAATCTATAGGAGCTGGACCCTAGTTCAGCCCAGTTCTCCTTGAATCATTATCATATCTCCTCCATCCTGTTTCTCTCCTCTCCATCTCCACTCCCCCACCTCCATCAAATTCTCATTTCATCCCTTTCACAGAAGTAGTGCATCTATGCGTGTGTATGTATATATGTATGTACGGTACATGGAATAAAAAAGGCACTGGAAAGATGGTGAGATGGGTATGGGAGACCTGGGTTCTAGAGCAGACTTTGTAACCAAAGAGCTATGCACCCTTGGGTTAGTCATTTCACCTTTTGGAGGCCTACATCTCCATCTGGGAAATGAGATGGTTGCACTAGATAATGTCACTTCTAGCTCAAACATTCCCTGAGCCTGTGAGATTTCTGTTTATACCACTCTTCCTATGGCAAAGCCTCTTATTTATTCTTTCTGCCTATCGAGGAAATAGGAAATGCAGAAACTATTTTTTTTTTTTTGCCTTTGAATAGTGCCAGTCTGCAGGTAGGGAAGGCAGTGACTTTCTTGAACATAGTAGGCACTTATTAAATGATCACTGAATTGGATACAAGTCTTGGCCATCCTTCAAGGCCTGTTTTGCATCTCATCTTCTTGGTGGTATTAGTTCTGGCCAGCCCCTCCAGAAGTGAGGATTTCTTCTGCCATTAAATTTGAGAGAGGGCCACGATGCTGTTCATCTGGCATTCAGCACATACCATCTTGAATTCATGCCAAGAACGATGGGATTCTACATTTAGAGCTGTAAGGGAGCTAAGGACATAGTTAGTCTGACCCTTCACTTTAGAGATAAAGAAACTGAGTTCCAGGGAGAGTAAATGACTTGTTCAAGGTATTAATGATGATAATAATGTTACTTGCTTCCTCTATAGTACCTTGCTCACAATAGACACTCGATAATTGATGGATCGGCCTTTCTTTGACTAAATGAAATTTGACATGGATGGTGAAATGTGTGTGTGTGTGTGTGTGTGTGTGTGTGTGTGACCACTACCACACGCTTCTGCTACACTGGCAATGAGTTCATGTAGAAATGGTGTTTTTGTATGTATGCATTTAAATATATGCCCTTATGCACATGTGAACCTACTTGGTTCTTGACAGAATATCTTTTTTTTTTTTCTGAACTCAGTATCTTTAAGGTCTGGGAAAAAACTTTCTTCTTTATTTCTTTTCTTTTTTCTTTCTGAAACCTTCACTTTCCTTAATTTATAATTTTATCTTTATCCCAAAGCCATCATCTCTTTCTCTCTTTGTCTTTCTGTTTCTGTTTCTCTGTCTCTTTGTCTGTCTCTCTCCCCCTGTTTATTCATTCATTCGTCTATCCATTCATCCATTTGTTTGTTTAAAAGTGAATGAGAACACAGAATCATGAAATGCCCAGCTCTTATGTGCCTGGCACATAGTAGGTGCTTTAAAAATTCTGGGTTGATGGATTGAATCATAGACTCTTGGTGTTGGAAGCGGGGCTAAAATTATCTAGTTCATTTCTTTCATTTTACAAATGGAGAAACTGTGGTCCAAAGAGATCAAGAGATGGTGCCAGGAATAGAACTCAGGTTTTCTTTCCATTGTACCATAATAACAAAGACAATCCTTTGGGCTCCTTTTAGTTAGTGGTCTTACTAGTCAGGTTCACTCATGTTAGCACAGTCCCTGCCTAGCCTAGAGTAAATCTTTGAAAAATGTGTATTAATCCATTGATTGCTGAGTATCCAGTATGGTATAACTATACTGAGCACACCAGAGGAGGCACAGGGTAGGCTTTGCCCTCCTCAACTGTTGCTGAGATTACTCCCCTTCCATCTCTAAGCTAGGCCTTTGGCTATCTTCTTGGCTTCTAAAACAGTTTCTTGTGCAAGATAGGCATAAAAATGCTGCCTGATCACAAGAGGAATTGTTTTTACTTATTCTTGGGGTAGGGATTAAAAAATAAACAGTCAGAGCAGGGCAGGAGCATTTTAGATAGTAAAGATAGGGAGCTGCTGGTGGTGGTGAGACAGGGAAGATGGAAGATCTCAGTAAGGTAGAGTGATGGGGTAATAGCTGTGGCATCTCACATGGAGATCAACTGGGCAAGGTTTTATGATCGACCTGTCTCTCATCATCAACCTGGGGTGGAGTTCTGTTTTCACTCATATTAGCACAACTCTCTGCTTATGGTAGATGGTTGAAAAAAAACATGCATATTAATCAATTGATTGTTGATTTTTCTAGCCCCCACAGCCATCTCTGATCTGAAACTGTTCTATTTGGGTGGTCTTCACCTGGCAAGAAGAGATCTCTTTCCTCCAAGAACTTCTCTGGACTGAATGCCTAGTCCTAACTCCCCTCTTAGCTGTTAGAGGGGACTATATTAACCTGCAGTGTGGAGTACAGTATTCCTTGTGGGGCTGACCCTCCTTCCCCTCTCTTCTTTCCCTTCTATCACTCCAGCTAAAAGTTCAGGCCTGACTCATTTTTCAAATAAACTACCGTGGTTTTCTGGTCTGACATCACATGTGGCAGGATGAGTAATTCTCTAAGAACCAGTTGGGGATGATTGGAATAAGATGCATCAAGTCTGTTACTCATGGCTAGGGGCATGGGGTCAAAGCAGAGAATAAGTTTCCTCTGCCATCCTTTTACTCCAGAGGTTGGTCTTCGTGAGGCATCCAGGGGAGATCTCTTTCATTGTCTTATACGGTCCTGTAGAGTGTAAGGTCCTTGAGCAGAGGGGCTGTTTTCACTTTTTATTTGCAGTTATGAGATCTGCCCCCTCCCTGCTCCCATGTTCTCCTGGGTTTCTTATCCCCTTGAGCTCTGTGGGGTCCGCTTAGCTTCACACAGTGCCTGAAATGTGGTAATCCTTTAATAAATGTTTGTGGGTTTGCTTGTTTATCAAATGAATGAAGTCATGAATTGTAGGTTGGTTGAATTCCATTTAACTACTTTTATATGGATAAATCTTGTCTCCTCTGATAGCCAGCACAGAAACTCCTTGAGGGAAGGGACCCTAGCATCAGTATATCTTTTTAGCCTTCACAGCACCTCACTTGGGATGGACACTTATAGGAGCTCAGGATTCACTTGTTCAATGAACGAGTGTTTATTTCATAAAGTCACAGAATTTTAGAACTAGAAAAGACCTTGTCACCAACTCTAACCCTGTCGTTTATAGATGAAGAAACAGGACCAGTAAATCTGATAGCCATGGGCTATAAAATTACAGATTCAGAGCTGGGAGGGATCTTGGAAGTCACCTAGTCCAATGTCGTCATTCTACACTTGAGGAAAAAGAGGCCCAGAGAGATCAGATGAGTTGTTCAAGGTCTCAACAGATGTGCCAGGCTCTCTCCAGCTAGGTAGTGGGAGGTGAGGACTAGAACTCCGGTCTTCCATCTCCCAATCCAGGGTTTGCTCTACTCAACTATATGTCCAGAACCATAGTCGCTTTTCATGAGCCCAATACCCATTTCATTATGAATCATAGATGAGTGGAGGTTTGTCAGCTCTTCTTTCCTCCACCCTGACCACACCTTTGCCTTTGTTTCCCTGTTTTGCCTCTTATTAAAAAGAGAAGTGGGATCCTGGGAAGGGGATGCCATAGGTCCTCTACTGATGTCAATCCTCTGCCTCTGGGAATGATTCCCCCTTTTTGGACATACTCTCCAGGCTGAGAGCCTCCATCACCTAGCCCAGTGGACCATGATTGATCATCTTGGGGCTCAGCAGAGAACTGGGCTGAGAGTTCAGTGATCTTCCCTGAGTCTGAATCTCTATCAGGGTTCATAAATATGAGATCTACCCCCTTTCCATTGCCATGTTCTCATGGATTTCTTCCCCTCTTGAGCTCTATGGGGCCATCCTTGCTCCTTTCCCAGTTAGAATGGGTTGGAAAGCACCAGGCCGCTTAGGATCATACACTTAGAGCTGGAGGTCATTCAGCTCAACCTTATTTTACAGATGACGGAACTGAAGTCTGAGTGACTTGCCAAGGTCAGATATTCCTATGTGGTTATTTTCCTTGAGTGTCCAAGGGTAGTCCTATACCACGTGAGTATTACCAAGAACCAAAATGGATGACTTTTCCTTAGCACTGAACATGACTTCATGATGTCCTAAGTCCAAGGGTCAGTGCATTCTCTCCCCCCCTCCTCTCTCCCTCCCTCCCGCCCTCTTTCTTTCTTTCTCTTTTTCTCTCCCTCACACACAAACACACTCACACACACTTTAATTTCAGAGAATTGTTGAAATATCCCTGTGGGAGAGATCACAGTGGTCATTTATTCCAACCTATGACGAACACAGGAATTTGTCCCATAGATACGTGTGTGTATCAATCAGTCAGACAGTATTTATTAAACCCTTACTATGTGCAGTCACTGTTCTAAGCATTGGTGTGTGTGTGTGTGTGTGTGTGTGTGTGTGTATGTGTGTGTGTGAAATGTGGTCAGGTATGACCAAGTTGAAATAATCTTTCTTGTTCTCTGATTTAGATAAATAGGCAGATCCAGATCTGGGGAGCCTATCATTTTAGATGCTGAAGGGATCCTGGCACCTGGAGATACTGAATCATAGATCATAGGACAATAGATTCAAAAGGAAAGAGTCTCAAAAATTGAGCCCAAACCCCTCATTTTAGGAATAAGAAAGCTAACATTCAGAGGGGTTAAGTGATTTGCCAAAGGCTACAAGGTAGTGTACATAGGTAGTACCATAGCAGGTCTGGGATACAAACTCAGCTCTTCTGATGTCAAATTCAGGGCTCTTTCCCTCACACTTTGTTGCGTTCAACCTTCAGCTTGTGCGTGATAAGTGCTGGTGCTGAAGAGACCACAGAGTTACTTGCCTAGGTGAAGGACTGTGGATGGACTCTCCTACTTGTCAAGTCATTGCTTAGGCTTTCGTGGCAGTATGTCAACTTTGGCAATGGATTTGTTGAACACACATCGCTGGACACTCTTTGGTCCCAAGAGTCAAGTGTTAGCCAAGTTTCAGGAGATTCCCATCGTTGCAGGACTCTGCCCCAAACAGAGGGGCACCTTGAAGAAGCCAAGACAGAGTCACTCAGACTCCCACTACTCAGCACCAGACCCCTCTAGCTTCCTTGGACCAGAGGCTCTAGTTTCAGCTAAGCGTCGTGACTAGATCCAGGCTAATAGTTCTAACTCCACCAGCACTGGGGTCTTTTAGTGAAAACTAACTTGTTCTTTTGGCTAGAGGAGTAACTGGTTAGGTGGAACTAGGTAGAGTCCTTGAGCTGCTGGGCAGGAACTTTTAAGGTGGCATCTAACTCTCTTGATGGCAGCAGACAGATTCCTCACTAAGGATCTGGAAGGATGCAAAACAAAATCTCTTGATAATTAGAGCTCTCCCAAAGGGGAACGAGCTGCTTCAGGTGGTCATGGGTAATCCCTTTCATGGGAAGACTTCAAGTACAGCCTGGATGACTGCTTGTCAGGTATGTTCAGGTTGGTCTAGACAGCTTCTGAATGCCCTTCCAGCTCTGAAGTTCAGTGATTCTGCATTCAAGAGGTATGGAGTGAGTAGAATCTGAGAATTTCACAATCACACACACATCCACAAGTTCTTGTACTTGTGCACACACACACCTTCACATTAGAGGCAGGTAGGTATTAGAGTGTGGGGCCTGGAGTTGGGAAGATGTGAGTTCAAATCCTCCTTCAGATATTTACTAGCTGTGTGACCCTTAACTGTGTGACATTTAATTCAGCCTCAGTTTATTTAACTGTATAGTGGAGTTAATAATAGCATCTATCTCCCAAGGTAGTTATGAGGATCAAATGGGATCATATTTGTAAAGGGCTTTGCCAATTTTAGAGTACTATATAAATGCTAAAAATCTTTATTAACACATGTATATGTTCCTTTCCATATCCCTAGTCACCCATGAACATCCTTTCTTATACTCACATAACTACATGTGTATATTCACACACTGTTATTCATGTGTCTCTCTTCACTCATACATACATACATATGCTCCCTAATATAAGCATATGCCCTAAAGAAATTAACATATAATCCCATATCTATATTTTTATGAAAACCTACATACATATACTTATATACGCATATGCTGCCTTTCATTCAAAGACCCACATGTGTCCTTATGTGCAGTATGTAGTCAAACATAGACAAATCTCTCCTCTATCTCCTTCTTCCTCTTCCTTTTTTCTTTTCTGCTTTCCTCCTCCCCTTCCTTATTTCCTTCCTTACTTCCTCTTTTCCTTTCCCTTATTCCCTCTTTTCCTAGTTTTCCTCTTACTTTCTTCTTTCCCCCTCCCTCCCTTTCTCCTCCCTTCCTCTCTTCCTTTTCTCCCTCCCTCCTTCTTTCCATCCTTCCTTCCCTCCTTCCTTCCTTCCTTTCTTTCTTTCTTCCTTCCTTTCTTCTTTCCTTCTTCCCTCCCTCTCCTTCCTTTCCTTCCTTCCTTCCTTCCTTCCTTTCCTTCCTTCCTTCCTTCCTTCCTTCCTTCCTTCCTTCTTTCCTTCCTTCCTTCCTTCCTTCCTTCCTTCCTTCCTTCCTTCCTTCCTTTCCTTCCTTCCTTCCTTCCTCCCTCCCTCCCTCTCTCCTCCCTGTCTCTGTCTCTCTACGTCTCTCCATCTGTCACACACACACTCACACTCATACACTCACATCCAGTAGGCATCTTGGCCTTCACCCAAATAAGTCAGAATCTGAGGCACACCTCACTGCTTTCTGAAACAGACACTGTTGACTGCTGCTTACTTTTTCAGTAGATAACCACACGACTTAGCATTTATTTTGGAGGTGAACACAGAACTAGCCTTGGTGCTATCACACTGCCATGCATTTCTCTTCACAGTGTAGCTTCAAAGCTCGGTTGTCCCAGCACATGGGCCAGGAAGGAAAAAAGGAGAACGTGTAGCCATGGGTTCTCATTTCAGGAGGCTGATAATGCTTCAGAAACACAACAGGACACTGTAGCTGGTGATAGACACTTAAGATCACAAGGAAACTGGTTTGTTTTCTTTTTTTTTCACAATTAAACTGTCAGGAGAATTAGGTATGAATGGATTCCTAAGAATCTGAGGGTAGACTATTTCTGTTTACTCTCCACATATAAAGTATTGACTAAAACAAAATATAATGAAAACAAAATTAAAATAAACAACTTAAAAGAAGCATGCAACTATACTGCATCTGAACTAGCTGAAGCCACCCAGAGCACTCCAGGAAAACTCTCCTGGTGTCACAGGGGACAGAGTCAGAGATGAGCGAGTATCACAATAAGGCCACCAAAATCACAGCTAACTGGGACCTTGAGATAGAGGTTTCAGGGTAATGGGAAAGGCTGTGCTTTCCTCTCTGCTGACATGTACCTGCCCTCTCAGGGTCCTTTAAAAGCTACATAAATTGCTTGATACAATGGATGGAACAGAGAAGGGGGGGAGGGGCACAGAATGATGGTCATATTATCACTAAGCAGGTTTGGGAGCTGTCAGAGGTGCTAGACACATTGGTTGGGAGAAATCTGGGAATCCAAGGGCTTAATCTGAAAAGAGGCTGGCAAAGGATTTCCTCAAGTTGCGGATGGTCTCGGCTTTGGCTTCGTCCTCATTCGTTGATGACCGGAAGAAGGAGGACTCAGTGAAGCTGAAGGCATTTGTCAAGGACTGGGACTTGCTTGAAGATAAAAAACAGAGAGAATGTGAGAGAGGGGCTGTTCCCCAGGTAGATGGAGGAGCAAAGTGACATGCTAAGCCCCACACAGGAGCCCGAGAGCCCTTTGTGGGCAGGAACAGAGGGTATGGGAATGATAGGAGAGGCTCCAGGGTCAGGGTGGAGGGGGATGGAAGGACAGGAGGAGAGGTGGGATGCTGACCCTGGGAGATGCTGTTATAACATGCATCAGTTCCACCCCTGACTCGAAGTAGTATGGGAATGGAGTTGTTCAAGGGTAGACATACAGCCAGAGCCTGTGGGGATTGGCAAGGGTGAGTGCAGGGGTGGGAAGGAAGGTCCCATAACCAGAAGCAACTGAAGGGTTTACAATGGGTAGTTCTTTCCTCCCCTTTCATTTTCCATGGGCATGTCTCTCTTTGGCCCCTGGCCAGGTCAGACTCAGGTTAGCCTCTCAATGCTTGCTCTGTAACTCCTGACAACTGATAGACCCTGGGTACCCTGGGAAGTACAGCTGAGAGATCCTTGGATTATTTTTTCTATTATTCATTCTCTTCTCTTCTAATACCAAGGAAGCTTTGGGATGTGGTTGGGATAAGAAAGGCTAGGATGAAAAAGGATGAGAGAAGAGGAAGAGAAGAGAAGAGAAGAGAAGAGAAGAGAAGAGAAGAGATTGTCCTATTGGCCCAGGACAACCGGAGAGGAATGCTAGACTGACTGAGAGTCCATTTGAAGGGAATATCACTTAAAAGGCATCAAAAAGTCCATCCACTCTATCTCTGTCCTTTGGGAACCAGGGCTCTATGACTTCTCTCTGGTATAGACCATGCATTTCCATCAATTGATAAGAACCTGAAAGCCTAGTAGAGTTTCTCATGCCTCAGCTTTCCCATGTGGAAAGTGGATCTGATTATGCTGGCCCCCTCCCTCCAAGCACACCAAGATACATCTACAATGTTCTAGGGGCCCACACAGTCACACAGTTCTTCATTTTTCTAAACACACATATTTCAGGATGATATTTATCCCTGGGGTCCTTCTGATTTGGGCTAAGGAGAACCTGAGGGCTGGAAGATTCAATCTGGAAGGACTGGGATGAAGCTTAGCTCAGCTTCTGATAAGAAAGGCTGCCTATTAGCTGCCTACTGGGGCTACCTCATCTTTCTTTCCTTGCAGCTTTCTGACCAAAGTACTCCTTAAATGTCTGCTTGGTAGTCTGAAACCTGGGAAATTCCCTCTCTCAGGGATCCTTAAAGTTTCTGTCCTTTTGAATAGAGGTGAGAAAAATGCCCTGCCTTCCATTTAGGGTTGGGGAGGAGTACTTAGCAGCTGCCTGGTCTGGGGATGTGTCTCCACATGCTCATCTCCAGGGGGTGGGGGACTACTCTGCAAGAACATGCAGAGGGTACCAGGAATGGTGACTCCTCCCCACCTGTCAGTGGCTGCCCTGGAAGGCTCCAGCCCAGAGGTAAAGAAAACTCACACCAGGGGCTGGTCACAGCCAGAAATGATAGCAAGGGAGTAATTTGGAAACCTGGCAGGAGAGAAAGAACCCCAAAAATGGGGATAAAGAGAAGAAAGTCCAAGGAGGTAAAAATGAACTAGGTGGTTACTAGTCAGTCTAGAAAGTATCAGAATCTTGTATTTAGGAGCTCAGGCTAGAAACTTATTTCTTGCCACATAGGAAGGGGAGACTGGGAAATGGTAAGCTTGAGTCGCTTGGAATCCAAACTCTTTCTCCATACACCATTAGAACCAGAGCTGCTCCTAAAACCCCAGTGGCCTAGCACCCAGACCTGGGTTCTGTTCTTAGTCATGCCACTTACTGGCTGTGTGACCTGGGTTCAAATGTTACCTGTGTGACATTGGGCAACTAAGTCATCAAATTCTCTGAATCCCAGTATTTTCATCTGTAAAATAAAGTGGTTGAGGTAGACAATCTTTTCCAACTCTAACTTCTATGATCTTTTGACCTTAAATAATTTCATTTTTCGGGGAGTCAATTTTCTCATCAATAAACTGAAGAAGTTTGATGAGATGGTTCATAGGGTTCTTTTAAGTTATAAAATCCTATGTGTTGCCATCTTTCCTTCTCTCCAAAACTCCATCAAGCATGTTGAATATCTCCAGATTCCTAATCACCCAACTCAGAAAAGAAGCAATGGATTACTCCCAATCTAGCAGCTGTGTATAACCACACAATACAGCTAAGTATGATAGCAAGAGCATTGGACTTGGGAGTCAAGAAACTTGGGCCTAAATCCAGACTCTGGCTCTTGCTGTGTGGACCATGAACAAATCAGTGAGTCTCTCTGTGCCTCAGCTCCCTCACATATAAAATGAGGGGGCTAGATTCCTATTTCTTGGAGGTCTCCTGACCTCACTTTTGTCATCTGTTAAATGGTCACAATCATATTAGCTCAGTCTACCTCAGGAAGTTGTAACCCACTAAATCACATGAGACATCATTCTCCCTCCCCTCCTTCTTGAGTCTATGGTTGGTCTGCCATGAATCCTTCCAGATTTTGGCTGAGCTTGATATTTAATGGTGATAGAAGAAGCAGGGAAGGAAGCTATTGAGTAGCAGCCCTGTACAGAGGAAAGGCAGCATGAGATGGTCGATAGGATTGGCAGTCAGGAAGACCTGGGTTGAAACCCTTCTTCAGACTCGGACTGCCTGTATGGCCCTGGACAAATTATTTCTCTATGTTTCAGCTTCCTCATTCACACAATGTGGGAATTGGACCTCTAGGGTCTCTTCTAATACTAAATCCAAGGTCTTATGAATGTTGTCTCTCTCACCCACACTCCACTCCTATCCCGAGTACAAGGCCTTTACCCCATTACCCTCATTCTTGTTGGTTTGTTTTTTTTCTGGGTTCAGAGGGTGGGGTGGGGAGTTCTTTGAGGGGGGCACCACTAGGTAAGAAAAACTCTGAGGATAGGGGAGAATGAAAAGTAGGGGGAGGAAGCCCCTTTTTCTTCCCAAGAGTCTCCAGTTGGCCTGACCTTCAGATTCCTACCCCAGAGACTAGCAGGTTCTGAGGCCCATTGAATCATAGATCTAGAGTAGAAAGAGACCTTGGAGGCCTTCCAGCCTACCTTTCAACCCATTTTACAGTTGAAAAAACCTGAGATGTCAGAAGGCTAAGTGACTTGCCCAAAGTCACACAGATAGTATCCGAGGTGGGATTTGAATCCAGATTCTTTCAGTCCAGTCTTTCCACTATAAAAAAGATGAAATTCAACCCACTCCCCCCTTTCCCCTTTGGGTAGCCTTACTTTACACCCAAGGTCATTAGTCAGTTAAAGAGAAAGAGAGAGAAAAGAAAATGAGCTGGGGAGGCAGGAAAACATACACACACACACACACACACACACACACACACACACACGTCAAAACGATCTTAAAACAGGATAGCTTAAGGTTCTGGAAGGGGCATCAGACTGGTAGTCAGGAAGCTTGGGCTGTAATCTCATCTCTGTGGGATGATCACTTTGTGACCTTGGTCAGGTCACTTCACTTCCCTGGTCTCATTTTTCTCCCTTATGAGATGAAGTTTGGACAAAGTGATCTCTGAAGCCCCTTCCAGCTCTGACTGTGGTTGTAGGGATGATATTCTGGGGTGGGGCTGGTACTGAGCAACCTGTTTTCCCACACCCACGATTCTCATTCTGGAGATGATTAGGAGCTCTTGGGTTCAGAGTAGGGCTTAGCTTTTCCCCAGTCTCTCCTCTTCCTACCCTAGGCTTCCCTCCTTGCCAGTAATTCAGTAGAAGGAAGCCTTTATGATGTTGCTCTAGTAGCCCCCAGAACTCAGGCAGGATAAATAGAGGAAAGGGAAGGGGTCGGGGGAAAGGGAGGGGATGAGGAATGAAGGGAAGGGTGGGGTAGGAAAGTTCAATGGTCTCTTACTTTAGCTGTGGATGAGGCTGGGATTTCCGTGGCTCCTTCTGGGGTGGCTGGGACTCGGTCAGTGGGCTGGAGGTCGGACTGGTCTGTGCGGCTGGGCCGCCGGGATGAGGAGCCGAGGAAGAGGAAGAGGAGGAGGAGGAGGAGGAGGAAGAGGAGGAGGAGGAGTGTGGTGGTGGTGGTCCCGGGGAAAACCGTCGTGAAGGCAGCACCTTGCTTGGGGACTGCATTCCTTGGGGTTGCCCGGGGCCCCCTAGGTTCAGTACAAGAAAAACTTCAGAACTTGACCATCTCAAAAGGGTTTCCTTATTAAACTCTATGCCTTAAAGGGCTTGGCTACCTTGTTACCAAATATACCATATCAACTCTAGGCAGCAATCCCAGACCCTGATTGTGGATGTAGGGGGAAATAAGACTCATTGGACACTCCTTACCACCCCCTCCCCAAAACACCTTTCCCTACTTTCCTCTAGAAGCAGCAGAAGGAAATAGGTTTATTCTCAGAAGCTGGGGTGAGGGATTGAATAGAAAAAGGGGGGAAGGGCCTTAAAGTAGTAATGCACTATCCGAGGGAAACTCCACAGAGAATGTAGATAGCCCTCTTCTCCCAAAGGCCCCAGGGGTTTTGTGGACATAGAAGGCAAGACTAGATGCCCTGATACATTTGGTGACAAGGTTCAAATTTCACCTCTGCTCTCTGGGCCTTCTATCCCATCTCCACCAACAGATCATTCCCTCTGTCATTTAACTTTCAATCTCTTCCTCTCTATTGGCTCATTTTCTATAGCCTACAAACATTCCCATGTCTCCTCCATTCTCAAAAAAACAAACAAACAACTCCTTGCTTGATCCTTCCATCCCCAATAACTGCCATCCTTTGTCTCCTCTGCCCTTTGTAGCTCATGGAGAAAGTCATCTACAGTAAGTGCCCCCACTTTCTCTTCTTCTACTCTCTTCTTAACCCCTTACCCTCTGTCTTCCCACTGTATCATTCCACTGAAATTGCTCTCTCAGAAGTGCCAAATCCAATGGACTTTTCCCAGTTCTAATTCTCTGTGATCTTTCTACACTGTAGATATCACACCTCCTTCATCTTCTCCTCTTTCTAGGTTTTTGAGATACCACTCTTTCCTGGTTCTCCTCCTACCTATCTGACTGCTTCTTCTCTTTCTCCTTTGCTGAATCCTCATCCAGATCACAGCCTCTAACCCTCAGGGTTCTGTCCTTCTTTTTCTGTGTTCACATGGTGTTCTCATCAGTTCACATGGATTTAATTACCATCTCTATGATAATGATTCATAAAAACTATGTATCTTCCCTAAACTCTCTGCTGACCATCTTGTGTCTCCGTCTCTCAGACATCTTGAGCTGGATGTCCAGTAGACATCTTCAACTAAACATACACAAAACTGAACTCATCAGCCTTCCCTCCAAATCTTCCCCCTTGTACCTCCCCTATTACCGTCAATGACAACACTATCCTCCCAGTCTCCCAGGCTTGCAACCTAGGAATTATCCTCTACTCACTTTCTCTCATCCCCCAAATCCAAGCTGTTGCTAAGACCTTTCCATCTCACCTTTGAAAACTCTCTGGAACATACCCCCTTCTCTCCAGTGACACCACCATCACTCTGGTGAAGACTCTCATCACCTCACACCTGGATTGTGACAATAGCTTCTTCTGGGTCTCTGCCTGTTGCATTTCTCCCCATTCCAGTCCATCCTCCCTCCATTCACTAAAGTGATTCCAAAACTACAGGTCCAATCATGTCACTTTGCTACTCAACAAACTCCAGTGGCTCTCTATCACCTCAGGGATCAGAGAAAAACCCCCCTGTTTGGCATTCAGAGTCCTGCAGAATCTTGGCCCCTCCTTCCTTTCCAGTTTTCTTATACCTTCCCCACTACATACTCTTTCATCCAGTGACACAGGTCTCCAGGCTGTTCCACAAACAAGACCCTCCATTTCTCAGCTCTGAGCATTTTCTCTGGCTGACCCCCGTGCCTGGGATGCTCTCCCTTCTCCACTCCCACTACTGACCTCTCTGGCTTCCTTTAAGTTCCAACTAAAATCCCATATTCTACAGGAAGCCTTCCCTAACACCTCTTAATTCCAGTACCTTCTCTTGGTTAATTATTTCCTATTAATTCCGAATATAATAACTTGTTCATATGTATTTGTTTGCTTATTGGCTCTCTCATTAGATCGGAAGATCCAGGGGAGGGATTGTCTTTTGCCTCTTTTATATCCTCACTAAAGCTTTCTGGGTCTTGGTTTCCTCATCAACAAAATGAGGGGTTGGGACCAGATGACTTCCAATGAACCTTCCATCTCTAAATGGATGGATCCTGAGATCTAGGAGCTCCACATATCGTGAGTGATGAGGAAATCACAGAGTATGGTACTGGGAATTGGGGCAGCTGAGCTCTAGTCTGTCACTGATTCTCTTTGTGACCTCAGACATATCAGGTAACCTCCCTTGGTCTCAAACTTGATATGGGAAGAAAAAAAAACCTTCCACTTTCCCTATCTCACAAGGTTGTTTTGAGGATGAGGAAATGCTTAGAAAAGTTATATAAGTTATGATTGTGCACTGTTTGGGTATTTTGGCTGGTAGTCAGAAGGTTTGATGGCCACACTCAATACCCACACTACCATAGCAAGATGATACCTCTTTTCTACATACACTCTAGTCTTTTGATACCATACACAGGTGGTTCATCACGATGGGTTTTTTGGTGTGTTTTGAGGGGAAAGCATGGAGAGGTTGGGGTTGGCAGGAGCCAATCCCCTCCTCTCCTTTAAGAAACTCAAAAATAATGTTTCCCAAGAGCCAGTGGACCCTTCTCCACTTGGTGATTAGGAAGATTGTATTTGGCAGAGAAAGGGATCCATTAAAAGAGCTGGACATTTCCCTTCTGGAATGGAACAGGTAAGTATCTAGATAATCATTTTATGGAGTGATTTGAAGGGAAAACATCCTGTCCAGTCAGGCACTCAAAGAGTGCCCCCAGCCCTGGGCAGCAGGAGTCATGACCAGATAGATACCTTAGTACTTTCTCTAAATCTATTAGAAAGATGATCAGATTTGGAGTCAAGGCAACTGGGCTTGGGGCAAGCCCCTTATCTTCTGGGCCTCAGTTTACTCATATGTAGAATAAAGGGATGGCCTCTAAAGTCCCTTCTATTTCTAAATCTGATGATTACAAGGTAATCCGTGCTCTGAAGGTACAACCTAGGGTTTAGAGCTGGAAAGAACCTCAGAAATCATACATGCACCAGTCAGAATCAAGCTCACGTCACTCTTCAACATGGGTACCAGAATTTTTATCCACAGGCCCTTTGGAGGGAATGGCCTTAGGTGCATGCATCAGTATGTAAGAGCTAGCACTGTAACTTAGTCTCTTAAAAGCAACTGATGCTGTTGGAACAATACTGGGTTAGTCCCATGCCTACTCTAGCACCCATCACCCATCCTTCCACTGACCTCCCACCTGCCACAAGGCATGGCTCCCCCACTTGTAAATACCTCAAATGGGCACCAAGTCACCCTAGATGGCCCCTTTGATCCTCCAAAGAAGACTGTGGCAAGTTAAAGGAGCTCCAAGTTAAAAACAAATGTTTCCAAAGAGAAAGCTCTACCTGGTCTCCTAGTTAATTAGGAGAATCCTTTGGCTATCGGCAAACATAGCCACATTCATCCTTTTGTTTTCACCTCAAGAAGGTAGGAGAGGCATTTGGCATTCTTCACCTCAATATACTCCCTTTGAAAACAAACAGGTTGCCTTCTCAGCCTCCCTCATTCAGCACCAAAAACTCAGAGTCCTTGCACTTGTACAGACGTGCTTGAAGGGCCATAAACTGTACAACTTTACACTGAAGACAGATGTAACTTTTTTTTTTATTACACATTGAGCTGTACAAGAGATTTCACAGAAGAGAGATACTGCAGTCACACAGATACTTCCACCATTTAGCTGAGAATCTCCCAGCTGGATCAGTACAAAAGAAAGGGGGACAACAGTCAGAAAAGGAATGGTACAAACACCTGGACAGCAATCCTACACTGTGATATGATTGTCCCCTGACCCACAGTTATGGGGTTGTCCCTAAGCATGCTAACTGACAGGCAGAGGACAGTCAGGCTGGCCCATCTGCTGGAATTTGGCAGGTTGCATCTCCCACCTGCTTTTAAGAGGCTTTCTGCTTACGCCACAATCTGCAGCCTGACCGAGTTCAAATGGCCACTTTACACTTTGCATACACGGCTCACAAATGTCACGTGGAAAGCACCTGTAAATGTTCACACTGACATGCAGACAAGCACCACCCACCGACCATCGCCAGCACCGCCGTTAGACAGAAAAGTAAGGAAATCAAAAGATGTACTCCTCCCTCCAGGGCATTTTTCTTCACTCCCTTCTATGGTATCTGGAGGTATTTGTACATCTGATTCTACACTACCCCCCCAAAGTGTGTGTGTGTGTGTGTGTGTGTGTGTGTGTGTGTGTGTGTATGTGTGTATAGAGAGAGACAAAAGGATAACTATAGTCACCATCTAAGAGAGATTGACCACTGACCATACCACAGTCACCCCCAACCCATTTCTCAAGACTTACAAATATACCAGAGAGAAACTAGGTCATGGGCCCCTTATTGGAAAAATGCCCACTGACTACTTGTAGAAATGGAACACCAGTGGTCCAACTCATCTATCAGATGTGGGGATCCAAAAGAGAGTATCTAAAGTGCAGGTCACTGGCTTTTTGTGGTCCTGGGAGGGGAATGTTAACGTGGGCCCCAAGGCCAAGGAGTTGGCATGAAGGCCTCAGGGACCAGAGTTTGCTCTGTCAAAGGAGGTTAGGTAGAGGGTCTGATGCTACTGTCCTTGTCCCCAACCCTGTCAGAGGATGGAGTTGTTGGGCACACTGTAGACAAGGCTTAGATTATCATAATATTGGTCTCATTCTGTATCTGGAGATTCCTCCCCTTGGTGAAGTAGACTCATTGGTAAAAGCAATGCCAGCAGCTATGGCTATAACGAAGGCTACTGAAATTGCTTCTCCCCTTCAACTTTCCCTTAAAGATGCTGGACTGAATATGTACCAGCTCGTGTTTGAGTAGGAGGAGTTGGAGAAAACTAGGTGGCATCTCCTGAAGAAGTAGTTCTCCCTCAGGATAGAACTCTTGATCCTCTGGACTTCTGAGGGTATGACTGGGGATTTGAGGTGGAAAACAGAGGGCCAAGTCAAGGGCCCTTTCTCAGGCAGTGTAGTCACTCCAAAGAAGTGGACTTGCTTTAGATTTGGTCTCATATGGCAGTGCCCCGAGAGGCAAAGTGAGGGAATGCATGCATGCTGGGTGACTTCCCAGGTTTTCAACAATTTTTTCTTGTTCAGTATCTCGAAAGTGCTTATCTCCAGAGACAAGGAGAGCTGGAGAATGGGGTGGGTGTGGGGGAATATAGATTGATCCCAGTTCCACAGAAGCCCGCAGACCATCAACTCAGAAACAATGACAACAAAGAATGACTTAGCGGAACCAAGATCCGCACACAGGAAACACTTACAATTTTACTTGGATATTGCACATCAGGTTTTGTGGGTTTTTTTTTTTTGAGTTTGGAGCTATAATTAGGTTAATGATAGAAAGAAGGGGAAAAGAAAACAAAAAAAAGGAGGAAAGGCTGAGGCAGAGAGAGGAGATATAGAACCAGTTTGTGGAAAGAGTTTTTCTCTTTATATCTCATTTCATCACTTAAAAAGAGGAAAGGAATAAAAGAAGAATGGAAGGAATTGGAAGAAGGGAGGGAAAGAAGGAAGAAAGGAAGGAAGAAAGGAAGGAAGGAAGGAGGGAAGAAAGGAAGGAGGGAAGGAAGGAAAGGAGGGAGGGAGGGAGGAAGGGAGGGAGAAAGAAAGGAGGGAAGAAAGGAAAGAGGGAAGGAAGGAAGGGAAGAAGGAAGGAAGGGAGGAAGGAAGGAAGGGAGGGAGGAAGAAAGGAAGGAAGGGAGGAGGAAGGGAGGAAGAAAGGAAAGAGGAAGGGAGGAAGGAAGGAAAGAAGGAAGGAAAAAAGGAAGAAAGAAAAGAAAAGAAGAAGAGAAGAGAAGAGAAAAGAAACAAACTTGGGGCACAGATACTCGGGAACTCAAATCATGACACGTGTTTGCAAATGAAAAAAAGAGGAATGCCTTTGAAGTCAGTGGACAGAGATAGCGCAATTAGACCTGAAAGTCTCTGAAACCTCTATCTACACTAGTCATGCAGAAAGAAAGAGAAAAGCAGGGCTCACTAAATAGCTCACACACTCACAGAGGTAAGCAAAAGGGTTCAGATCGGAACCAGAGCACAGCGAGCAGGATCGGGGTGAGGTGGGTTGGAACAGTTCCTCTGTGTCTCTGCTCCTCGCCACTGTCTAGTCTCCCACCACTTCTGTGGCCCCTGATTATCCGGAATACTTCTTAAAGATATTGTCTATCCATCCAGAGGATACAATCGCACTGGACTTGGGAGAGGCACAACGTTTTTTTGTTTGTTTGTTTTTTGTGTTTTTTTACACTGTTGACAAACAGCCCTGAATCACAAGTTATACAGAGAAACATTAAGTAGAATTAACAAGCATGGACAGGAACAAGTAAACAACCAGACCCAAGAGCTGATACTGCATAGGAAAAAACCCCAGTCCAATCAGCGAGAGAAAGAGAGCACTGAGATGGGGTACAGGGAGGGGGCGGCTTTTTTTTTCCTTTTCACTTTCCTTCATTTTCGTTTTTTTCCCTTTCTTTTTTCATTTTTTTGGCTTGAAATTTCTGCTTTGAAAGAAGAATGCACTAGCAAACACTTAGGAAGCCTGGACTTGTTTGGGCCCTACTGCAATACCGTTACAGTCGAGAATATACTGTAAACAACCTTGAGGGGTGGGGCGTTGGGGGGGTGTCTTGCTCAAATCCGGATCCTTCAAACTCCCACTCTGGAAGACAAAAATTTGAGACAAATTAAAAGTCACCACCATGAACACCACCAACAACACCACCACTGAGAACCCCAAAGCTCCCTCTCTGGTCCTCCCTTCTCCATCACGTTCAAAATGCCTCTGGATTTTGATGGAGCATAAGTGAGGAGGTTTATGGTCTGTGTAACAATTCCTTTGCAATCTTTTAACCGTTGGACTTTACTTTACGCACACACTAGGGACATCAGTCTGCTTAGCCCCATGTAATTCCTCTTCTTCTCTTGAGGGTATTTCCTCAATTTTGCCTTTGTCAGCGGACCAAATGGATTTTGAGGTCTCTTCTGGCTCTAGCCAAGCAATCCTAGGAACCCATGAACCTTCTAACACTTTGTGAAGGGAAAGGAGGGCTACCTGTGCCAAACCCCAAGGATTGACTGAGCTCCCAGGAAGGGGTTACACCAGGGAGCTCCATCATTTTAGAGCTCAGTCTGGTTGCTTCTCCCTGGATTCATCTGGGAAAAGGGAAACAGGTTAGGGATCAAGTCCAACCCTTGTGGGTTGATTGAAGACTCTCTGGGAAAGGGACCTGAAGCCTAAGTAAATTATAGAGAATAATTACTTGTTCCTAGGTTCCTCAGGCTCTTATGTCTGTAAAAAAAAATGTTCAAGGCCATATTGCTTTATAGGACTACTACTCTATGCAACATGGTGACTGTAGATCCAGCTGGGATTCTGATTGATTTTTGACAAATGCAAAGGTTCTCTGTTCCTTCAGCTTTGATGACTCCAGTCCTGGGGAAAGAAGGAAGTAAGGAAGGAAGGAAGGAAGGAAAGAAGGAAGGAAGGAAGGAGGGAAGGAAGGAAGGAAGAAGGGAAGGAGGGAGGGAAAGAAGGAAGGAAAGAAGGAAGGAAGGAAAGAAAGAAGGAAGGAAGGAAGGAAGGAAGGAAGGAAGGAAAGAAGGAAGAGACAAGCTTAGGAAGAGGGACAACCCTCTGGATGTGTAACAGATGAATGTTCCAACAGTGAAAGACACAGAGTATGGTTTTGTACCCTGGACCTGAAAGTAAAATGTGACTTCTTCCTACCCTTCCCCATCCTGAAGATATTCAGGGCCTGGTTATTAACCCAACCACCCTTTCTTGTTCAGCTCTTTCCTGCCTATGTCCTGAATTTTTGACCTCTCTCTCTCTCTCTCTCTCTCTCTCTCTCTCTCTCTCTCTCTCTTCCTTTCTCTCCCTCTCTCTCTTCTTGCCAGTTGTAATGTTAATGGAATCTGAAGATCTTCCATGCCCCTTTGTATTGGCACTTAGTAAAACAGTCACTTAGCACCTTACTTCAAGTTAACACCTTGTTTAAGCTATTTAACACAGAAGTAGTTAACACCTTGGGAGTAGTCAACACCTTAACAGGAAGGGGCAGAACAGGGAGGAGCTATACTGTATATAAGGAAGAGAACCAGCAGGACAGTCAGATTTTCTCTCAGTGACCATAGTGACTGCACCTTTTTGCTGAGACCCTTCTTCTGCAACTTTACTGAGAACTTCAAAGAACCAGGCTGAGGAGCTATAGTGAGTGAGAGAGAGATCCCTGCTTGAGGGAGCTGGTTCTATTGTGAAGTCTTGGGAATGTGGGTATTCACTGCATTAACCATGTGTATCAACTTCATGACTACTGTAATGACTTTGCCTTTCTGGTTCTGGGACTTGGTTTTCTTGTATTTGAATAAAGGCTTTAGTTCTGCCCTCCATGTGGAGAGTTTGCTATATTTTGTGATTCACAACTATACCAGCATATTCATAACCACCGTGGGTGTTGGGAGCATTGCATTATTGTTACACCAGTCTATTAAAAATCTGCTCTCAGCCCCTTGGGACCTAGAAATGGTCTGATAAACCAGGCACCACCAAGGAGTTAATAACTGATTTTTGTTCAGCCGAATGTGGTACCTCATCTGAAGGAATCTCTGCATTTTCACAGGGGAAGAGAATGTCTTAAAAAGAAATAGTGGCATTTAGGTGTATACATACAGGTCACTCAATGAGCCATCTCAGAAGAAAGGGGGGTTTTTCTTAATTTAACTCTTTTTGATAAAGGCAAACATCATACATGTTGTCTTCTCAGAATGTAAGCTCCTTGAGGGAAGGGTCTTCTTATAATTTTTTAATGTCTTTCTGTCTCCAAGGTCTGGCCTAATATATAGCACAAAGAAGTGATTAAAGGAGTGGCTTGTTGATTGATTAAGGTGGCATAGAGTAGTGGAAGGTATGATGGATTTGAAGTCAGAGGCCTTGGGCTCCAACCCCACCTCTGCCACTTATCACCTGTGTGACCTTGGTTGAGCCACTTAGCTTTCATGGGATTTTCAGTCTGTAGTCACTAAATCTATGAAATTGTGGCGCTATAAGAAACCCCAAAATCTGTCTTTATAGCACTCAAATACTATATAGACAATACCATATATATATATATATATGTGTATGTGTGTGTATGCCTATACGTATAAATACCGTACTATACTATATTATACTATACTGTACTTTGTTGTTGTTTAGTCATTTTTTAGTGGTGTCTGAATCTGTGACCCAAATTTCTTGGCAAAGACACTGGAGTAGTTTGCCATTTACTTTTCCAGTTCAGTTTACAGATAAGGAAACTGAGACAAAGAGGGTTAAGTGACTTGAACAAGGTCACACAATGAGTAAGTTGTCTGAGGCTGGATTTGAATTCAGGTCTTCCTGGTTCCAGGCCTGGTGCTTTATCCACAGTGCCACTTAGTTGCCCATACCATACAATGTCATACTGTACCATATTATACTATGCTATGCTATCCTGTACTATACTATATTGTTCTATATTATACTATATCATACCACACCACATTATATTATATTATATTATATATTATATTATACTATACTATACTATACAATACCATACTGTTACCATTCACTATACCATAACAAGCCAAAGCAAGAAACCAACCACTCCCTAAGAATCGTGATAAGAATACACAAAAGTTGGCTCTGGGATCCTTGGGCTGAAATGAGTTTCTTCTCTCAGCCATTAAGGCCAAGACAATCCTCCTCCCCCAATCCACATCATCATTTATCCCAATCAATTCTCTCTCATTGACTTTCCCCTCTCCACCAGGTGGGTAAGTTTGACTTCTGTTGTTGGCCTCTCTGCCTCCAACCTTTCCCCAGCTAAACCATCCCGAGAGATACATCTTCCTTAGATACCTTCTTCATTATGTTGCTGCCCTGCTTATGACCCTACAGTGGCTCCTGAATGCTTTTCATATCAAATCCAAATTCCTTGGCCTAGCTTTCAAGGCTTTATAAAACCTAACCATGGGCCCCATGTCTTACTGCTTTTCTTACACACACCGTCACTACGAATGACATTTTCACTCTTCCTGCCGAAGCATGGAATTCTCATGCTTCTCTGTGTCTCTCTACTCATTCTGCTCCTCCTCCTCCTCCGCAACTCTGAAATGAGGGAATTGGACCAGGTAACTGCTGAGGAGCAGCTAGCTCTAACGTTCTCTGTTCTCTGTTCTAAGGTTCCCTTTATCTTAGGCACTCTAAAGTTCTGTAAGTAGAGTGCCCTCTCTTCTCCTTTCTACTGAGTCAAATTTTATCCTTCCCCAAGACCTCATTCAAATTCATTTCCCCGGAAGTCTTCCTTCCTAGTTAGTTCAAAATGATTTTTCTTTATAGTATCTCCTCTGAATTCCTCACAGGTAATTACACACACCCACGCACCCACACCCACCCCCCCTCCCCCCACAAAATGGATTTGGGGTCAATGTAAGAATTTTCTAACTAGTGCTTTTCAAGAATGAAATGCCCTGCTTTGGCAGATGGCCCAAAGACCAGCCATCAGTACTGAGGGGATTCCTGCATTTAGAAACTAGATCACCCAGAGAATTCCTCTCACTTTTGGATTCTGTGATTTTACATTTTATATGAGGTCTCACATTGTTTTCTAGTTATCTCCTGCCTTAGGTCTTATCTCCCTGTATTAGACTATAAGGTCCCTGAGAGCACACACAGATCATAGTCATTTTTCTAGTCTGAAGGAAGAACTACTTATGATCCAGGCAGAAAAGGTTGGGAAGTTTTCTGAGCCCGTCTCCTCTTCTTCCAGAGGAGGGAGGTGCCTCGTCTGGTTAAAACGTTAGCTCTTGGGAGTGGGGATTATCTCATGTTGTGTATTTTTATCTCTAGTTCCCAGAACATAGTAGGTAGCTTAATAAATATTTGTTTCGTTTATTATTTTCATGGTTGTGGATAAGATTTACACCAAATGATTTCTCAGAGGCTAATGGACCTGGGCCCAGCCAAAGGGACAAAACAGGTTTCCTTGGATTTCCAATGGCATGAAAGTTCTCTGTGGTTCAAATCCTGACTGTCACCTGCTCTCTATGTGACCTCTGAGCCTCAGTTTCCTCATTGGTCAAATGAGGGTGTAGGATTATATGACTGCTAAGGCCCTTCCTAGTCTAGATACATGAGGACACCGACTAAGATTTTTATTTCTGTATCCCTAGTGAGAACCACTTAACAGATGCCTAGTAAATGTTTGTGGGTTCATTGATGACAGCCCTTGAGATTTTAAGGGGGTAAGCTGAGGGACAGCTACGGGATAAGCTAAAATGCTATTCCTGGGGCTGGCATAAAGCCCTGAGCTCTTCTCCAAGGCAAGAAGCAGAAAGTTCTTTCTTTACTTTTACTCTCCTAAAGCTTTGGCTGGGTTAATAGATCTAAGCCCTTCCTCTCCCCACTCTCCCTCTACCCATTTGAGTTGGTGTCCTAAGATGGGACCTGCAGACCAGGGCACAAAGGGACAATGGGGTTTTTTGGTTACTGTTATTTGGAGGTAGGTTAGAAAAAGAGAGAGCACAGCAGTCTTCTAGGTGGGTTAGCTTCTTCTCTTAATCACAGGTCGAGGGGGTGAGCAGCCAGAACTCAAAGTTCTAAGGTAAAGGGTAGAAACCTTACCCTATCAACCCTAAGACCTCACACAGATGTCCTTGTGCTGTTCTCTTGTGTTGGGATGACACTGCTCCTTCCTCTTTATATCAAGTTTCCATTTATTAGAGTCAGAATTATTAGAAAATAAATTCCTTGTCGATAAGGATTATCCAACTTTTGTATTTGCACCACCAAATTTTAGCACAATTCTTGGCACACAGTGAAAATTTAATAAATGTTTTTTCATTCTGCTCCAAGGCTTTCAAGATTATTTGGACTAGAACAGGAGGTCTAGAGGGTATTTTGGAGGACAATCCACTGGAAGGCTGAAAGGACTTCAGACAATGGAAGCTGGAATTGTCTCAGGCTGCAGCCTCTTAGTCAAACAAACTTTAGGCATTGGTGAAGGCTAACTAGGGCTCCAGAGAAGCTAAGTGATTTGTTCAGGGTCACACAGCTTGGCTGCTGGAGGGGCGGGAGGCACTTACAGGACAGGACTGAGAGCCCCACCTGGGTCTCCACTTCATCCAGCTTGCCCTTTCAGCTATGTTGAAGTCAGGTTAGGGAAAGGCTATCCCAGTTTGAGAACAGATCCTCTGCTGTGCAGCCCCAAGCCATTTGAATTCCAAGGCTTCAGACTACATTCCAAGGGCAGTAGTCAACAAGAATGGCTGTGGCCTCTTTCAGGTGGCTTTTTGGCATTTCCCCGAAATGGGGAGGCTATGTGGAGAGCACATGGTTAGTCTTCCCACGGCCCTGACAGGGATGCTGGAGTTCAGTAAAGGTCAAGTCGTCGGGGCACACTGACCTTTTATGGAGTCATGAGTCATCACCAGCACTGGCAGAGTAGGGGCTTGTCTCTGTCCCTCACCCGCCTTTCTCCCCTCTTAGCATGGTTTCCCCTAGATGTCCACCTCCCCCAATGCCCATCTCTGGTTCTTGTTCTCATCTGGCTACCTGATCTCTGTGTTGGCTGATGAGTGAGTGCTGTCTGATGACCTCCTTAATAATTTGCCCTGGCAGAGAAGACACATGCTTATGGGGGCAGGGGGAGAAAGGACCAAAGGACCAAAAAGTCAGAGGGCAGGACTGACTTCTATTTAACTATGCTGCACATACCTGCATTCATTAATCTTATATATTCATGCTATGTATACTATAAACACTCATCTCTACCATTAGAGTAGAGTAGGGTAGAGTAGAGTACCAACAGAAACAACAAGGAGCATTTATGAGATGCTTACTGTTTGCCAGACATTGTACTCAATGTTTTGGATATAAAGAGAGGCGAATGTGCCCGGTGAGCAGGGATTGTTCTCCTCACTGCTTTTGCATTGCCAGCACTGGGCACAATGCCCCACCCTTAGGGAGCAGTTCAGTGGTTCTACATCTGGAAGGCATAGGATTTTATCAGTAGAAATGACCCTGAAGAAGAGGCATGACCATCTGCTTTGCTGTGGCTCCCTAAAGACCATGGGACTTTTCCATTTTCAATTGAATCTTTCCATGTGTGTTGTGTTGGAGAGCAGGGACTGGCTTTTTTTTTTTTTTTTTACCCCATTCCTATCTCCCGTGCTTTGTACATCATAAATACTTAATAAATACTTCTTTCTTTCATTCATTCATTAAGGAATACTTGATTGATTGAGGATCAACGTGAGGAAGATCATTCTAACAATTCTGGGCTCATAAGAATCTCAGAGCTCCACATCATTCTTTTAGAAGGAAACTGGAGGTCAGAGGGGCTGTCAAGACCACATGGGGATTCAGCATCAGAGCTGTCCAGTTCTGAGGCAGAATGGCTCTTGAGGGTACTGAGCTTCCTAGTGCTCAGACTCCAAGCTGAGACCGTCTGCTATCCAGAGATGCTTAGGAAGAAGTGGGGGGATGAGACTAGAGATTGGAGAGCTGTGGATCCTGAGCAGGAGGGGCCCTGGAGGTCATCCTGCTCCTTTTAGATGTGAGAAAACTGGTTTGCCTCAGACATAAGTGGTAAGTAAGCCAAGTTTCAAGTTCAGCACTCTTTCCCCAGCAGGGTCTTTCCCTGTTCTAAGGTCCCTTTCACCTCGGAAAGTCTAAGAATCCCCCTTCATGCCTCATTCATGAATCTGTTATAAAGAGACAATGTGTTGTCCCTAAAGGGTCAGGCCTTAATTTTCTCATCTTGAAAATGGTATCTCTGAGGGTTCTTCCTCTTTCGAGGTCTAAAGGTCTCCTGATTCAGAGGCAGGAGAATTTCAGGTAATAATAGCCCCTGTTTACAAAGCTGGGGTGCGGGTGGAGAGGGGGCGTTTATAAAATACTTTTCTTAGGAGAGCCCTAGGATAAAGGCAAATCTCTTTAGCTCTAGTCTGCAGAAGAGGAATCAAGGCCCAGAGAGCTTGTGACTGACCTGGGGTCACACAACTATTAGGTGTCAGAGAGGAATTCAGACCCAGGATTCTTGAAACCAGGACAGCAGAAATAAGCATTTATTAAACACCTTGCTTATATGACAGAGGCAGCTAGGTGGTTCAGTGGATAGAGTGCTGGACCTTGAGTCAGGCCAGAGTTCAAATCTGTGTGACCTTGGGCAAGTCACTTGGTCTTGTTTGCCTCAGTTTCCTCATCTGTAAAATGAATTGGAGAAGGAAATGGCAAACCACTGCAGTATCTTTACCAAGAAAACCTCACAGGCAGTAGGTATACTATTGTCCACAGACTCACAAAGAGTTGGACACAGCTGAACACAACAGCAACAATATACCAGGGACTACACAAAGTGCTTTGCAAACACTTGATCCTCACAACAACCCTGTTAATACTTTTATGATCCTCATTTTTACAGTTGAGGAAACTAAGGCAGAAGAGGGTAAGTGACTTGCCCAGGGACACACAGCTAGTAAACGTCTAAGGTTGGATTTGAACTCGTCTTCCTAACTCCAAGCTTTTTGCTCTAACCACTGAGCCACCTCACTGCCTCTAACAGCTGGGGAGGTGTTAGGGAAGTCATCCCAGCACCCCAAAATCACACCAGGTAGGCTTCCATCTGGTCCACCTATATATGCCAGGCCAATCTTGGTTCTCTCCAACCACAGAACTCCCAGAATGTCAGAGTTGTAAGAAACAGAGATAGGACTGAAATACAGGACTTCTTGGAGTCAGAAAGACCTGGGTTCAAATCCCACCACTGCTCCTATCTGTGTGACCTTGGGCAAGTCATTGCCCTCTCTCAGCCTTGGTTTCCTCCTCTATAAAATGAGGGGGGTGTACTAGATGGACCAGACGGCCCCTCAGTTTCCTTCCAGCTCTCCAAGCTCTTCCGAGGACTCCTGGGTCGCTCTGCTCAGTCTTTAGTGCCATTTCCCTTTGCCCTCTGACACTGAGGGCAGGCTTGGAGGTGAAGGGTTGGGGGAGAGAAGGCCCTAAGCATGAGCTGAGATCATGAGCTTCTTTCTAACCCCCAAAGGGGAACATCAGGACAGCCAAGCAGCCAGAGCCTGGGAATGGCCAGGCCAAGGAGCTGCTGGCCTCCCCTGGGCTCCATCAAGGCTGCGTCCTGGAGGTTTCTGGGGGGGGGCAGAGAGGGAGGGAGCATTCCTCTGGAGGCCCGGTCATTGCCAGGCCGAGACATTCCGGCTCCTTTGGCCTTCCCCCTGCTTCAGGCTTCTTCCCTCTGGGGTTTGGCTTCCTCAAGGATCTATCTTTGGTCCTGGGGTTGCCTGAGAATGTCAATTCTTGGGGAGCACATCTCCGTCCCAGCAGCCCTCCTGGAGACAACAGTCAAAGGGGATTTGGATAGTGAGAGTGGAGGGTTTTCTCACTGGTTCTGTTCCCCATGCTCTGGACCCAGGACAAAAGGTGGGGCATTGGTACCAAGGTACGGATAGTGCCATAATGGGACTAACCAGGAGATGGTGGGATTACAGACTAAGAACCAGGAGGGACCTCAAAGACAACTTAGTGCCAACTGCCTCGTTTTACAGGTGAGAAAACTGAAGCCCAGCGAGTGCAAATAATTTTCTCAAGGTCATACAGCACTGCAGATGGGATTTGAACACAGGTCCTCTGACTCCAAACCCAGTGCTCTTTCCACTGTACCACATCCCACTGGGGAAGGACAAAGGAACAACAATTCACTTCCTAGTAGATATATGATTATCTCCAGTCCCAAGGGCAAAGTTGATGTCAGAGTCCAGAGTGCCGGAAAATCCAGGAGATACATGCATAATTTGGAGCCCAGCTAAGTAGCCTGTAGTCTACATTCAGAGGTTAATTAAAGCATGGTCTGTCTACAGGTTGAAGGCCAGGATTCAGAGGTCTGAGTCAGGCAGGAAGGCCTAAGGAAGACAGTCTGGAGCCCAAGCAAGCACAGGGGGCTAGGTTGGGGCTCAGATTCTAAGCCAAAGCCCAAGGAAACAGGTGGGCAATGGAATTTGGCATCTTGGAATCTGAACGAGGTAGGCCAGGCCATAGACCAGCAGGACCAGGATCTGTCTGTGGCTTCCAGGACAGAGGCTGTTTGCCCTCTGGCCCAGCTTTTAAATAGCCTTCCTAGTATGGGTGGTAGAGAACAATTAGGCCAGCAGATTGGTGATGGCCATCAGAGTGAGGCAGGGCTGTTTGAGCAGTGGGGATTGGAGTACAAGCCTATGGTCTCCAGGGAGCAGTAAGCAATTCTAATGGCAGAGGGGAAGGGCAAAACTGGGCAGTCAGCAAAATTTAAATTGGTGCCCTCCCAGGCCCCCTCTAGCATCCTGTATCCCATTCCTCAGGGTCTTACTCTCAGGGGCTGTTAAGATCCTTGACTGGAGTCTTAGCTCATAATGGCTCAAGGTGTTTCCTCTTCCAGTGTTATAAGCATTTTTGAGAAGGCCCCCTAAAGCTTCAGACCCAAAGGAATGAATTTCTAATGGTGGAATTGCAGACCATTTGAAAGGAAATGGAGGAGATATTTTTGGCTGCTGGGCCTGGAGCCATCTGGTGTGATGCCAGGCCTGGCAGGGGGTCCTCAAAAGAGGCAGAGGTAAAGTGTGAGAGTTGTCCTACCTACCTTGACAGCTCTCCAAAACTATAATAAGTAGAGAGACTTGAGAGAAGAGACTACAGACACATTTTGTGGCAGGACTTCCTTTCTTATATAGAGAAGGGTATCTGCCTTTCCAGGCCTACTGGAAATAGGAAATAACATGGTAATATCTTTTTGAGAATGGGGAGGCTGGGGGTTGGGCAAGAAGTAAGCCAGTGAGCAGAGAACCCCAGGAAAGGAGGTGTCACAGACCTTCCTAAAGGTTCCTCCAGAAAGAAGAGGCGTGCCCCAAGTGCCCCAAGTGCCTAGAAGCAAATCCCCCTGACCTGAGTGGAGCTCTGCCTTGTTAACTGAATTACAGCTGGAACAGAAGGTCTCTCAGACTTGAAGCTTCTTAAATACCATAATTAAGTGAGAATTTGAGACCCAGCACCTAGGCCAGGATTTCCAAGGGGTGGTCTTTGTTGTCTTCCAGAACACAGATCAGAGGATTGGGAAATGGAGCTTAGATCCTAGGCCATGAATTCACTGGGTAACATCAGGCAAATTACTTTATCTCTTTAGGCCTCAGTTTCCCCATCTGTAAAATGAATGGGTTTGAATGAAATAATCTAGTCACAAGACTATGAAAGTTTAGAGCTGAAAATGGGGAGGGAGGAGCTTTGTTTTTTGTCTTTTCTTGTATCCCCAAGGCTTAGCTAAGAGCCTGACACATAGTAGGGTCTGACTTCTTCACTTTGCAAGAGTTGGTTTGAGAGGGAGGTGTGATCTTGGACATACTTCAAGTTGGTCCAGAACTGGAATTAGAACACAGGCCTTCTGACTCCCTTGGTTACCGCACCATGCTCTGAGATCCTTCGGTGTCTAATCACTTAGGATTCTATGATAAGCTCCTGAAGCTGTTCATGGAAACTATGAACTTTTCAGTGGTCCCCAGGGAATCTGGGCGGAGGAAGGGGACCCAGCTTCCAGCCAAAGAGATCTGGTAGAAAACAAGTTTCTACCAGCCAGCCAGGGAGAGGAGAGGGTGGAGGTAGGGGAGGCTACAGCAAAGACGGGCCCTTCTCCTTCTCCTGCAGTTATCAGCAAACAAGGCCAGGCAGAGGGGAAGGCTCAATTGTTGTCTCGATCCTATCTCAGGTCCTGGCAGGACGTAGGGCTCAGCCTCCCTGACGGAGGAAGGAAAGACACAGAGTGAGTCAGCTGCTGAGAGCGTGTTGGTCTAAATCCAGGTGCCCCCTCCCCTCCCCACCCCCACCCATTCCCCCTCCATAAAGGAAAGGCCCTGTGCTTGCTCAGCAGTATTCAAGACAGGAAATTGGGAAAGGGTCCCAGGGTCTGGCCCCAGGAAAGAGGCCGGGTCCTGGCTGGACAGTGATGCTGTATCTTTCTGATTGGCTGCCTCCTGGAGTCCTGGCTTCCCCCAGGTTCAGGACCCCAGGGAGAGGGAGGCAGTGTGAAAGCATGTGGTCTGAAGGTGGCAGGTTCAGCTCTACCAAAAGGGACAGTGGCTCAGACACTGTTCTCAGGCAATTAGTGTCCTTCTGGGCTTCACACTTTCACTGCTGGCTCTCAGAGAGCCTCCTCCTCCTCCTCCTCCTCCTCCTCCTCCTCCTCCTCCTCCTCCTCCCCTTCCTCTTCCTCCTCTTCCTCAGGGCTTTGTGACTCCTGAAGTTCCCAGAGCTCCCACCTCTAGGTCCAGCTCAGGATATCTCCTTAGGAGCACTCAGAATAGAATCTGGCACAGCCAAAGGTCCAGCCAGGACATCCTACCTGTTGTCCTGAGGACAGTCATTCTCACTCCTCCACCTGAGGCAGAGATTGCCAGCCATAGTGCCCAGAAGGTCTTAGCTTGAATCTTGCCTCTGGCACCAGCTCTGTGATGTAGGGTCTTAACCTCTCTGACCCTTATTTTTCTGGTCTTTAAGATGGAATTAATAGTACCTGTCTCACAGGGTTATTATGAGGAAGAAATGGGTGTTTTGCAAACATTTGAGCAGTTTATAGGGCATACCAAAAGTCTTAGTTCAGTTTTCAGATATTAAAGATTTAAACTGTACTAAGACTTTTGGGATATCCCATATAACTGTTAGTTATTATGACTATCCACATTCTTCTCTGACTTTTATGGGGGGATAGGGTGGATTAGAGGCCCCCTATATGTGGCCTATAAATGAATGCACAGTATGTGGTTGAGTGTATCCTTGTAGGGGTACCCTCCCTCTCTCCCAAATTCTTCTCCAGTTGCTTGTATTCCTGCCTGAAATCCCAACATTAGCAATTCCTCCCTTTGACTCTTAAATTGTTTTGGCTCCCGAAAATCCCTTAGGAAAAATGAAAACGCTCCCTTGAGAAGGAGAAACAGCATGACACTTGGGGAAAAGGGCTAGATTTGGAGTCAGAAGACATGTGCTGGAATTCCCTCTGCTACTGGCCGTGTGACCTTGGACAAAGCCCTAAATCTCCCCAGACCTCAGTCTTCTCATCTGTAAAATGAAGTTATATCTCATATTCCATATAATAGCTAGTCAGGGTAGGTGATTTCTCTTCTTTCACATAGAAAGGCCATTTGACTGAGCCAACAGAAAGAGCAGAATCCAAGGACTCCTCTGTTATCCGAGTAACCTTGGGTCTCAGTTAACTTCTTTGGGAGGGGCTGGGATAGGTAAGACTCCCAAGCTGCCCTCCAAGGTATAAATCTCCAATCTGTGACTCTGGATGCGGTTGGGCAGTTATCTGGAGGCAAGATCCTGGAGAGATGAGATATGGCTTTCTGGTCCCCAGAGTGGAATGTGGCCAGTATCATAGGAGTGAGAGCCAAGCACAGTGCTAGGCACACAGCATCTGGAGGCAGAGATAATGAGGGGACAGGACAGATGGGCATGCCAGGAGTGGGGAAGACAAACCTTCTTAGACTCCAGCTAATTGGGGTTCAGAGAATCATTATTCCAGAGCTGGGAGGGGACAACAGTGACCATAAATACCATCCCCTTATTTTAAAGATGAGGAACCTGCGGGCCTGGGAATTGAGTTGACTTGACCAAGGCCAGACAGGTGGTGAGCGTCAGAGGCTAGATCTGAACCTAGACTCCAGTACATGGACTGGGTCTAGTACAAATCTCTTTCCTGGAAGAGGGCTGTAGAGGAAGGACCCTGCCAGCTCTAAAGCCCTCTGTTCTCTTAGGTAAGAAAACTGAAGAGCAGCTGGTCAGAGCTGGAGGTAACTCAAGCCAGAGCAGTGGGGTGACAGAGAGCCTGGGGGAGGATGGAAATTTCTCAAGAGCTGGCAAGCTGGGACCAAGGTTGGCCACCAGGTGTCACTGTCACATTGGGAAAGGAAAGCTTACATCTTGCTGCAAGCTTCTAACACCCCCCCCCCCCCCCCCACTTCGGAAACGAAGGGAGAAGGGGTATTATTAATCCACACTGGGGTGTGAGCTGATAATGGATCAGGGATCTGAAAGAGAACTCAGAGGTCCTCTAGTCCAGGCTCTACCTCCCTCCACCCCAAACCCGTTCCCATTTAACAGATGAAGAAACTGAGGTCAAGCAGCTGAGTCAGCATTCGAACCCGGGGTCCCTTGCCTTCACATTCTTTTCTCTGTACCACATTGACTTACTTAAGATATTCACCCTCCTAGAGGGGTTCAGATTTCACTCTAATGATGATCATTTTGGAATTTGCAAAGCACTTTAGGGACATTATCTCACTTGAGATAATTTTCCTAGAGGAATCAGGAAAACCCTCAGAACCTCCAAGACCCAAAGGAATGATGGTGGGATTTCAGGCGCTGTGATAGGCTGCAGCAAAAGGTCTGCCTGGTACCTTCAGTTTGGGAAAGGAATCATTGTTTTCATGGCATCTATTCTCTGCCAGCCACAGATATTACCTCATTTGAGCCTCACAACGACCCTGCAAGGGAGGTGCTCTTGTGATCCCCATTTACAGATGAGGAAGCTGGGGCCAACAGATATTAAGTGACCTGCCCAGGGTCACACACCCAGAGTAGGGTGAGTTCTGGCTCCAACTCTGCCCTTCACCCAGATGCGGTGGGGGAAGGAGGGAGAGGAGAGGCGGTTTTCATTCCAGCCTATTACACATGGCCATTTGAGAGGGGCCAGAAAGGCTCTGACCCTCCAAGCATCTCTCTAAGCACCAGCCACAGACTCAGAGAATGTTAGAAATGGATGGGGCGGGGAGGTGGAGGAATCCTTCTTGTTTTAAACATAGCAAAACCAGCAATGATAAGAATAATGATAGCAATACTTGTTTGCAAAACACTTTCAATAACATTTCAGAGAACTCAGGCTAACCACTAAGAGCGGCTAGCGACCTACCCAAGGTCACATAGGGATTGGTTAGAACTCCTCCCAGCCCAGGCTCCTAGATCTTAGGATCTAACCATAGGCCTGCTCTCACCACTCCCCTTCCCCCTTTAAAGCAAGAAAGTCTTTTCATCACTTCTAGTTAAGTACAATGCTATAATAATAGGCTTGCATCTCTGAGAGGCAATTAAGTTTTGTTCTCCTAATTGCCTTACTCTAATTTTCTAATGACTAATTTCTTGAGGAATGGATTTTCATCTCTTTTGCAAGAGGTGCATTTGTAGGAAGAGGCCAACTAGAGGTTGGCCAAGGAGTAAATGAGCCTGGTAAGACCTTGTGAGCCAGGAGGGTCTGCTCGCAATATGGCAGCTATTGGGAAGGGAACACCACTGTGGGTATGGGAAGGCTGGTTCAGAGGTCTGGAGAACCTGTGCCACTCACTCAATCAATGCCAGTAGTCCAGCCTGCCCTTGGTCATAGGCCCTACCTATTGTACTTGACACCTCTTTTATCCAGGGTCTTGGTTGAAGGCAATGATCCACATAAAGGGCTTTTCTAGGGTCACTGGGGCCAGAGAAGAGCCTGTAGAATCCCAGAGTTGGGAGCTTACCCCTTTAAATGCCTAAAATTGAATCATAGGTCACAGAGACATAAAGTCATAGGAAGTAGATGAGAAAGGAGGGTCAGAGAACAGTGGATCTCCAGTTTCTTCATTTTTCAGAGAAAGAAGTAGTCATGGAATCTTGGAGCATGAAGGAACCTTGGACATGCTCTAGAGTAAAGTCTTTCATTTTACAGAAGAAACTCAAGAAGCATGAAGATTGTGCTGGATTGGGAATTGGGTAAACCTGGGTTTAAATCCCTCCTTAGACACTTGCTAGCACTGTGATCTTGGGCAAGTCATTCAACCTCTTAGGGCCTTAGCTTTTGTAAAATAAAGGGGTTGGAGTCAGTGACCTCTATGGTCCTTTCTAAGTCCAAATTTATGGTCCTATGAAGCCCAGCAGGGGAAGTGACTCAGCCAAAGTCACATTTAATTTAATTCAATTAAGCACTTAATCTGGGCAAGGTGAAAGTCAGGGTGGTGTAATGGAGAGAAAGCTGACTTCAGATTGGGAAGACACCTGTTCTCATCCCCCTTCTGACACATACTGGCCAAGTGACATTGCCACCGACTGACCCTTTCAGTCCTACAAGAAAGTGCTAACTATTACAGAGCCAGTGGCAGTGTGCATGGGTAGAAAGAGCTTTCTTACTGAGAAATCCCTCCTCTCTCAAAGAAATCATTAAGGTACTGTCCATTAAAAAATATACCATAAGATATATTCATCAAAAATGTATCCATAAAATATATATATATATATATATATATATATATATACATATGTGTATGTATATATACATAGGTGTGTATACACACATACATACATATGTCTTTGGAAATAAAAAGATGAAACAAAAAAATTTTCCCTGCCTTCAAGGAGTTTATATTCTATAGGAAGGATAGAGCTTGTGGACAGGTAAATAAATATGAAATAATTTGAAGTGTATGAATAACCAATATCATATCATATGATATGACATGAAATAGCATCACTTCTAAATTCCATTTTGACACTTGGGTTGGCAGAGTAGAAACTCTTTGAAGACAGGAGTTAGCTCACTTTTGTATTTTTATTCCAGGGTCTGACTCGCAGTATGGATTTAATGCCTATTGAGTGATCGAACTTATGTTGAAAGGGCACCCTCCCTGCCCTTGACATAAAACAATGTACCCACCTGCTGAATGAAACCCCTTTCAAAGGGGACAAGGAATGGCCCAAATGCAAACACATACACACCAGAAGCATAACTTGATAGAACAGAGCCTTCCCTACAAGCATGCTTTGACAGCTGTACACCAGGTACCTGAGGAAGGGATGGGGGACTGCAGAGGAAGGTAAAGAGGCTGCCAGGAGCTGCCATACTTTGGTGACTTCCCAATTATGTCGGAGCTCAGTATTGGCCTTTGGGAGCTCAGAACCAAGTTCTTGGGCACTGGTAAGCCTTTTTCCTGAAGACTGTTGACAAGATGATCCTAGCTCCAAAGAGGTGTCATTGTGTCCTAGGGATGTCCTTTCCAATAGCCTGAAGCTTTGAGGAGGGGGAGACATCTTAGTGTCTGTGTCTGCAAGTAAGAACCACTCCCAGGGGGCTGTCTTTCCCATTGAAGACAGCATCTTTGTGGATACAAAGGTCTGGTATGGACCTCTCAACACTGGCAGCTTCAGAAGCAACAGAAGGTCTTTACTCACTACTCACCTAGGGAAGATTCAGGAAGGGTCAGAGGTGGAAGGGCAAGGCTTCTTTAGGAAAGAGATGTATGGTTTAGATTTCTACTTCCTATCCTTGGGTCCCCAGAGGAACTTTGATGCTTCCTTCAGGAATCTGGCAGGACTCCCTCTAGAGAATGTGAACCAATCCGGTCCAGAGACTGTTATCCATTTCCTCTTAGACCTTGCCAAATCATCTTGATTTGGAGCTGGTGGGAAGGACCCCAGCCAATGGGAAGTCCAAATCACCCCTGGTTCTCTGAGCTAAGTCTAGGAGATTCCCACACTCTTTTCATGGTATCCAGAACCCCTCAAGGCCAGTGCGAGTACTATAATATGACATAACATAGGATATGATACATAATATAATAAAATATGATATTATATAGCATAATATGTAATACTACAATGTGATATGATATAATATGACATGACATAATATACTATACCACTTTAATATAAATTTTAAGATAATGGAAAAGCCCTCCACACTGGATAGTTCCGTTGTTGAACCCTGAGTCTACCAATGAGCATCCTTAACCCCACCAACGCCACACACCAGCTTCCCTAACCTTGTATCTTGTAAGGAATTAGGGTGCTAATACAAGACATACCTAAGGCCAGCAGCATGGGCTCCCACATACATAAGTGGCTTTCCAACAACTCTCTGAAGTCAAACTTACCTGAGGTTGCTGGGTGGTTGAAGGTCTCTGGGGAGACAGGGCAGGGGTCCGAGAGAGCTGCTGGTTCATTTTGCTGATGACCAGTTCGGTGATTAGCTGTCTGTCCTCCGCCTGGTGTTCCCCAATCAGAGGCATTGCACAATCCACGACCTGTCACAGAAGAGATCATAGGTTCATGGACTCAGATCAAGGGTAATTAGTGTGGGGTCTGAAACTATTTAAAAATGTTTTAATGTGGTTTCCTTTGTAATCTTGATTATTTTATTTTGTGCATTTAAGAAATTTTTTCTGAGAAAGGCTATAGAGGCTTCACCAGACTGCCAAGGGGGTCCCCGACACAAAGAAGGTCAAGAACGTAGCTAGAAGGTCTCTTAGAGGGAATCTAATCCACCCTTTCTCATTTTATAGATGACCCAGGAAGCTTGGCGGAACTTAAACCTAGGTCCTGTGACTACTGAGTCAGTGTTCCCAAAATCCCAGACTCATAGGTTAGAAATAGAAGAAACCTAAAAGATGGTCCATTCCAATATCCCAACTTATGCAGGATTTATGTTATTTTATTTTATGCATTTAAAAATGTTTTCTGAGGGGGTTTGTAGACTTTACCAGGTTTTCAAATGAGGTGTATGATACACACAAAAAGGTTAAGAACCCCTGCATTCCAGAGAAATGCCTTTCTTTTATATATGGGACTGAAAACCGCATCCTATAATTGCTACCTCTTGGTCACAGATATAAAGAATTCTAGATGTAGCAGGGCACCTAGGTAGTGCAGTGGATAGAGTACCAGGCTTGGAGTCAGGAAGACCTGAGTTCAAACCTGGCCCTAGACACTTGCTAACTGTGACCTTGGGCAAGTCACTTAACCCTGTTTGCCTCAGTTTCTTCATCTGTAAAATGAGCTGAAGAAGGAAATGTCAAACCAATCCAGTTTCTTTGCAAAGGAAACCCCAAAGGGGTTCAAGACAGGACTGAAATGACTGAACAACAACAAAAGATTTAGCACAGACTTCTGGCTCCCCTAGCTTAATCCATAACTGAAAGAATAGTCTGACATATGACTGCCCAGACTCTGATTGGGAACCTCCATGACAAGGCGCTCCCTATTCTGTCTGGGGACAGCTCTGATGGTTAGAAAGTTCTTTCTTAAACTGAGCTGAAATCTGCCTCATGAGGACTCCCTCCTCTTGGTCCCAGTTCGAGACTCTGAAGCTGTGCCAGATTAGGGGACCAGGGGTTATTGGGCACGAAAGGGTCAACGTGTGACAACAGCGCCATTGGCAGGGTACAACAGTGCTGGGCCCAAGTGGCCTCTCTGTCCTTGGGAGGATACAATGTGCAGTCAGAAAAGCCCGGCTTTTTGGAGAGCAGCTGGAAGGAGGAGCCTTTACACAAGCCCTCTCTTGGTTTCCCCTATTGATCGTCAGCTCCAATATTACTGAGATGAAACAGACAAACATTGACCCCATCAAGACACTTATTACAGTGTCTATATCACAGGCTCTGGTCACCAGGGTCCTGGGGTGGGAATCTCACTGAAAGAAGGGGAAAGGGAAGGAAATACACACTTAGAAAGTGCCTACTATGTGCTGGGCATTGTGCTAAAGTGCTTTATAAATATTAACTCAAGCCTGCGATGTGGGTGCTAGGGATATTGTTCCCATTTCACAGTTGAGGCAGACAGAGATGATGTGACTCATCCAGGGTCACACAGTTGGTAAATATCTGAGGCCCCAGTGGTGCCCCATCTCACAGAAGGACTCCTAACAGCCTTCCAAGACGGCAAAAGGCCCATGGACTAGGGCTGGACCCCCCTCACCAAGCAAGAGCCTCAGTTTCCTCATCTGTAAAATGAGCTAGAGAAGGAAACGGCAAAACCACTCTAGTGTCTCTGCCAAGAAAACCCCAAATGGGGTCAGGAAGAGTCAGACATGACTGAAAGACGACTAAACAACAACGACAAAGTGATCTGCCCAGGGTCGCAGGAAGGACCGGAAGGGAGGGAGGAAGGGAAGGAGGGAGGGAGGGAGGAAGGGAGGAAGGGAGGGAAGGGGGAAGGAAGGAAGGAAGGTAGGAAAGGAGAGAGGGAGAAAGGGAGGGAGGAAGGGAGGGAGGGAGGAAGGAAGGAAGGTAAAGAGAGAGGGAAGGAGGGAAGGGAGGGAGGGAGGAAGGGAGAGAGGGAGGAAGGGAGGGAGGGAGGAAGGGAGGGAGGAAGGGAGAGAGGGAGGGAGGAAGGAAGGAAGGAAGGTAAAGAGAGAGGGAAGGAGGGAAGGCAGAAAGTAAACCATGGCTCAGTTCTCTGCCCAGCTTCTTCTAGAACCCTGACTCTCTGCTGCCTTGGGTGTTGTAGGGCAGGACTCTGCCAAAAGCAGAATTAGGTAGCCACTCTGAGGGTGGCCCAATGGCCGTGGTCACTGGCTGCTTCTGAACATCTTTGCCTTAACGCATCTTTCCTTCCCTGTCTTTTCTTTCCTGCCACGTGGCCCGTCTCCTCATCTTCCCTCCCTTCTCCTTCCTCTTACTTCTGCATCATTTCTTTCTTCTTCATCTCCCCTTATCTCCCCCCTTCCCTTCCCTTCCCTTTGCCTTTCTTTCACCTTTTCATCTTCTCTTACTGTTTCCTTGCTTCTCTCCTCTGTATCTTTTTCCCTCTCCATCTTCTCTTGGCATCTTCGCCCAATCTTTCCTCAACACTCTAATTTGAGGCAAAATTGTCATTGAGCTCCTAGTAAGAATTCATGAGAGACAGAGACAGAGACAGAGACAGAGACAGAGACAGAGAGACAGAGAGAGACACACACACAGAGACAAAGATAGAGAGAGACAGAGAGAGAGAGACAGAGAGAGAGAAGTAGCCAAGGCAGTGGGCAGCGGAGGCAGAGGGAAGTGTGGTTAAGGGCCATGGCTGGAAGCAGGGGTGTGGCGAATTCTCAGAAAGGAAGCTATTAGAGGAATCAGCCAAGCAGAGAGTGATGGTGCCACAAAACTTACTCATCCACCCCCAGCCACAAGTGGGGCACATGGCCATCCAATGTGTGACCCATAGGATGTCCACGAGACAGCCTCAGACATTCAGCTCCCTCCTCCCAGGCCGCCCACCCCTTGGTTGGCAACAGGTCTTCGTGAACGTGGCTGTATGTAGGAGCCATGTGTACTGTCTGTAGGCAGAACTTCTCATAGCAAGATGAGGTGGTCCTTATAGGGGGTGCTTTGAGGGGCTCCCAGAAAATCCAGGCAGATTCTGAAGTCTATGTCCCTATGATCCTAAGCTCCCTCCAAGTCCAGGAACTACAGAGCCCATCGCACCCCCACTGACAATTTATTCGTTTGGGTTAAGCATTGCTCTCTATCTTCAGAGGCACCCAAGGTGGCCCAGTGGATAGTGCACTTGATCTGGAGTCAAGAAGACCTGAGTTCAAATTCAACCTTTGACATTTACTGTGTGATACTGGGCAAGTCATTTAACCTCTGTTTGTCTTAGTTTCCTCAACTGTAAAAAAAGGGATAATAATAATTAATTGCATCTGATTTAATAATTAATTATTTATAATTATATTTTATAATTTAAATTAATACAAATTAATAATTTATAATATTGGTGATATTATTAATTAAAATATAATTATTAATTATATATAGTAATAATTGATAGATCTGATTAATAGCATTTGATCCTTGCGGATCAAATGAGATAACGTTTGTTTTTTCAGAAAAAGTGCTAAGCATAGTGCCTGGCACATAGTAGGTGCTTTATAAATACATATTCCCTCCCTCCTCCATCCTTGTTTAAAATACGAATACTAGAAGGACTGATATTTTATCCTTGGTACACCCATTTATCAACAGCTTTTCTAGGTAGAGGGAAAGACTTATGTAGAGGAAGAAGAGGGTGGCAAGAATGCTAAGCCCCTTCTAGGTCTGAAGCTATGATCCTAGCATTCTAAGTGCCTGATTGTTTCTATTAGAATGTAAGCTCCTTGAGGGCAGGACTTGCTTTTGCCTTTCTTTGCCTTCCTAGAGCTTAGTCCAGGGCCTGGTAAATAGTTTTCTGCTTAATATGGTCAGGTCCCAGTTAGTGAAATTGTTGCGTTGTTAGAATTCTTCAGCTAGAATCAATGATCATATTTTATATATTTATAGCTATGAATACTGTGAATTCAGATACATGTAACCGCTCCACAGGATTCATGCTTAGCACAGTGATTCCAAGTTTGTTGAGAACAGAGTCTGATACATTGCAAACATAGTGATTTATCCAAGGTCAGACAATAAGCTAGTAGTAATAGTAAGTAGGATAAGAAACCAGAGTTCCTGACTCCCATTTTCCAGGGGTGGTGGGTTTTTTGTTTGTTTGTTTTCTAAAGCCACAATATACCTCATCCTCTCTCCCAAGGAGGACAATAACTGTCCTAGGAGACAGCGTGCTGCTGTCTCTGGTTTTTAGACTACAAAAGGCCAACAAGACCTGGAATTTGGGAAACCGTCACCTTTGATAACTGGAGGTGAAGGGGAGGTTCTGCTCCCTAGGACCATAAGACTCAATAGTTTAAAACACTCCTCTCTATCAAGATGCTATTCCTCAGACCCCCCAGAACTTTCACTGAGGTCTTCTGGGTCTTCTCTGTGGCTTCTTAACCCAAAAGCAAGTTATGGACCAAAGCATGGCCACCTTGGCCCTTTCCTTCCCTCGTCCAACATAAAGGCCAACCTGCTTTGCTGAGTCAGACTTACCTCAAAAATGTAGTCCTTCCCATCCTTGCCATGCACAGCCTTGACAGCACAGATATCCAGGCCTCCAAATATCTCGGAGCAGGAATCCACCCACAGCTTATATCTGCAAAGAGAAGGGAGGCACAGGTGAGGCATGAGATGGATCCAAATAGCTCAGTGAAAACTTACCTCTCCCTTTGCTTTTTCCCACCCCTCACCATCCCCTGTGCATGCCCCAAGTTCCTTCCTCAATTGCATCTTTGCCCCCACTGTGACTTCAGTCTAGAATATTGTCCCCTCCTCTCTGTCCATCCCTATCCCTCCTGTCCTTAATGGTTCAGCCCAAGCCCACTTTATCCAAGCAGCTTTCCCCCTAACACTCGCACCTCTTCAGTGATCTCTCCCTCTGCTGCTGATGCTTAGTAAGTACGCAACCATGAAAAAGTCGACCTCTCTGACTCTCAGTTTTCTCATTTGCGAAAAGGGAATAATGATACAGGTAATACTTACCTCGCAAAGTTGTTGTCCGGATCAAATGAAGTGATTTATGTAAAGTGCTTTGCAAATTCTCAAGGGCTGACTAAATGCCAGCTATGATTATATTATCATTGTATCATGTAACTCTTAAGAGACTGTACCTTCTCAATAGCATGTAAATACTGCTTTGTATTGGTCATGCAATCAAGTCTTCCCTCCCCAACTAGACTCCAACTAGGCCTTTGAAGGCAAGGACTGTGTCTTATATTTCTTTATATGTCCTGGCACAGACCTGGATGGAAAGTAAAAACCTAATACATTTTGTTGAATGAATGGATGGATGAATAGATGAATATATGGATAATTGGATGGATGGATGGAGAGATGGATGGATAGAGATATGTATAGATAAATGGATGGATGGATGAATGGATGGATGGATGGATGGATGGATGGATGGAGATATGTATAGACGGATGGATGAATAGATGGATGGATGGATGGATGGATGGATGGATGAATGGATGGATGGATAGATGGATGGATGGATGGATGGATGGATGGATGGAAAGCTAGGTGGATGGATAGAGGGGCGGATGGATGGATGGATGGGTAGATAAATGAATGAACAAATGTTTCAGTTTGTCCATTCACTCTTTGTCTTGTATCCCAGTATTCATGCTCATCCCTTCTGTTGTCCCCTTTTTAATTTTGGGGGTGCTCAGAAAGTCATGCTTGGGGCTCAGAAGCTTGCTTACTCACCTGTCCGACATAGCGATCTGCTCTAGCATTGCAGATCCAGTGTTTGTCTTCCAGTTTCCTGAGATGGATGTCCTCCTAGAACAAGGACCCAGGCCAGGCCAGGGGGGACAATGAGTTATTGGCTGGGAGGAGGGCAAGAATGGTCTTACTTCCATGGAGCCAGCTGACACTCTTCCTCCCCCCACCTCCATTTTCTCTGGGTCTGGGATTCATCTGTTTGGTCTAGAGCCAAGTTCAGAGGGTTATTCAAGACTACTTCTCTTGGTTAAACTATCAGTGGTCAGTCTCAGTATGAATTCTGGGGAAAATATTATGCTAACTCTTGGGATCATTGATGCAGAGCTGGAAGGGACCTCAGCGGCTAACCCTGTATTTTGCAGGTGAGGAAATTGAGGCCCAGGGAAATTAAATGACTTGCCTCAGACCCTTCAGAGTTCTCTGCATTTCAGGCCTGGGTCATTACCATCCCCTAAAGTCTATCTATTAGGCCCTGCATGGTGCAATAGGGAAAATCCCCCCACCAGATATGGAATCTGAGGAATTAGGTTCATATCCTGGTCCAGCTACTTATTAGTTGTATGATTTGGGGGATTTTGTGATTTTCTGATCTTTCTGAGCCTCAGTTGCCTCATCTGTGAAATGGGGATAATGAATCACTACCTACTTCACAGGGCTGCTGAAAGGATTAAATAAGGTAACATATGCACATTTTTATAATTATGTTTAAATATAAACATTAATTAATTATTATATTTATGTAACAAATTGATACATACAAATTAATTATAAACATAATTAATTATGTTTAATATAATCATAATAGCTAGCATTTATATAGCGCCCTAAGGTTTGTAAAGTGCCTTACAAACATAATAGTGACTGAACAACAATGAACAACAATTATAAGTTACTAGAGGAGAACGGCTAACATTAAATGAGGTACCGGAGAATAGCTGTAATTAACAAATAGTCTTAAAAGCTATTTTCTTACTGTATTCATCTGGGGCCATCAGTCCACAAGCTGGATATTCTTTCTGTGTTTCTTTGCCATTTTTCTTGGGAATGCTGGTCTCCCAAAAGCTTGGTTCACTTGCATTTCAATTCATGAAACCTGTTCATGCTTTTTGAAAGGGCAAGAGGTCTTGTCTCTATCAAGGGTGATTAACTCTCTGGAAAAATCAGTTGGGGTTGATTTTTCTAGTTTTCCACGACATTGATCTCTGCTGGTTTCCCTCCTTCCTGTGTGACTCCTCAGCCTCCTTTGCTGAATTTTCATCCGGGTCCTGCCCTCCCGCTATGCACGTCCTTCTAAACTCTACCCTCAGGCTTCTTCTCTTTTCTGCTTATTCCCTCTCCTTTGGCGATCTTGGAATGCTGCTACATTCAGTTATGACCTCTATGAAGACAGCTCCCACATCGATATGTCTAGCTCTAATGTCTCTTCTGAACGCCCGTTCCCGTCATTAACTGCCTTTTCATGTCCATGCAGACATTGGTGCCTGACCATGGTCGAGCCTTCCGAGTGTATATTGCTTTGATCAGCCACAGCCGGACACAAATGGCTTGACCCCAACATAGCGATGCTGTTTTTGTCTTCATCAAGCACGAAGGACAAAAACCACAACGGCCTTTCAAACACTCCAAATTGCACGTGCTGTAAACATCTTAAATTCTATATGTCAAAAAAAACTCATTCTTTTCCCCTCCAAATCTTCCTTCCTAAATTTCCCGTCACCACCACTCTCCCAGTGACCCAGGCTCAAATCCACAGCGTCATTCTCAACTCCCTGCTCAGGTTCAGCCCATTAATAACCAATCTGCCATCAAATCTTGTTTCTACCTTCACAATATCTCTTATGAACGTCCCCTTCTCTCTAATCACACAGCTGCTTTTCTAGTTCAGAACATCCTCATCTATTACCTGGACTATTGTAACAACGTTCTAATGTGTCTGCCTGCCTCAGTTTCCTCTCCCCTCCAACCCTTCCGCCATTCAGCTACCAAAGTGATTTTCCTAAAACACAAGTCTGACCACATCTCTCCCCTACTCAATAAGCTGCAGTAGCTCCTTATTGTCTCCAGGACCAGATATAAAAATCTTCTGTTTGACACCGAAAGTTCTTTACAACTCGGCCCCTCCCTCTCAGACTTCACTCTCCTCCATGTCCGCTGCTAGCCGGTGATACTGGATTTCTTGCTCTTCCATCCATAGGACTCCCCAACTCTGACAATGCCTTTGTGCCCTCTCCTTCCGAGCTGAAATGCTCTCCCTCCTCACCTCCGACTCCTGACTTCCGTGGTTTCCTTCGAGACCCAGGCAGCTCATATCTCACCTTCTGCAGAAGACCCCTCCCTACCCCAAACCGCCAAGGTTAGTCCCTTGCACTGACCCTGCATGTAGCCTATATTCTAATTGTTATTCACCCATTAGTATGATTTCCATCACAGCAAAGCCATATTTCTGCTTTTCTTTATATTCCCCAGCCCTAATTAGGGCCCCTGGAACATAATATTTATTGCTGTTCAGTCATTTCAGTCTTGTCCAACTCTTCATGACCCCATTTGGGGTTTTCTTGGAAGAAGTACTCCAGTGGTTTGCCATTTCCTTCTCTAGCTCATTTTACAGATGAGGAAACTGAGGCAAATGGGATGAAGTGACTTGCCCAGGGTCACAAGTCTAGTAAGTGTCTGAGGACAAATTTGAACCCGGGTCTTCCTGACTCCAGATCCAGTGCTCTGTGCACTATGGTGCCCTCTAGCTGCCCCTGAACATAGTAAGTACTTAATAAATGTCATTTGTTCTAGAAGAGGACCAATGACATCATGAAGATAATGGCTTGACTTGTATGTGAATTGGATTTAAGTGAGGCAGAACCAATGTTTATTGACTGACAGAGGGGGCAAGGTGGGCGCTATGGAAGGGCATTGACCCTGCAGTCAGATGATAAGGAATCAAACCTTACTTTTGGCACTTAGCACCTAAGTGACCTTGGACAAGTCACTTGACTTTCCTGAGCCTTTGTGACCTCCTTGGTGAGAGGAGGAGACTGGACTAAAAGGTCTTTGAAGCTTAATCCAGCTCTAATCTATGAGCTCCCATCAAAAGTAACTGATATTGGTTATTTTAAATGTTAAAAATATGTAAGTTCTGCTTTTCTTCTTGTTAAATTAAGAAAGAAAGCATTTAGCTCTTCATGAACTATAACCAAAACCCCTCTAAAACGCTTTAGTTCAATATTATAGTTGGTTAAGAGAGAGAGAAGGAAGACAAATAAGAAAAGGGAGGAGAGAAGAGGGGAGGAAAAGAAAGAGAAAGAACAGGGAGAAACTGAGATTCAGCCTTAACCTTTGCCAAAATCCTAGATATACAAGATTTAATTAATTTATAAATGCTGCTCATTTTGTCAAAACAAAACCAAAAAAGAAAAAAACCCAAAATAAAACAAAACCCCAGCCTCTCCCCCAGCCCAATCCTTTAAATCTAAAAAAGGGGTAAATATTGGCAGAATTTGTTACTAAATTTAAAAAAACCATAAAGTTTGACATTCTCTTCCTCAATTTTAGTGTGTATGTGGGGGCAAATATTAGATTTTTCTTCTGTGAAATGGTAAGTGTTGTATATTCTTTTATGTCATAGAAAAAAGTAATGTGGTTTCAGGAACTGAATATACTAGCTTGTGATTATAGCCCACACACACTCTGATGCCTTTATTCCATATCCCATTTTCACTGGCAAATTGGGAGCCTGGCTATGCTCCCCCGTCAGGATTTTGGGATATGTAAGGTGTCTTCTTCTCTTCTAATGACGACTTTTCAAGAGCTTATCCATTAAAGATGTTTAAAGCTATGTTACTCAAAGAGGGGAAATAGCACTTCTAGATCTCATACTATATTATAAAGTAAACCCTATTGTATTGGTTAAAAAATAGAGAGGTATCAATGGAATAGGCTAAATAAAGGAGAATTAGAAACAATGAAACTAAATAACCCAGTATGTAATAAACAGAAGTGAAAAAAATTAGTCTTAGATAAAAACTTTAAGACAGATTTCACAATATGTGCTAAATTGACACATGACTTTAATATTTCAGGTCATACTATAAAAAAATGGGAAGAAAAGCTAGAGCATATGCTTTTCACAGTTACAGGGTAAGAGTTGAATTCTTAACCAAACCAGAGATAGAAGCAATTACAAAAGATAAAATAGAAAACTTCGAGTACATGAAACTGAAAAACTGCACAAACAAAATCAATGTACCTGGGATGAGAAGAGAAGCAGTCAAATGGGAAAAAAATTTCAGTGTAAATTTTTCTAACAAAGGTTTGGTATCCAATATACATAAACAATGAACATATATATGTATATATATACACATATATATGCAACCATTAATGTACATTCACATATAACACATATATGTACATGTATATTTATGTGTGCATATGTATGTGTATGTGTATAAGCAAGAGCCATTCACCACTAAATAAGTGGTCAAAAGAGATGAATGAACAATTCTCAAAAGAAGAATAGTAAATTATTAACAACCACTTGAAAGAATGCTCCAAATCATTAATAATAAGAGAAATGAAAGTCAAAGCAGTCCTGAGGTTTTCACACTCTGCAAATTAACAAAGATGACAAAAAGTGAGAATTGTCAATGCTGGAGGGAATATGGGAAGACAGACATACTTGTGCATTGTTGGTGGAGTTGTAAAACAGTAAAATCATTTTAGAAAACAATTTGGAATTGTGCAAATAAAGTGATTGAAATGACCCACAGATTTCATTTCTAGGTTTGCACCTCAAAGAGGCCATTGATAGGAAGAAAGTCTTTAATATAGCAGAATATTTCTAAAAACTTTTTTTTTGTGATAGCAAAAACTTGAAAACAAAGTAGATGTCCACTGATTGGGCAATATCTATACAAATTATGGTACATGAATATAACAGAATATTACTGTGCTGAGAAATGATGAATGTGATGATGACTATAGAGAATCATGGAAGATCTATGTGAACAGATGCAGAATAAACGAATCAGAGACAAGAAAACAATATACACAGCAACTACCACAATGAAAGAAAAAAGAAAAAACACATGCAAATTAAAGGATCAAAAGTGAAGTTTGAAAAATTATAAAGAAAAAGCATGGCCCAAAAGAAGAGATATGAAAAGTCACTCCAACCTCAACCCTTTGATGAAGTGGGATGTTCACAAATATTGTACATTGTACATTATTCTCAGATTTTTTTTAATGTATTGATCAGTTATGCTGTTTTTCCCTCTTTTTCTTTTTTTTAATATTTAAAAATACTATTTGTTATATGGGGTGACTCTCTGGGGAAGAGGGGGATAGAGATACTGGGGAAAACTATGGGGATGTAAAAAACAAAAGGCATTGATAAACCCTCCCCCCTTTAAAAAAAAAGGCTATGTTATTATAATAACAACAGAAGCATAAATGAATCTCCTCTTGGTGTTTCCCGATGGGTTGGATCCAGTTAAGAGTCAGATCCCATTTGCAAGACAGGAACTTCTGACTCCTAGTTTATGAGAAAGAAGGTTGTTGGGGCGGCTAGATGGCGCAGTGAATAGAGCACCCTCCCTGCAATCACGAGGACCTGAGTTCAAATCCAGATTCAGACACTTGACACACTAGCTGTGTGACTTTGGGCAAGTCACTTAACCCTAACTGTCCTCCAAAAAGCAAAAAAAAAAAAAAAAAGAGAGAGAAAGAGGGTTGTGTCTGACTCACATATAAGCCTTGTAGTTGTTGCCAATCTTTTGGATCCGGATGTCATACTTGGCATCAATGAAGGGCTCAGCTGTGGCATAGGTCTGGGTGAGGGCCACCACGCTGGCAATGTCCTGGAAGTCATAGTGATTCTCCACCTTTACCTGGTTTGGGAGCAAGTGTGAGAGGGGGGAGCAAATGTGAGGGTAAGGGAGAAGGATCAAGCAGCCTTTGTGAAGCAAGACCCCCAAAGCCATTTGCCTGAAGACCATTCAGATCATCGCCTGGCTCCCACACTTTCCCAGAAGTCTCTCTGGGTCTCCTACTACTTTATAATTCTCTATGCCCCTCATCTTGAGAGAAACCATCCTTGGTCTTCTACAATTAATGCAGTTCTCTTTCACCCTTAATAATTTTTGAATAACAAATCTAACCAAAACAGGAAAGAAAGCAAGGATTCTAAACCTTTTTGTGTTGTGTGCCCTGGGCCCCTTTGACTGTCTGGTAAAGCCTATGGATGCCTTCTCAGCATAATGTTTTTAGATGTTTTTTAAAAATACACAGGAAATCAACTATACTGAAATATAGTTCTCAAAAAAAAATTTTTAAGTCATAGATCTCTGGTTAAAAACTCTTAGAATAAAGAGAGAAGAGAAAGCCATGGTATTTTATTTCTTACCAGCCCTGCTTTCAGTTTTCCTTAAAGTTCACTGCCTACATTCGTTAGCTCGTGACTGAAATAGCCTGGCTGAATTTGCTTCCTTGCTAGACCTGGAAGAGTCGGGCATGGCAGGCTTTCTCTAAGAAAGGCTTTCTGAATATGGTTTCCTTTGATGCTTGGTGGCAAAAGAAAAAAGAAAAAAAAAGGTTCAGTTCAGGATAGATATTGCCACCACATTCCATGGCCTTAGGGTGGTCCTAATGCTCAAAGTGGGACAAGTCTATCTGGTATTATTGGTATAGAACCAGCTTAAGAAAAACCCCGACTTTCAGAACTGGCCCTAAGATCTCCAGTTACAGAGTAGCCTAGGGACTTGCTCTCAGCGTGGATGTTCACCTTGAATAGAATAGGGAGGGAAGAAAAGGTAGGAACTGAGCTGCTCTCAGAAACTTGTCCCTTTCCATACACATTTCTGGCCCTCTTCGAAGCCTTCTTGGCTCCTTGTAACTTACCTTCCCCATGCCCGAGTGTGCATGCCCAATCTTTACCACCACGGGGAATGTCGGTAGTGTCAGCTAGAGACAAGAAAGAAGAGAATAGGATTGACTTAGATCTTCTTGTCCCTGATCCAGCACCCAGGCCCAGACCAAATCATTCACTCTTCTGAGGTTAGGGCTGACCCTGGCTTGGGCCCCATGTTTCTTCTGCCCAGGATTCCACTCCTGGCCAAGCTTGCCCAGAACGTGGCTACAGTGAACAGCTGAGGAAGGAGAAGCCAACCTTGCTTCATCAGGTCCAGGTCATGCCAGACTAACCTAATTTTCTTTTTTGACAGGGCTATTAGACTGCTATGGAATCAGTGTAGCATAGGAGAGAGAGGGCTGGACTTAGTATCAGGAAGACCTTGGATCAAAATCTCCCCAATACTTGGTGTATCTGTAAAATGGCACCTACCTCCCAGGGTTGTTGTGAGGATAAAATGAGATCCTATTTGCAAAACATTCCACAAACCTTAAACCGATATATAAATGAGCTGTTACTGGGCCAACCAGGAGAGAATTAGGAGCCTACAATGAGGCAGGTGTAGACTTGGAAGCCTAGGAATTTCTGTGTATCTCAGGCCAATTTTTGGTATTTATTCACTAAGTCATAAACAGGGGGACAATCTGCACAGGAGGGAGCTCCCACACTGGGAGTTTCCTGTGCTGAACAAATGACGACTCCACCATGCATTCCTTCACAAATCTGCATATTGGATCAGAGAAGTGCCGTAGATTTAAACTTAGCCATTTCACTCATATTATTTTTGACACACTTTTCTGTTTATTATTTTGTTTTCCTCCAGTTACATGTAAAAGCAATTTTTAACCTTTGTTTTTAAACATTGAGCTCCAAATCCTCTCCCTCCCTCTCCACGTCCCGTCATTGAGAATGCAAGGAATTCAATATAGGTTACACATGTTTAGTCATGTGAAACATTTCCATAATAGTCATACTTATTTCATTTATATTATTAACTTATTATTTAAATTATGTTTTAGTAAGGCATTTGAAGTTTCTCATAACATTTTTGTATAAAAAAACTGGAGAAATGTGGGCTACATGATAGTACAGTGGGATGATTTTAAAACTGGTTTTATTTCTGGAGACAAAGAAGGAAGGAAACAAGCATTTATCAAGTGCCTACTGTGTGCCAAGAGCTTTACAAATATAACTTCATCTGATCCTCATAACAACCCTGTGAGGTAGGTGCTCTTATTATGCTCATCTTACAGTTGAAACCACTGAGACAGAAAGAAGCTAAGTGACTTGCCCAGGGATTTTTCTTAGTATAATTGATAATAAAGAAGATGAATTATGATCTGCTTTGTGGCTTCACCCTAAAAACTGTAGGAACTTTCCACCCAACTTTAGCTAAAATCTATTTTATGTTAATTTCTGTTAATAGAATATGAACTTCTTGAGATCAGGGATTGCCTTGCTTTTCTTTTTGTATCCCTAGATAGAGTGCTTCATACATTTGTTGTTCAGTCGTTTCAGGTGTGTCTGACTATGTATGACCCCATTTGGGGTTTTCTCGGCAGAGATACTGGAGTGGCTTGCCATTTCCTTCTCCAGCCCATTTTACAGATGAGCAAACTGAGGCAAAGAAGATCAGTGACTTGCCCAGGGTCACACAGCTAATAAGTGTCTGAGACCAGACTTTAATTCAGGGAGATGAATATTCCTGACTTCAGGTCTGGTACTCTATCCACTGCACCACCTGGCTGCCCAGCTTCATATATAGTAAGTGCTTAATATGTTTTTTCATTCACTCCTTCCTTCTTTCCTTCCTTCCTTCCTTCCTTGCTTGCTTCCTTTCTAGTATCCAGGATGGGGAAACTGAATATCTTCTAGCTCCTGGTAGAGGCCACATATGGATGATTGTGTTCAGTCCTGGGAGGCATATTTTAGCAGAACATTGATAATCTAGAGAAAATCAGCATAAGGGTGACCAAGATGGTCAAAGGCAAGGAGATTATGTCATATGAGAGTTGATGAAAGGTATAGAGGAGGTTTTGTCTGGAGAAGAGGAGACTTAGGAGGAGCATGATTGCTATCTTCAAGTATCTGAAAGGCTGTTATATGGAAGAGAGAGGGTCAGCCAGGTGGCACAGTGGGTTGAGTGCCAGACCTTATGTCAGGAAGACCTGAGTTCAAATCCCACCTCAGACACTTATTAGCTATGTGACCTTAGGCAATTCACTTAGCGTCAGTTTTCCCATCTGTAAAATGGCACCCATCTCCCAGGGTTGTTGTGAGGGTAAAATGAGATCATATTTGTAAAGCAATGAGCAAACCTTAAAGTGATATATAAACTTGAGTTATTACCCAGTCACCAAAGGCAGAATTAGGAGTGAGAAGAGGAAGCTACAATCAGGCACGTGTAGAATCGGAAGTCAGGAAAAACTTACTCAACAGTGAGAGCTGTCCAAGAAAGAAATGGGCTGTTTTGGAAGGCAGCAAGCTCTGTCTCACTGGATGCCTCCCAATAGAAGCTAGACAGGGATGGCACAGGGAATGTTTTTGATTGGTTACATGTTGGACCAGCTGACTTCTGAGAATGTCTCCTCCATAGTCTTTTCCATCAGGTGCTAAATGTTGGTTCAATTGTATTTTTAATGTGTTTCCCTGTCTCTACCCTTTTCCCCTAATCTCACTGTGTCCTCTCTCTCAAGGGCTGTTATGCTGACCCCTTAGCTATATTTCTCCCCACTCTTCCCTGCTTTCCCAATGCTCAGGACCCTTTCCTCCTCCCTCCTCAAACAAAACTTACCACCCTCACAGAATTTCAGATTTGGAAGGGATCACCAAGGGCAATCCAAACTTGACCAAGAAAATTCTCTCTAGCATACATCAAAAATGGTCATTTGGCTTTTGTGCAATGACCTCCGGTGAGAAGATTCCTTTCTAAGGAGGCCCCTTTTTTACTCTAGGATAGTGCTAATTGTTAACGATATTTTCCCTTACCTTGAATTTTAAAAAAGAGCTGTTTATCTTATTCATTCGTCATCTTGTCTTCTCTCTCTCTCCCCCCTGCCCTCCAGTTAGAATCCATAGAACTAATTCACTAGGTCACCAGTTACTCAGTCACTAAGCAATTATGAGTCAAGCACTGTGCTTGAAACAAAGAAAGTTTAAAACAGTCCCTGTCCTCAAGAAGCTTGCATCCTAATGAAGGATATAACATGTGAATGAGTAGTATACAACATATATGTAATAAAATAAAATTTTAAAAATGAAATCTAAATAAATATTCAGAGTAGACAGAAGATGATTTGAGAGGGGAGGTAAGGCTTAATCTTTTCATCACCAGTAAGGTAGTTGAATGCTACATTGCAAACCTCTCAAGAAGTATCAGCATTTAAAAGATAATTTTTGAAGGCTAGTGATGCTTTAACTGATAAAGAATTGTTCTAAGGTTAAGGTTAAGTCAACAAGGGGGCACTTACTATATGCCACACACAGTAGACATACAAATGAGGCTATCCCTCATCTTAGGAAGCTTCAAGGCTGATGAATTGGACAACATGCAAACCACTATGTAAGACAAGAAGCATAAACCAGATACATTGTAGATAACCTCTGAGGGAAGGCACTAAGATTAAGGAGATCTAGCAAAGGCTCTTTGCAGCAAGTAGGACTTCAGTGGAGACCTGAAGGAAATTAGAGAAACCTGGAAGCAGAGATGAGGAGTGAGAGCATTTCAGGCACAGGGATAATGCACTGCATCTAGAGATGGAGCATCTTGCTTGAGGAAAAGTCAGGAGTCTGGCATAATGGTGGAATATAACAGGCACTAAGACTATCAGGTATCAGGAGATGAAGGTTCTAATCCCTGTTCTTCCATTAACTAGTGGTGTGGTTTGGGGCAAATTATTTCTTCTCTCTGGGCCTCAGTTTCTCTGTCTGTAAAATTAGGCAGGTGGACAAGTTATCTTGAATGTCTCTCCTAGCTCTATGATCTCCTATCATTCTATGTTTTTTTTGTTTTTTTTTACAAACTATTTATGAATTCGAGATAGGGGAGTCCTGAAGGCTATGGAGGGATAGGTAGCCTTTTATTTTCTTCCAAATCAGTCTTAATTCTTCTGCTTCTCCCCTTCAGCTTTTGTTTTTCTTTCCTGGACATCATCATCATCATTACTATAAAGGGAACTGCTGACAGAAGCAGGTTTTAAAAAGAAAAACATTTTAATTTTTTTCTTCCTAGAAAATGTTGTTGCTGCTGATGGAAAGTCAGCCCATATGGGGACCCTGGAGCTAACCACAGGCACTGGGAGTGCCTTCAATGAGGCTTTCCACATTCCTGGTCTGTGGCCAGGGTGGCCTCTGCTTGGTGGGATTGAGGGCAAGATTAGAGAGGGACAGGAGACAGATCTGGGGGCAGGAAGAAGAAAGGAAGGCATTTGCCCTGTCTTGAACCCCAGAAACTCTCTATCTGGCCTTACCCCTCTTAGACCTAGAGGGCAGTGACTCACAGTAGAAATAGAGAACTTTTAGGCTGGGAAAGGACCTAGAGACCATCTAAATTATCTTGATCTTTTTACTGAGGAAACTGAGGCCCAGAGAGAGGGAGAAATTTCTTCAAAATCATACATGACAGACGTGACTAGAATCAGGTCTCTTGACTCCCCTTTTCTTTTCTTTCCTCTTTTTCTCTCTCTCTTTTCCTTCCTTCTGTCCTTCCTTCCTTTCTTCCTTCCTTCCTTCCTTCCTCCCTCCCTCCCTCCTTCTCACCCTCCCTTCCTCCCTCCCTCCCTTCTTTCCTTTCTTCCTTCCTTCCTTCCTTCCTTCCTTCCTTCCTTCCTTCCTTCCTTCCCTCCCCCTCTCCCTTTTTTATCTTTCTTTTTATTTTTCTCTTTTTCTCTTCTTTACTTTCTCTTCCTTTTCTTCCTCTCCCTCTCCATTCCTTCTCCCACTAAATAAATAATAAATATTTTGTTGATGCTTTTAAAAAAATGCTGTCATTACTATCACTTTCCAATACCCCACTCCCAATTCTCCTTTGTAATAAAGAAGTAGATTTAGGCTAAACAAGCTAATATATTGGCCATGCCTGACAATAAATATATATTTAATCCCACACCCATAGTCCACCATCTTTCTATGAAGAGGAGAAAATCATGCTTTACTATGAAGTCTCTGAAGTTAAGATTGGTTCTTATGATAATGGTATGATGCCTTACAATGTTGCTTTCCTTCATATCATTGCAGTCTTGAGTAAATTGTTTTCCTGTTTCTGCTTACTTCATTTTGCATCTTTTCATGTAAGTCTTCCCAAATTTCTTCCATTGTGAATTTCTTCCATTTCTTCCTATAAGTCAATATGCAGACAATTCCTACTATAAGTTCTGCCCCATGCAAGACACTGTGGCTGCTGCAGAGATGTGGTCCTTATGTTCAAGGACTTTATGGTCTAATTGGGAATTTGGGACAAGTGCACTAAAAGACAGTTAACAAAACAAGACAGACAATTCATTGTGTTACTCAGGCAGTGTGGCAGAGATAGCACTAGAATACCTCTTGCCTGGAAATGCCACCATTAAGGAATTGTTCTTTTAGCTTTAAACCTTGTCCACTGTTAAAAATGCAAACTCAAAAGCTATTTCACCTTTCTGACCTCAGTGGCCTCAACTATAAAATAAGGCGGCTGGTCTAGATGAAGGGATGTGAAGTTCCCTTTTGGTTTTAATGTTATTATCCTATGATTTCTTGAAATCATTTGTGAAGGCTGGGGTAGGGGCTCTGGGGATCCCTGGATTCCATATTGTCTGCAAGAATGGAAGGGAAAAGAGCATGATGACGAGACCAATTTTTCTGGATGCTACCCAAGATGTGAAGAAAGATTATCAAAGATACAGAGTGGAAGGGCAGGGAAGAGGGGAAATTGGAGATAATCTACCTCTTTTTGCTGCCAATCATTCCTGGGAGAACCGTTAGTAAATCTATTCAACTCATAAATTCAGAGCCAGAAGGGACCTTCAAGATCTGATCTAAGCCATTTTACAGATGAGGGAAGTGTGACTTGACTATGATAAGATGGGTCTTAAGGAGTAGTGTTAAGAATCTGAACACAGGTCTTTTGACTCCAAAGCCAATATTTCTACTGTATTTCCAACTCTAGCCTGAGTTTCCTCATCTGTAAAATGACTTAGGTCAGATCTAAAGTCCTTTTCAGTTTTTTTATTCTATGTTCCATGGCTCCTGTTAGACAAAGGCAAGAACCCATGTCAGATACCTTTCTGGGGTAGGTGGGGAATTATCTTGGGTTCTCTGGAGAATGGGCAGTCAGAGGAGACAGACTCAATACCTGTTTCAAGAGCTACTTCCTTAACATGTTTCTCCACACAGGCTTAAGAGAAACAACAAATGTCTTCCAAAGAGAAGCTTGGCAGGGCCTCCTGGTGAGGGGGACAACCCCTCTCTCATTAGTCCAGCCACAGGTTTTCCCATGATGCTTCAGTGGTGGAATCCTCTGGACACCACAGGGACCAAAAGTAGTCATGTGAGCAAATACAGTGAAACCCAAGACTCCAGATGGGGCCAACTGGCTATCTCATGGAGGAACCGGAAATATGGCCTTATATGGGTTCCTCTAATTACCCATCATCAGCCATTTGTGGGAGTTATTCTCAGCCTTTACTAAGGGCTGAAAACATTTCAAGGAGCTTTCCACAAAGCAATTGAGGATTCAGAGGAAATCCCTGGTGATGGATCCATGATGGAAGTGGTGTGATCTTGGCAAGAGATTCAACTAAGGCTATGGCAGCAAGAATGGAAAGGGAGGGATGGCTGTAAAAAACAAAGAATAGCTTTTTCTGTTCATAGACCATGCCCTAGATCCCTCTTCTCAATTTCATTTCTTGCTCTCAACTGGTTATCACTCATCTCTGCTAAAATGCCAGTTAATATGGTATACCCCCAATCCCTCGTGGTGACATATTTTGAGCTGGAAAACCAGGACATAAGAGGCCATTAAGTCCAACCCCTTCATTTTACAGATTAGGAAACTGAGGTATATTATCCTAGGGTTGCACAGCTAGTAAGTATCCAAGATGGCATATGAACTCATCTTTCTGTCTTCAAGTCCGGTGCCCTTTCTATTATACTGCAGGTTCTCAATGACTATGCCAGTGAAATATAACCTGATGGACCTGACCAACCATGAAGGCCCACAGTTCTATTTGGCTTTTGTTTGAAGATCTGCCCAATGAAGTTCATCACCAGAAGGGTGGCTGCAGGATAATTAGTAAAAGACTAATTACTGCAGTATAGAGAGGTTTTGACATGCATTTTACGATCATAGATTTGGGACTGGAAGTGACCTCAAAGGTCCTTCAGTCCAGAGGTGTAAAAGAAAAAAAACTTTCTCAGGCAGCCCAGAACCAGATTAAAATGTAATTGGGAAATAGTTAACAAAATAAATCACAATATGATAGGACATAGATAATGTCGATATGTGGTTTTCCAAGTCAATACGCAGTCAGCAGGGATACTTATATAAGGGCTGGTGACTCCCATTTCTCTCTGAGTTTTGCCTCTACTGCTCTAGTCCAACCCTCTTTTCCCACAGATGGGGAAAAGGAAGGCCAGGGACTCACCCAGGCTCACACAAGTAGTAGGGCATTACAGGCAAGCTTAACCCCAAGTTTTCTGACTCCAGAATCAGCATTCCCTTCTTTGTACCATGCCCACATAATTTACTAGTTCTTTTTTTAAAATTGATTTGTTTATTTACTTTTAGTTTACAAGATTCAGTTCCACAATCCTTTGAGTTTCAAATTTTCTTCCCTCCCTCACCCTCCCCACCCATGGTAGCATGTAATCAAGTATAGGATCTGCAGATACTTTCATGTTGGACATTAGTCTGGTGGTATAGAAGGGTTGTAACCAACGGAGTGAACAATGGGAAAAAAAGAAAGAGAACCAAACATGGAGAAGAATGATACCATGTAGATTGCTTCAGTCTCCATTTAAACTCTATTCTTTCTAGATCTTTCTCTGGATGTGGGCATCTCCTTCCATCCTGAGACTTGGAGTTGTCTTATAACTGTGCATTGCTGAGAAGAGTCCGCTTTATCAAAGTTGGTCGTCACACATATGTTGCGTCTGTGATTGTGTATAAATTTTTCCTGGTTCTGTTGTTCTCACTTAGCCTCAGTTTGTATAAGCTTCTCCAGGTAAACATGAAGACTGTCTCCTCCCCGTTTCTTATAGCACAATAGTATTCCATTACATTCATATACCACAACTTGTTTAGCCATTCCCCAATTGATGGGCTTCCCCTTAATTCACCTGTTCTTATGTCGGCTGCTAAGTTTTATCCTCCCAGGGGTATCTGAATTTTCCTGTTCAGCTTTGGAAGACTGGGCAGCATGGCTATTTTAGAATGAATCTGTATTTAATGGCTTCTGTTAGAAATTTGTAAAAATAAAAAACCACTGGATTTGGAAACAAGACTTGATTTTGAATTTGGGGTCTGCTAGACTTTGGGTAAGTGACTGCTTGGAAACTGGCCCTCAGCTTATTGTTGTTCAGTGGAGCTTGACATTATGACCCCATTTGGGGTTTTCTTGGCAAATATACTGGCATCATTTGTCTCATCCTCTAGATGAGAAAACTGAGGCAAACAGGGTTAAGTGACTTGCCCAGGGTCACACAGCTAGTATGTGTCTGAGGTCAGATTTTAACTCAGTTACTTCCTCTGAAAGATGGAAGGAAGGAAGAACAAAAAGGAAGAGGAAGGAAGGAAGGAAGAGAGGAAGGAAGCAAGGAAAGAAAAGGTAATAAGACACTAGAAATAGATGTTTGGAAAGGTCCTTCTCAGCTCTAAATCCTATAACTCTATTACCCAACGATATAGACTTTCCTGGTGGGCAGTTGACAAGGTGTCTTTTGGCAAAGATTATCTCCTATAAATCATCTGCACTGGTGGCTGCCAACAATTCAAAGTTCTACAAAATTCATAATGCTTCTCCACCAAACGGAAAACAAGATACAGTATCGACAATTCTAGGTCCCGAGGTCTGTGGCATCTTGCCCAAAAGAGGATGCAACTTGTCCAGTGTTACATGCATGGTTGGGAACTTGATTCTCTGCCCCCTGCTCTTCATCCCTCTGCCCACTCTGCCCTAATCCAACACTCTACATTTGACCAGTCTAGGCGTCAGCAATCTTTTAGAATCAGTGTGCCAAGTGTTCATTCATTCATTTCTTTGGTGGTGATAATGTGGGGGAAGGGGCACTACAGAGGCTGAAGGAGCCTGCCTGGCTCCTTCAAATTTGAGGACAAGGTGAATTTAGGGACATTCTATTCTCTGAAGCCTTAGTTCCCAGGAATCTTCGTGACCTAGGATGGTCAGGGAATCATAAAGGGAGGGCTCAAAACAAGTCTCCCCTCATACTTCTCCCACACCAGCCCCTATGGCCTTATAACCCATCTTTTGTGCCACCTTGGGCATGTAAGCCACAGGTTGCCAAGCCCTGGAACAGCTCTCTCAACCACAAACATCCTCTCTTCCCATGTGGCTAATCCTGTAGCATCAGCCAATCTGGTTAAGGCCTCAGTGTGGGGTACGGGTCTTCCTCTTCTTCCCCTGCCTTGACTCCCCAGGACAAGCTGCAGCCAGAAGAAGGCCAGGAGAGCAGAGTTGAGAGGTCAAAGTTGTAGAGCCAGAGTGAAAGGGACGGACTCTGGGTTCCTGAGTGTCTAAAGCCCAGCCTTCCACCCGCCCCCACTCCCGGGAAAATCACAGGAAGGGAGCTGGTTCAGATGCCAACTGTCCGCAGAGCCTGGGACCCTGGGCATGGGAAAGGGATTCAAACGCCGCTGTTGCTGGCGCCTTTCCCTCAGAGAGAGGCAGCCCTCTCTGCCTCTCTGTTTGCTGTTTGTTTGGGGCCTCACAAATAGGGCATTGAAAACACTTCCTGCAGCTGAATGACGCCCTGTGTCGCCTACCGCAGGCGGGCACTGTGGCCCAGCTCGAAGGCTGGCTGCCTTTGGGGGAAAGCCTGCAGGGCGGGGCAGGGAAGAGGGGTTCCCGCAATGTCCTCTCCTCTCCCCAGGGAAGGAAGGAATCCTCTCTTCCCTTCAAGTAGTCTTTCTTCTCTCTGGTTAGGGCAGCTTTGCTTAGACTACTCCTGGGACACCAGGTCCCCTTCTTGCTTTGGGATCCAAAAAAAATCTCCCCCAGTCCGGAGAGCGGCCGGGGGATAGCAAGAGGTGGGGAGTGGAGAGGGAGGGAGGGCAGAGGCTTCGGTTATTAATAGCTCTGACTCAGAGCCACCCCGTTATGCGAAACCAAGTAAGGTAACCCCCTCTTTGGAGACAAGATGCCTCTGGCTGTCAGCGATGGGCTGGGAGCGAGGCCCAGAAGGCGGGGTTAGCCCCGAGGGGTCGGGGCCATAAATAAGAGGGTCGCGTGTCAGGGAGATAAACATGAGGGGGTGCTGGGCCTGAACAGAGTCGCCAGGGGCTGTCCGGAGCCGAGGGAGGCGGAGCGCCAGTGCCAAGGCCAGCGCCAGCGTCGGAGAGGCATCGGCATCGGCAACGCCAGCGGGGGCACAGGCAGTGCCAACGCCAGCGCCCTCACCAGCCGGGTCCCAGTCCAGTCTGAGCCCGAGAGCCCCCGGAGGGCAGCAACACCAGGAGGGGCGCTAGCCTCTGCCCCGCGCCTCGTGGCCCGGGGTGCGCTCCGGGGGAGGGGGGCGCTGCCAGCATGCTTGCCGCCCTCCGTGCCTGGTGGCTGTCCGGGTTGCTGCTGGGGCTCAGCCTACAGCTCCGGGCCCGGGTGGAGGCGTGCAGCTGCGCCCCCGCGCACCCCCAGCAGCTGCTCTGCGCCTCGGCCATAGGTGAGTGCGTCCTGGGGCAGGCGGCCGTGGCATGGGGGGGGGGGGGGGGGGGGGGGGGGGGGGGGGGGGGGGGGGGGGGGGGGGGCGCGGCTCGCGGCACTGGCTGGCACCACTCCAAACTATTCTTGTATGGAGGACTGGAGCGGGTGCTGGTGGTTCTTGTGGGTATTAAGCTTGTATGATCACAGATTGCCAGAGCTGAGAAAATCATTCCAGTCCAACCCGTTCCCTCCATTTTACAGTTGGGGAAACTGAGGCCCAGAGAGAGGTAAGGATTTATCCGAGGTCACACAGCGAGTTAATGGTAGAGGCGGGATTAGAAAGGAGATCTCCTGACTTCCAGACTGGTGCTCTTGGCACTATTCCAGCTGCACTGAGGAGAAGGTGGGGGAAGGGGAACTCTAGAGCTTGCATATGGGTCATTAATAAGTTTGCCAATGGCTTTTATCTGGAGCAAACCCTCCGTCTCCTCCCAACCCTTCTCCCTCCCCCAAAGTGAAACCCAATTCCCCTTCATACACTCTTACACTGCTTCCTTCTTAACTCTTAAACTAAGTCATTGGGAGAGGACTCATTGCTATAGCAACATTTGACAAGTGGAAAGTCACTGGTTTTTATGGGACAAAGAGAATGTACAAAGAGTCTTCCACAGCACCCTGTGACCCATGGCATGGAATCACAGTTCCTTAGAGCTGAAAGGGAATCTGGAGATCTAGTCCAAATTCTTTATTTTACAGGTGGGGAAATTGAGGTTCAGGGACCAAGAAAGTGTCTCAACATTTGTGTAGGAGGAAGGGACTAGAACTGAAGTTTTTGTTGTTTTTTTGCCTTGGGGGTAGAGGGCCCTTTCCACTAAACCCACCACACTGCTTTCTCTGTCCTTGCCTTTAGTCACCTAAGAAAGGTCAGTACAGTGCACAGAATAGTGAAAAATCAAGCAGGGTCACTATTTTAAACATGGATTCTTCCAGCCCAGGACCATAGCCACTAATGCAGAAAGATAGGGTGGTGTAGGAGAAAGAGCACTGGAATTCGAGTAAGAGGTCCTAGGATCCAATTTCTGCTGTAGACAAATCACGACCTCTCTGGGCCTCAGTTTACCCATTTGTAAGATGAAAGAGTTAGACTAGGTGACCTCTAAGATTCCTTTCAGCTCCTCTCTTATGTGTACTGACTCCAGAACCTCCCCCATTCCATCCCTTGCAAGGTTTGTTTTTTTTTTTAAATTAAATCATTTAATCCAGTTTGGTTCCTTGGGATTGGCCTCTTTCTCTCTGAAGTTGAATGCCAAGGTAGAGGGAAAACCCGTACAAAGTAAGAATCTGAAGAATTCTCCTAAACAAGAACCCCTTCTGTATCCTCCCTCATGAGTAGTCATTGAGCCAATGATGGGGAACTATCTGCTCCTGGAGGCTCTCCTTTCTACTTCTGGACTGTTCTATTTTAGGATGGCAATCCTTGACTGGAAAGCTGCCTATGCAAGTTTCAATGTAGTTCTGCTCTCTGAGACCAAACAAAATTAGTCAGATCTCGTTTCTTACATGGCACAGTCAACAGAGGTCCCCTACTATGTTTTACCTTCTTTCAGCTAGATTGTTCCTTTATTCTGTCTCATGGCAGCCTGGGTTTTAGACCTTTTACCATCACTGCTGGTGTTCTCTCGATGCCCTCAGGCTTGTCAATGTCCTTCCTAAATGGGTTACCCAGAACAGATCAAATTTCCAGGTAAAAGTTTGAGCAGGAAGGTTCTGGACAGTATGATTCCATCAAAGCAGCCTAAGATCACAATGACAATGCACGTGATTCTTTCAGCTTGAATTTTAGCTAAAAACACGTCTTTTTCAGATAAATTGTTGTCTAGGTGTGGTTTCCTCATCCTGCCCCTAGCATTTGGAGCCAGAAGGCACCTTAGACGTTTGTCCCAACTCCTCCCAGAGAGGTAATTTAGCCAATATCACACAGGTATTAAGCATAAGAAACTTTGGACACTTGACTTTTTGAACCTGAGTGTGGGACTTTACATTTGTTATTATTAGATATGGACAATTATTTGTGTATATTTTTTCTCAGTCAATAACCAGTCTGTCTACAGCCATTAAAAAAAAAACACAAAATCAAACATCTATTATATGTGGAGTATTGGAGACATAAAGAAAGGTAGAGGGTAGTTCTTGCTCTTGAGTCCACAGTCTAATGGGGGAGAGAACACGCAAACAATTATGTACAAACAAGATACAGACAGGTTAAATGAGAGAGAATCAATAGAGGGGAGGCACTAGTACTAAAGGGGATCAGGAAAAGCTTCCTAAGAAGGTGGGATTTTAGATGAGAATGGACAGAATCTAGGAAGCAGATATGAGGAGGAAGAAAGTTCCAGGCATGGGACAGCAAATGAGAATACATACAAGTTGTGAGATGGTTTGTGTAATTCAGGGAACAGCAGAAAGATCAGTACATGGGGTGGGGCAGGGAGTGTAAAGAACGCTAGAAAGGGATCAGGATATGGAGGGCTTTAAAAAGAGGGTATTGCATTTGGTATACTGGAGTTAATAGGGAGCCAGTGAAGGTGATTGACTAGAAGGGGTGAGATGATCAAAATTTTGCTTTAGGAAGATCAATTTGACAGCTAAGTGGAAGATGGACTGGAGTGACAGATACTTGAGGTAGGGAAACCAACCAGTAGGTTATTACATTATTCTAGGTGGGAAGTGATGAGACCCTGGACCAGAGCAGGGGTAGTGTCAGAAGGAAGAAGGAGACATACAATGAGCGATGTTGTCAAGGTAGAAATGACAGGGCTAGAAACTGATTGGAGGGGGGTGGTGAGAGAGAGTCAAGAATAACCCTTACGTTTTGAACCCAAGTGACCAGGAAGATGGCGATGACCTTGATAGAAATAGGGGAGTCAGAAATAGGGGAAGATTTCGGGGGGAGGGAAGTTCAGTTCTAAACATGTTGAGGTTCGATGGGATATCCAATTCAATCATAAACATGTATGAGGTCTATGAGGTATCCAATTCAAAATGTACACTAGGCAGCAGGAAACATGAGACTAGAGGTCGGGAAAGAGGTTGATGTTGGACAAATGAATATGGGAATTACCTGCATAGTTGACAGTCGAAATGATGGGAGCTGATGAGTCACCAAGTGAAACTATATAGAGGTAGAAGAGAAGGGAACTCAGGACAGATCATTGGGGGACACCCATCCATCATTCACCAGTGTGATCACATGAAAGTCTAGCAAAGGAGACTGAGAAGCAATGGTCAGATAGAAAGGAGGAGAACCAGCAGAGAAGAGTGCCTTGAAAACATAGACAGAAGAGAATATCAAGGTGAAGGAGGGCCATCTATGATGTCAAAAGCTGCAGGGAGTTTAAGAAGGATGGTTGAGGACTAAGCAAAAGTCATCGGATATGGCAATGGAGGGTCATTGGTAATTCTGGAGGGAGCAGTTTCAGTTGACTGATGAAGTAGAAAGCCGGACAGCAGAGAGTTAAGAAGGGAGGAAGAGAAAAAGGAAGAGGAGGCATCAATGATGCGTATCCTTCTCTAGAAAAGGAAGAAGAGCTATAGGACTATAGCTAGGAGGGATGCCATCCGGCATGTCACAGACCCCTCTCAATTAGCAACATTTAGTTAATTTTGAACCTTTCACATACTTTGGTTCCAAGAAATCAAGGTTTTACTGCAGTTCCCACTGTATCACTGCCTGAACTATTTCAAGCCTCCTGACCTTCAGAATTCATGGAAGATGGGGCTTTTAGTGGGTGATTTCCTTTCTTCCTTCAACGTCCTCTACACAACTAAGACCTGATCACTCCAAAATCTTTAGACAAAGAGATATGGAAAAAAAAAGTGGGCATGCTGTGGTCCCTTCCATTCCCTGGCTCCCCACTCTAGCCAGATTGTCTATAACTGCTCATTACTACAGCCAAAGTAGAACGTGAATTTCCAACCCTCCCGCCAATTAGCATTTCTATGGCCAGAGGAATCCTCTCTGCATACTGAGTAATGGCTTTCTGGACCTGACAGGACATTTTTGCGGCCTCAGCTCTGTTTGTGACTAGCAGTTAATTCTGCGTTTGGAGCATTTTTCTTGGGTTATCTACTCAAAACACCAGGGATCTAGTGAGGTGGGGGAGGGAGATAGTTAAGATTAATAAATATGATATTAGTGGTAAACAGTTCCAAATCTGCCTCTTAACACTTAATAGTTGTGTGATCCGGGGCAAGCCACTGAGCCTCAGTTTTCTTATCTGTAAAAGGGGGATGATAATAGCACCTACCTGTTAACTGTTGTTCAGTTGTGTCCAACTCTTCATGACCTTATTTGAGGATTTCTTGGCAAAGATACTGGAGTGGTTTGCCATTTTCTTCTTCCATCCATTTTACAGATGAGGAAACTGAGGCAGACAGGGGTAAGTAACTTGCCCAGGATCACGTAGCTGGAAAGTGTCTGAGGCCAGATTAAAACTCAGGAAGATGAGCCTTCCTGACTTCAGGACCAGGGCTCTACCCACTGCTTTATCTAGCTGCTAGCACCTCCCTAGGATCATACATTTAGAGATGGAAGGGTCCTTAGGATCCATGTGGTCATTTTAGAGATGAGAAAACTGAGATTAAGTGACTTTCTCAGGGTCATATAGCTAAGGTGAAATCTGAACCCAGGTCTTTCTGCTTCCAAGTCCAGCATTCTATCCATTATTTTGTATTGACTCTTAGGTCAACTTGGGAAAGTCAATTCAGTAAGCGTTGATTATGCTCCTACTATATACTCCTACCCCCCCAAAAAAGATAAAAAACTGACTGTCCCTACCCTCAAGGAACCTACATGAGGATGGCATGAGCTGGTATATATGACACTAAGGCACTATATACATGTTATTTACTATCACTCTCAGTCATTTTCCTGATGAAGCTGCTGATGAGTAGACAGTAGAATAGGTGGGGTGGGGATGCTGCTTTGGATAACACCCAGCGCCAGAAACAGGGAGGCCGTTGAGATGGACAAGGTGCTCTGGTTAACCCCTTCATGAGATAGTCCTTGAACTCAAGCTTGAAGGGGCCTGGGAGACCATCTACTCCAACATTTTTATTTTACAGATGAACAAACCAAGGATTCTCAGAGTACAATGATTTTCCAAGAGATGAATTCTACCTGGATGCCCTATTTGGCCATCAAATTCAATATGGCTAAATCTGAACTCATCATTTCAGTTAATAAGCCTGCCCTTCCTGCACACCTTGTTATCTGCGTTGGTGGTACCACCATGTGCTTGCTCAGTAAGCCAAGTCCATAACCTCAGATACATCTAGTCTACCTCCTAACTTTCTGTCGTGTCATTTCCCCATTCCATCAATTACCCAATTCAGCCAATTCTCCCTCCACTCCACATCTTTAACATCTGCTCCCGATGGCCATTTCCATCAATGGATCAAACTCAAGTAGAAATGGGGCCACTAAATCATACAAAGGGATCCCTGGAGGCTGCATATTGGCTTAGAAAATCACATATTAACATTATCTATGCTCTGTTGTGGGGGGAGCTAAGCAGTGCGGTGGATAGAGCACTGGGTCTGGAGTCAGGAAGAGCAGATATCAAATTCAGCTTTAAACACTTTAAGTACTAGCCGTGTGATGCTGGGCAAGCCACCTAACCCTGTTGGCCTCAGTTTCCTCACTTGTAAAACGAGCTTGAAAAGGAATGGCCAATCACTCCAGTATCTTTGCTAAGAAACCCCAAATGGGGTCACAAAAAGTTAGACGCCGATGAAACAACTGAACAACCGTAAATGCTCCGTTGTATTTTTATTTTTTTAAGTATTTCCCAATTCCACTTTAATCTGGCTCCAAGTATATCAGACCCTAATCATCCCGACACAGTGTGTTTAATACCTGTGTCTTACATAGCCAGTAGCCTGCTTCAGGCTCTCACTACTTCTCACCTGGACCATGGTAATAACCTTCCTACTGGTTTCTCCAAGTCAGGTTATTTCCCTGATACCATCTACACCATACAGAGCTATGGAGTTAAAACACCGGCCTGAACCTCCCCCAGAACCATCAGTGGTTCCCAACTCCTTTAGAAAAAAGTTACCAACTCCTCAACCTGACATTTTAAGGTCATCCACAATCTGGTGCTAGACTTTCATGCACTTTACATTCTGGGAAAATGGACTTGTCAACTGTTCCCTGCGTTCTCTTTCTTGCCTCCATTAAAAAAAAAATGTGGACTGTGTTTTTAATCAGTGGAGAGTTTCAGGTCAAGAATTCCCTTTACCAGCAAAGATCAACACCTCCACTTCTGCTAAGTACAGTCTTAGAGAATTTCTGGGGCACTGAGAGGGTAGGGGTCTTGCCCAGTCAGTCCCATATCCCAGTATGTGTCAAACTCAGTTCTTCCTGATTCCAAGGCCGGCCCTCCATCCAGTACACCAGGCCACCACATATTTTCAGTTTTTCAGAATCCTCATCTTTCTTTGAGACTCAGTGAGGCACCCCCCTCCTCGTCTGGTACCTCCAGTATTTGCATCTCCCCCTCCTCAATTTCCCCAGAGTGCTTTGCGGGATGTTTCCCTTGCTGCTTCACTCTCTACCTTGTACATGGCTTACCTGGGTCCGTGCTGTGTCCCCCTGTGGAACACTGGCTCCTGGAAGGCTCGTAGTAAATGTTTGTCAAGCTAAGACTTATAAGGGATAGCTGAAGAAGGAGGAATGATGAGCTGAGCCAGAGAAGAGAAGACTTGGGGAGAGGGGAAGGGAATTCTCTTTGACTAGATGGAGACATGTTAAGTGGAAGGAGGAACAGACTCAGCCTGGGCTGTTCCTGAGGGCAGAGCTCAGACCCCTGGGTAACAGTTACTGGGATCTCACTAGGAAATGTCCTAACGATGAGCAGCCCCAGCGACATAGTGAGCTGCTGCCACCTGGTGAGATAATAATGTTCGTTGTGTGTCCCAGGAGAGGTCGGATGTGCAGTGGTCAGGGATGCTGCAGAAGGAATGTCTAAATCAGATGGGGGGGAGGGGACAGGGGCCTTTATGGTGACGTATCAGAGCACTGCCTCTGCAGTCGGGGAGACCTGAGTTCAAATCCAGCCTCGGACACTCACTAGCTGTGGGACGCTGGGCAAGTCACTTAAATGCTGCCTGCCTCAGTTTCCTCGTCGGTAAGAGGGGTGTAATAATAGCACCTGCCTCACAGGGTTGTAGTGAGAATCAAAGTCAAATGCGGTAATATTTGCAACGCCCTTAGCGCGGTGCTAGTCGGTGCTTAATGCTTATTATTAAGTGTAACCATAATCATTATTAACAATTAGCATAATCATAATTATTATTAACAATTAGCATAGTTATAATTATCATTAACAACTAAGCATAGTTATAATTATTATTAAAAATTAAGCATAGTATAATTATTATTGACTATTAAGCACAATTATAATTATTACTAACAGCTAGCGAAGCTGTAATAATTAGCAATTAGCATAATTGCGACCGCTGACAATTAGCGTGGCTGCAATCGTCATTAACAATTAGCATAATTATTAGCAATTAGCATAGGTGTAATTATTATTGACAATTAGCATAATTATAATTATTATTGGGGTTCGGCTTCTGGGGCCCAGCCGAGCTTCAGCCAATGCTTGGGCTCGTGTCCCTTCCTTCAAGGCCTTTATGGTCAGCCCCATTTTACAGCTGAGTGACTTGCCCAGGGTCACACAGACAGTAACAGCATCAACATCAATAATAATGAGGATGGTGATGATGATAGCCAACATTTATTAAATGCCTACTGTGTGCCAGGCACGTGCTAAGAGCTTCACAATTGTCATCTCATAAGATCTTGACAACAACCCTGTAACATAGGTGCTGTTATCATCCCCATTTTACAGATGAGGACACTGAGGCAAGGAGGTTACATGGTTCACCCAGGATCATACAGCTAAATGACAAAGGCTAGATTTGAACTCAGGTCTTCTGACTCCAGGTCCATTGTTCTATGCACCCAGCCACCTAGCTACTCAATGCCATGGGGATGGGTGGGGGAGGAACATGAATGAAAGAAGAAATTCCAGCTCAGGGAATTAATGAAGTCCCCTAAACTTGCTTAATAGCCAGGGAGAGTCTATAATCATGACATCATAATTGTAACCATGATGTCATAACTATGATTGTGACACCAGAAGTATAATCACAACTATAATTACAATGTCTTAATTATAGCCATGATATAACGATAATCATGACATCATAACTGCAGTTGTGATCTCTAACAACGACTTCATGATTGTAATAACTAGAATCATCACATCATATTTATACTCATGGCATCATAACTATATCTATGACATCATCAATATAATCATGAGATCATAAATGTGATCAGGATATCATAGTGGTGATCATGATATCATAACCAGAATATAACATCATAATTATAATCATAACCATGACAATGATATAACCACAATTATGACATCATAACTGTAATTGTGGTATCATCTCTAACAATGATTTCATGATTGTAATAACTAGAATCATCACATCATATTTATGCTCATGGCATCATAACTATATCTATGACATCATCAATATAATCATGAGATCATAAATGTGATCAGGATATCATAGTGGTGATCATGATATCATAACCAGAATATAACATCATAATTATAATCATAACCATGATAATGATATAACCACAATCATGACATCATAACTGTAATTGTGGCATCACATAATAATGATGTCATAATCACAACTATAATCACAACATAGTCATTATACTCATGGCATCACAACTGTATCAATGACATCACAAGTATAATCATGACCTCTTAAGTATAATTATGACATATAATCATCATGACATCATCACTAGAATTGTGACCACATATCATGACATTGTAACAATAATCACAATATCACGACATCTTTGTGGTTTTTCAAATTTCTTTTCTGTAGGTTATCTCCTTTAAACTTTAACAACAAGCCTGTGAGGAGAAAGAGTGGCTGCTACAACCCTCATCTTGTAGATGAAGAGAAAAGGGAAATGATTTACCCAAGGTCATGCGGTTATTTAGTGGCAGGGCCAGGACCCGGTTCATCTAATGTCCACTCTGCTATACCATAGGCCTACCCCTTGACACATCTTGCAGTAAAGTAACCCTTTCTCCACGTTCCTGTTATGAAAAATACTTTCACCTAGACCCTTTAAAACTATAATGCAACATTGAAAACTAAAAATAAATTAAATAAAACAAACTGTAGCTCAGATAACCATTCCCTAGGCGATCTATTTCAGTCTGGCTTTTCACAGAATCGAGTTTAAAAACCTCAGACACTCCGGCTCTGGTTTGGGATTTGATGGGCCCTGGCTTGTTTCAGTCTTCAAGGATAACTGACATGGGAGCTCCTGGCTCATCCAGTTTCTGGGATCCAGAGGCTGACCACAACAAGCTTCTCAGGCCGCTGAGCCTCTACACCGCTAATGGGACCTTCCTCTTCTTTCCCTTGCAGTGATCCGGGCCAAAGTGTCCAGTGAAAAGGTGGTCCCAGCCAGTGAGGACCCAGCTGACACCCAGAAAATGATCCGATATGAAATCAAACAGATAAAGGTACAAGGAGAAGGGCTGGAAATTCCCTTCCTTTTGGTTTTCTGCTTGAGATCCATGCTCTGGGAAGGACCATCAGCCCATGGAAGGGACAGGATGGACCCAGTCCGAGGGAATAAATAGTTGAGTCAAGAACAACCCTAAGAGCATGCAGTTAGGGTGTGGGGAGAGCTGCAATGGTCAGCACATTACAACAGGAAGGGACCTTCTGGAGTCTAGCGGTTCTCAACCTGTGGGTTATGTTCAATTTGTAACAATGAAAATATATCCTGCATATCAGATGTTTACATTACGATTCATAACAGTAGCACAATCACAGTTATGAAGCAGCAATGAAGATAATTTTTTGGCTGGGGGTCCCCACAACATGAGGAGCTGTGTTAAAGGGTCACAGCATTAGGACGGTTGAGAACCACTGTAATGGATAGTTCAACCCTCTCATTTTAGACACAGAGAAACTGAGGCAAGAAGAATGGCTTACCCAAGGTCCCAGAGTGAGTCAGTTATAGAGAAAGAGACATAACCAAGGTATCCTGCCTCCTTTATGATTCTCTAGTTTTGCCAAAGGCCATCTCCTGATCCAAGTTCCCAGCAGAGAAGTTCTTAAATCTATGTCAGTCTGGTGAAACCTACAAATCCTTTCTCAGAATGATGTTTTTAAATGAATAAAATAAAATTATTAAGATTGCCAAGGAAACCAATTATACTGAAGTACTGTTATCTATATCTATCTATATATCTATATATGTATATGTGTATATCTATCTATCTATTTATCTATTTATCTATATGTAATTTTTGAAAGCAAGGCAAATGGGGTTAAGTGATTTGCCCAAGGTCACACAGTTAGTGTCAAGTGTTTGAGACTGGTTCTGAATTCAGGTCCTCCTGACTCCAGGGCTGGTGCTCTACTCAAAATATTTTTTAAAAACAAACCTTGGGGGGCAGCTGGGTGGTAAAGTGAATAGAGCAACCAGCCCTGGAGTCAGGAGGACCTGAATTCAAATCGGGACTCAGACACTTACTAGCTGTGTGACCCTGGGGAAGCCACTTAATTCCAATTGCCTCCAAAAAAAATTCTTTTTATGCCTAGTGTCACATGTGGAAGTGAAGGAGATGCAATGTTCAGAGGGCCATATAGGTCACTACCGTGGGGTAAAAGAAGGGGGTAGAGTGACAGTGTAAACTGTTAAGCTTTAAGGTGGCTGGAATGATTAAAAAAAAAAACCAATTAGATTTTTCTCTAAATGCTATTTCACTCCTCTTTGGTTCCTGGGAATATTTGATATCTGAGAAATGGGTGATACATTTGTACCTTTAGAAGGATCTAAAGGAAAGGGGGTGCTCTTGCCCATAAAATGTAGAACAAGAAGAACCATAGATAGGCATGAATTTGGAGGCCTAGGGAGACGAAGCAGTTTGCCCAAGACCACACAAATGGTATGTAACAGAGCCTATGACTCGCTGTGTCCTGTATGGTTGGTTTGCTGGGATTCTATGTATCCCATCTCATGGAGGCAAGGCCCACATTGGTGCTTGTCCTCTGTCTCCTTGCTCTCAGATGCCTATCAATTCATCTCCATGAAGGCAAGAACCAAAAAGGGTTCCCCCTTCCCTGGGGAATGTGTTTCAGAGCTACCACCTATGATAATACCATGTACAGCCTAGAATGTGAACTTCAAGGCAGGACTAAGGGAAAAGGGACATTTCTCCAAAGCAAGGAGAAGAGATGGATTTTCTATCCAAGTCTCAGACCTATGGATGTTTGCCCATAATAGCTTACACTTTTATAATTGTCATTTTTAACTGGGCCTTCATTCAAATAAGTAACTCCTAGCATGGAAATTCCCTTTACCAAAGCAGATCAGTGCCTGCTCTGCAAAGTACAGTCCCTTTAAAAAATTTTTTTTTCTTATTATGAATTCAACAAACAGCATATATGATTGCTTCCATATATATAGGGAAAAATACAGAAAAGAAAGATTCTATATAAAACCACGAATCTCTGTTTACCTACAGTTTATGCACCTTAGTTTTAGAATATTTGTTGCCGGGTTCAGGGACTTGCTCTGGATCAGATAGCCGGTACGTGTCAGAGGCTGGACCTGAGCCCAGCTTTTCCTGACTTGGAAGTTGGCTCTCTTTCCTCTACACTAGTGATATCAAAATCAAATAGGAGTGGGGCCCCCATAAGAATCCATGTGGATTGAGCATTGACTTAGAAAACCATATATTTTCGAAAACTCAGGGAAGGGGAAATGACTTGTTTAATGGCAGAGTAGGAGCCAAATTTAGATCTTCAGAATCTAAGGCCAGTGATCCTTCCAAAGCTGCCTCAATTCAGTCAATATTCAATAACTGTTCACTGAGCATCTTTTATGTGCAGATCCCTGTGTGGACAGCCTTAATTGAGGGTCATATGAGTAATTTTTTTTCTATTTTAAAATTTAAATTATTCAATTTATTTAAATCTATTTAAATTTTTAAAATTTAAATGAAAAAATTTAAATTTAAATTTTTAAAATTTATAATTTAAAAAAATTTGCTTATTTACCTTTTAAGAACAGGAACCTTAAAACTTTCAAACTCGTGTCACCCAAAATAGACACAGAGATAGGGAGATGCATATGTATGCACATACATATGCACACATACACATAAGTGCCACACATGTACATGCATGCACATGTTAAACACAAAGAGAGACTTTTATGTAGAATCACTATAACCTCTTATAATAGCCCCAGTAAAGACTTTGTTGTATTTTTGTAACTTTCATCATAAATTTGATTATATTTCTTGGAACTGACCACATGAGCCAGATGACATCAGATTAAGAGCCAAATTTGGGCTGTGAACTGAAGGCTCCCTAGTCTTATTTTGAAGGAAAATATGATTTCAATCTAAAGGCATTAGTGCCTTAGTGAGGACCTCAGCACAAATATTAGGTTAGAACTCAAATCTGTGCCTGCAAAATCCAGAAAGCTCCTGCTCTGTAGGGTAGACCCCTATAAAACTTATAAAGCATGGGCTGCTTTTGTGATCTTCCTTAGCCATAACCAGCCTTAAACTTAGGTAGGAGATGAGGCTGTTGATGTGATTCTACTGAGAATAGGGAAAGAAAGTCTTCTTTCCCAAATATATCATCACCTGTCATTGTTTCCTGATATTCCACTGTTAGATAGTCATTCCTTTTGCTTAAGGCATTGTCTTACTTTAATATGCAAGCAGCCTTGGCAAAGATAACACATTAAGCCTCCTAAGTTATTTATACCTTATTATGAAGAGATTATCATTTGCTTTCCTGAGAGGTTTAGGGAGGGGGATAGGAAGGAAGAGGAGTGAAAATATAGGAGCCAGCCCTAGAAACTGAGGTTGGGCTGAAACAATCTCTTCCTTATCTCCTTACAGCATAGATTCCTAACCTTTTATGTCATGGACCCTTTGGCAGTCTGATGATGCCTATAGACCACATCTCAGAATAATGCTTTTAAGCATGTAAAACAAAATATATATCATTATAAAGGAAGCCTATCATATTAAATTATTTTTTTTTTTTAAGTTCATAGATCTGAGGTTAAGGATCCCTATTTAGAGCCATTCTCAGAGGGAAGGAGTAAAGACAGCAGGTGTAACTCAGGTGTAACTCAAAGTTGTATCCCTCATTCTGCATCAGAGCCCTGACAGTACCTTCCCACCAACGGGAATGACCTGAGATTCTCTTTTCATTACAATTGGCTTAGCTAGGCCTGGCACACTCCCACAATCCCTGAATTGACCTTTCCAGTTGGTCTTGTTAACAATGTAAAAGTGAGTACATAAATACATGCATGTATTTATTTTGCCATAAAATTTTGGTACCATGTCACCCAAATTGGCTTTTCTGAACTTGTCTTGTAGATGTTTAAAGGGTTCGATAAGGTGAAGGATGTTCAGTATGTCTACACACCATTAGACTCCTCTCTGTGCGGGGTTAGGCTGGAAGCCAATAAGAAGAAGCAATATCTCCTCACTGGTAAGTGCCTCAGGTCAATGAAAAGGGCCTACCTGGGGGCACAGAGCAAAGCAGGGCCTCTCACTCTGCAGCCTGAGGCTTCTGGCTCCATGGCGTTGGACTGGTTCAATCAATCAATATCAAGCAATGAGCACTATTAAGTGCTTCCCATATGTCAGGCATGGCACTAACTACTGGAACGGTCAGGGCGCTCCGATCAATACTCAGTTGGATTTTCTTATGAACAGAAAGAAGCTGTCCCAGTGAGAGGCAAAATCACAGAGTCTTATGGTTAGAAAGTACATCCTTCTACAGAATGTCCTCTACTAGCATCTTTGAGAGATGGCCATCCAATCTCCACCTGACCACTGTTATTGACGGTGAACTCGCTACCTCTACAACAGAGTCTGTCATTATTGGACAACTTAGAGATGCCAGAAAATTCTTTTTTTTATGTTAAGCTAAAGTCCACCTGTCCATTGGTATTGGTCCAACCTTGAGGAGTGTAACAGAACAATTTTAGGTCCCCTCTTCCACATGATGGACCTTTAACTGTTTGGAGTTTGTGATTATTCTACCTTTGTCCCTGAGTCTTCTCTTTTTCACACTGACCTGCCCCAAGATCTCCAATCATTCCTTGGTTTTCAGTTCTCCTACTCCCCTCTTCCTCTTCTGGACCTGCTCCAGTTTGCCAATGTCTCTCTTAAAATGTGGTAGCTGGTACCAAACACAATATTCCATATATGGTACTGACCAGACCAGAAGTGGATAGGACCCCTACTTCTAGACACTACTTAAAGCTTTCATGGCCATCTATCTAATCCAGTCAAATCTCTCCCAAATCTTAGAACCACATGTAGAATGTGTGTGGGGGGAGGGGGAGGCTTATTCTGGTTTTGCTCTCATACCATTTGATTGGAAGATCCCATTCTACGCTTATTATTGGTTGACCATCAAAAAGCACTCGATTCATTACAGTGGAATGCCGTCTTAAAGGCCCTCTTCCAACAAGATGATCAAAATTCGGGATTCCTGGAAGGACGTAACAACACGAAAAAACATTGTCCATTGAGCTTTTGGTCATCAGTATCAAGTGAGATATGAAACACCCAAAGGTTGTCATGGTGGAGATCAGGCAATAAGCCCAAATGGAATAGAGTTGGATTTTCTAGACGCTCTTGTTTGGATATGACGTTGTTCTGATAGCATTATGTCCTAGAAGAACCTCTTGATGAGATCTGCAATCACTCCAAAAGAGTCTGACCTAGTGTTCACAGACAAGAAACCCAGGGGATGAAGAATGTCCAGTGTCTAAAACGATGATAATGGATAGAAAACCTATGGAGCTCATTTTTTTTTTGCAAAGGGCGTAATAATAGCACCTGCCTCCTAGTTGGGAAGATCGAATGAGATCATATTTATAAAATGTAAAGTACTCTATAAATGGGACTCTATTGGGATCCAGAAGCAACTTGGTGATAATGGCTCACTTTGGGTCTGCAGATTTCCAGGGAGTAGAGGTGGTGGTGAATTCACCCTGCCCTTTGTTTTCCGCTGGTCATTTGAGTATCATTTGCAGGTGCTAGGGTTTGATAGGCTTCAGTCCCTTGAGGATCTGCAGAACCAGGGAGGCAGTAGGGTGAAGCAGAATGAGGAAATGGAATCTCCAATTCTGGTCTTTCGTCTTTGACCCCTGCCAAGTCGATTAATTTTGATGGGTGGTTATTTATCTATAAATCAGAATCCAATCATCTCTAAAGCTTCTGGAAGGAATTGAATGACAAAATCTCAGAGGTGGAAGGACTCATGGAATGCCAAGGGCATCTTAAGGACGCCATTTTGGTTGGGGGTATTGAGATATTTCAAATAATAAATTTTGAATTTTAAAAGGTAGGTAGGGCTGGATTGTACAGGGCCTTGAATGCCAAGCAAAGGAATCTGTATGGTGCTGCACATTCATGTGTCTTCCCAAGTGGTATAGTTTTTTGAATCTCCTCCTGAATACAGAGCTCAAGAGGAAGAAAGGAAAGACAGGAAGGCCAAGCAGAGGCCACCCCAGCTAAGTAGTTCCACTCCACCACTGCCATTAGATGTTTGAGACTCTGGTCTCCGAGAGGGCACTAGTCCCCCAGAAGCCTTAACTGAAGGGTTGCAGAGGAGCATGACTGATGACTTTCTCTCCTTTCTACAGGCCAGATTCTAGAGAATGGCAAAGTGTTCATCAATATGTGTAATTACATAGAGCCCTGGGACGACCTGTCTTTCTTGCAGAAGAAGAGCCTGAATCATCGTTACCACATTGACTGTGGCTGCAAGGTAAACGGGGGAAAAAAGGGTCATGGGCCTCTCAATGCCATGCCTGAGCCTGTAGAGGGAAGTTCTGCTCACAGATCCCACCACAGGGGTCAGAAGGAAAGAATGACAGGTTCGGAAAACATCAGAGCTGAAGTTATTCTCATTTTATTCATGAGTAACTGAGGTTCAGAGAAATTGCTTGCCCAAGGTTACCTGTGACTTCCCCAAGGTCACAAATCTAAAGATGGTCACTTTTAGGACCAGGGTACTCTGACATGCAAATGTAAATGCATATGTATGTATGTATGTGTATGTGTATGAGTGTGTGTATATGTATGTGCATGTATGGTCTTACTTACTTATCTGAGCATTACTTCTCTCATCTGTAAAACAGGGTCAGAGTAGATGACCCCTGAATCTCTGATCCCAAGGTGGTGCAGAAGCCTTCTTTAGAAGTTACATTCTCTGCTCCACAGGACACTGGCCAAGGAACATAGTGTGAAAGATTCCCACTGGGATCTTTTATTTCCCTCAATAGAGGGAGCAAAAGAAAAAGTTGACAAAGTGTGTTCTGCAAGCTAGCCAAGTAAAGAGTAGAAGGAGGGAAGAGAAAATAAGAATCTTTTGTAATTTGGGAGATAGAAGACCCGAGTTCTGAACCGTGCTCTGCCAAGAGCTCCTTCTGCCTGGGCCATGTCAGGTCACCTCCATGGGCCTCAGGTTCCTCAGCTGTAAAGTGAGGAGATAAAATCTGGTGGGCAGCTAGGTGGTGCAGTGGATAGAGCACTGGGTCTGTAGTCAGGAGAACCTGAGTTCAAATCCATCCCTACACATGTCCTACCTGTATGACCCTAGGCAAGTCACTTAACCCCTCTTTGCCTGTTTCCTAAAATGGGGATGATAACAGCCCTTACTTCCCAGGGTTATGAGCATCAGATGAGATGGTATGTGTGAAGCTCTCAGCACAGTGCCTGGCACATGGCGGTGCCCACTATATAAATGTTAACTACTATTGCTATTATTGTTCTCATTATTAATTATCTCTAAGGCCCCTTTCATGTCTAAGATTCTCTATTCAGTGATTCATGAGTCTAAACACACTCTCCCAGGTTCATAGATCCAGAAACCATCCTCTAGATGAGGCAACCCCTCATTTTATATGGCTGAGTAACCTGAGACCTAGAGAGGCTTAGCAACATGCCCAAGGTTACACAGATGATAATCATGAGAGTCAGGATTTGAACTCAGGGCCTTTGGTTCAGAAAGTCAGTGACTGTTCTAGAGCACCGCCTGACCCCTCATGTTCTGTTCTGTCTAGATCATCACCTGCTACACAGTGCCCTGCTCCATCTCGGCCCCCAATGAGTGTCTCTGGACAGACTGGCTGATTGAGCGGAAGCTCTATGGGCACCAGGCCCAGCATTACGCTTGTGTTAAACGCAGCGATGGCACCTGCGGCTGGTACCGGGCTGGCCTCCCTCCTGAGAAGGAATTCATTGATGTCAGTGAGCCCTAGAGAGAAGCATTACCACATACTCAGCCCCAGGCCCTGAGTGGCCTGGAGGCCAGATCCATCCATCCATCCATCCATCCATCCATCCATCCATCCATCCATCTGTCCATCCCTGCACAACTTCCCACTGCTTATTGTAGCCACTGCTTAGGAACACTGCCAACCTCATGGAAGGTACCAATGTGTATGAAGCCAGCGGCTGGGTGAGAAGAGGGCTCATGCTCTTGGCAGTGGCTGTTCTGAGAAGGCCAGTCAGGCTTGGGGTCCAGAGTTTCTCTCTGTGCTGGGAAAAGCAGGGCCGTCCCAGCCAAAAGGCCAATGGCCTGTTCCCTCTGCTTTAGTTTGGTCCTGTTACTGAGCAGGTTCTGAAAAAAGAACTCCCATGTAATGATGCATCAATCTTTCTGATTGGGCTGGGGCTTGTTTCTGTCCATCTCCAAAATCAAAATGTTGAAATGAGAATGAAAGCGCTTTCCATGTCTGGAGCTGACGTGACGCAGACTGAATATCATATAGCATGTGTACAAATTATTAATAGCCCCATGTTATATAAAAGTAACCACTGTGGTCAAGGCAAGTGGAATGGGTTGATTTGGGGGAATAATTAAAAAGCATCTTGTACCCTTGGTGTGTGTGGATGTTTCTTCTCAATTCATCTCTCTCATAGCGAGGCCTGGACAAAACCAGCTGTTGCTTACTGATATGGTGTAATTACTGGTGGGCTGGGGAGCCTGGGAACCCCATGCTCCTATCCAATGCAGAAATTCCTTCTCTAACATCCATGACTGATGACCCACCAGCTTGTGCTCCAAGGTTCCAAGACAACCCAAGTCTACTAACTGTCAGAAAGATCTTGTATATATTAAACCAACCTGGGTTCCCTGTAACTTTCACCCCCTGATGCTTATTGGAAGCAACTTAGAAGTTGAGCCCTTCTATATGAAAGTCTTAAGGGTCCTTCAACATTTCCTCACATGATAGACTTCCCTCCCCACTCCACCATCAAAATGGGCCCCCATGTATTTGCTGCTGCTTCTATTTCCACCATCTGAGCTTCCTTCTTTTAGTATATGACACAGGGGTTCTTAATCTTTCCTGTACCATGGATCCCTTTGGCAGTTGGGTGAAGCGTATGGTCTCCCTGCTCAGAATCATACTTTTAAATGCAATACAATAAAAGAAGAGGAATTATAAAGGAAAGCAATTATACTAAAATATAATTGTATTGAAATGTAGTTAAAATAAGTTCACAGACCTCAGGTTAAAAACCCTTGGAACCCAAACAAGGGCATTGTTCACTGTTAAAATGAAAAGATCACCCCTGCCTAGAAGGTACACTTCAAATACTCTTTTTTTTTGGGGGGGGGGAGGCAATCCAGATTTGTGATTTCATGAGTGTGGGGAACTCCCAGTTAGGAAATTCCCCTTGCTAATGCAGATTAGTTACTGTTCTATAACTTAGGGGTCTGAGAGAATTGCTGGGTGGAGGGGAATGCACTGAGGGGACAAGGGACTTTCCCAGGGTCTCACAATCAGAGGCAAGAATTAACTCGAATCCAAGCTCCCCTGACATTAAGGCAGGCCCTTGTTCACTGCTTCCTTTCTGGAATCTCTTATGTATTCATTAGATCCTTTTCCCTTCAGAGAGTAGATTTTGACAGTAAGGAAGGCATCCTAAATCGATTTGATGCCTGGAGACCAGATGAGTGGGTGGAAGAGGAGAGGGCTGAAGAAGCAGCAAGTGACAAGGAAAGAAGAAAAAACAGTGCAAGGTGAGGTTGGCTGTCCCAAAGACAAACTCTGCTGGTCTCAACATTTTTCCAAGGGTAAATCTTAGAGGTACAGGGTGTCCCAGAAAACTTCAGGCAAAACTACACCTGCACGAAGACTTCTGGGACATTCCAGATAGGAGCCATTTGAAAAAAGCTCATAATGAGTATCAGCAGTAACTTAGCCAAACCTTACTCAGTTCAGTGGCTAGAGAGAGACAGATACATGCTATAGACATAGGTGATTGATAGATAATAGCTAGCTAGATGACAGAAAAAATGGATAGAGAGAGATTGTTAGGCAGACTGATAGAAACACACACACACACACACACATACACACACACACACGACTATGACAGGCTTCCACCTCCACGCTCAACCCCCCCAGAGAACACAACTCTCTGACAGCCTCTCCAAAGGTCTGTTCATCTGTCTACTACTTACTACCTCTGTGACTTGGAGTAAATCACCTCCATTTTTGGGGCCTCAGCAAATGTAAAATGGGTGGGTTGGCCTCAAAGGTACCTTCTGGGGTTCTAAATCTATGATCCTTCTTGCACTCACCATCTTTCTTTTTCTTTGTTTTTTTGTTTTGAGACAATGGGGTTTAAGTGACTTGCCCAGGGTCACACAGCTAGTAAGTATCTGAAGCCAAATTTGAACTTATGTCCTCCTGACTCCAAGACATTCCATCTACCACACCACCTAGCTGCCTCATCCTCACTATTTTTTGAAGTTATCAGAAGTAGGAACAAAAATTTCTCAGGAACTGCCAGCCAGCCATCACTGGACTCTCCATAGGGTCTGGCAGACAGACAAGGCAGATGTTTTTGCTTTGTTTTGTTTTAAGGAGTCTTGTGTTTCTTAAGAGTGTGTGTGTTTTTATTTCTTCCTCCCATTCGAGAAGTTCTGTTTACCAATGAGAAGAGAGGGGTGTAGGTGACATGTGTGTGTGTGTGTGTGTGTGTATGTGTGTGTGCGTGTGTTTCCTGGGGGAGAATACTCCTTTTCACAGGCACCGAATGTTCTCTTTTTGATACACAGCAGAGGACAGGAAGGAAGGATAGAGGCCTCTGCTGGCCCTGAAGCACATGTCTAGGAGTTACTTAGTTCCTCAGAATCCAATAAACTTCAGGTAGGGCTTCCAGGTGGGGAAGATGAGGATCCTCAGCATAGATCTCTGGAATCTGAAATAGGTCAGGACTACATTCTGATCTTTTTAAAGACTCAGATGTGAATTAACTGCATTCTGACTTTGCTAGAAATAGCTCTGGTTCCTTGAGACAGTTTAATGAGATTAACAATATCCATCAGAATGGTAGATTGTTTTAAGTTGAGCATAGACAAGCTGGACATTGGAATATCAGAAAGACCAGAAATCTGGGGAGTCGCTTCACTTATCACCCCACCCCTCTGCCAGGTTAAGAATCATCTCTACTTTGATGGAGCTCATTCAAACTGGCAAGGCTCTTCGCATACATTAACTCTCCAGCATTGGCATCTGTGATTCCTACCAATTTGGTTGTTCCCTCTGACACCATGAATGCTTTGTGAGGACAAGCACTCCAGCCAGGTACAGAAAGGCTCTTCACCAGGAATCCGGCCACTTGGTTTTCAATTTTTTGGCCATAGCAACCCATGAAACAAACTTAAAAATACCAAGTATTTCTCAGTCCTGGGCATCTGCAGTCTTGTGTCTGGGGGTGGGGGTCAGAGGGGACTAAGAATCAGTTTTTAGGCCATCTATAAACTTGAACTTGGCTGTTGGTACTCTAAACATGAGAGTGTTGTCTGTTGAACAATGAGTGGAGATGTTGTTGGAGGAACTGATTGGTATCAATCAATGTTCTCACTATAAATGAAACATGAAGAAAGAATCACAGCTAAGTGGAAGGTTGACTTGGAGCTACCTATAGGATCAAAGATTTAGACCTAGAAGAGACTGTAGAGGCAATCTGTTCCAACCTCCCCATTTTATAGATGAAAAAAACTGAGGCCCAGAGAGGCTGACTTGTCTGAAGTCACAAGACAAAGGCAGGCTGTGAACCCATCTTCTGTCTCCAAAGTCAGTTCTTTTTCCATCATATCATGCTGCTTCCCTTGAAGGCTCATCTCCTTGGGATGTCAAAGAAAGGAGTTTTTTTCCCCGAGTTGGTAATACAGGTATTATTGCCCCAATATTATGGATGACAAAACTGAGGCCTAGGGTAATGAAAGTGACTCGCCCATGCTCACAGAAGCAGCAAGTGAGCCCAGGTCTTCCTGACCCCAAGTTCAGCAGTCTGTCTGCCATCCATCCCATGCTATGTTCTAAGAGGCAGAAGTAGGGTATACAGTGAAAGGGTGACTGTGATACCTTTAATTCCTTTACTGACATGAAGTTATTCTCAGAAATACTCATGTGACCAAGATAACAGGAAAACAGCGATGAGCTGGATTTATTAATAAAGTAGGCAGCGTGCATCTTCAGTGACCCAAAACAAAGTATTCCTCAGCATGCTACTGAGATGCTCAAAACAATCAATTTCCCCTATTTTCTCCCCATAGTCCAACATATCTTAAAGAGTCAAGAGTTGATATTAGCTAAGAACTATCTCCTTCCCTTGCTCACAAAGCTTCCCCTTAAACCTGTCCCCACATACACACCTGGCCCAAAAGAAGGAAAGAGACCAAAATCTTGACAATATTTTTTAAAGTTGTCAACCCGTAGTCAAGAACATCAAAACTCTTCAATGGATACAGGCCTGCCCAGAGACAAGACTTCTCAAGAGGCCTTCCAGCCCTTGAAATTAAAAGGAAAGAAAAGAGAGGGAACCGGTGGCAAGGGAGTAATATGGTACCAAGTCAAGAAACCTGGGTTCAACTGTTCAGATTGTCTCTGTGATCTCGGTGGCATTAATCCTCTTCTCCAGGCCTCAGTCTCCTCAGTTAGAAAAAGAAGGAGGGGAAACTGAACTAGATGATTTCCAAACTTCCAACTCTAAAACACTCCGTTCTAAGGTCCTTCCCAGATCTAACATTTTATGATTTTATGAGTTCTGGGACTTGGGCAATATGCCTGCTTCCCACTTCTGTCTTAAAGGCACTTGCTGACTACACAGAGCCAGTAGAGAAAAATCATGCACCTATCCTCTGACTCTGAAAATAGAGAGAAGGGGAATAGAGTTGAGGGGAAGGAGAAAGGACTTTGAGCACACAGTTGTCACATAGAAAAAGTCTAGATTCAGTCTAGGTATTAGCTTTAGGCACCTTAGAAGCCACAGATGAGGAAACTCATCTGAGACACAGAAAATGGGAGTAATTTTCCCAAGATCATTCAGAGAGCAAGTGGTAAACTGAAGGTCTTCTGATTCCAGATCCAGTCAGGGTTCTTCCCATCATATCACAAGGCCACATTTCTACCAAGTCAATCCTGCACCTTTCCCTTCCATGGAATTCTAGGGTAGCCTCATGGAAGGACTGTCTAGGGCAGTGGTTCTCAACTTTCCTAATGCCAGGTCCCTTTAATACTCATATGTGGGCATATCTGCATGTGGGCGGACCCACCTGGAGATGGATAGAGGAGCAGTGTCTCAGTTCCTAAGACCATTGGAAATATGTGTTTTCCGATGGTCTTAGGTGACCCCTGTGAAAGGGGGTTTTGACCCCCAAAGGGGTAGTGACCCACAGATTGAGAACCACTGGTCTAGGGGAAGTGAGAGGTGATCAGAAGAAACAGATATGTGGTCATTGTGGCAATAAGAATGTCATCTTATATTTATTGGGTCATGAGGAACTGTTTTACTTTATTCTTTGTAGCTGTGTCTTGCACATAGAAAGAGATGTACGGACTGAACCTGTGATTTTACTGGTACAGAGAACTCCTAAGTGAGGGGAATCCCTCTGCCAGTGCAGGCTGATACCTCCTCTACAACTTGCTGTCTTAGAGAGTTGCTTAGAACACTAGCAAATGACTTGCCCAGGGACATATAGCTAGTAAGTGTCTGAAGCTGGATTTGAATTCAGGTCTTCCTGACTCCAGGCCTAGCACTCTATCCACTGTGCCACCTAATTGCCATATAACACTGACAAGCTGCTTAACGTCATTGAATCTCAGTTTCTTCATCTGTCCGATGAAGATAATAATAGTATTATGAATGAAGCATGGTATAATACCTAAAGCAGCAGAGACATGTGTGTTATAATTTTATCTGATATTTAGGATCACTTTGTGAGGTGGGTATTATTATCACCGTTTGAAATGTTGAGAAATTGAAAAATGATGTGATTTTCCTAAGGCAACATCTGTAACAGAACCCAAGTCTTCTAATTCCCAGTGCAGGTGTGAGATCCTTGAGTCTATCTGTTCAATTTCATTCATTCAGTTAATAAGCATTTGTTGAATACCTACTAAATTTCAGGTGCTGTGCTAGATAAAGGAAAATCGCCCCTCCAAAGAATGACTCAGCTTTCTGAAGGAGCTTACATTCTCTGGTAATGTGCTCTCCTTCTTCTGCCTCATTTCAACTCAGCATATCGATGGCAGGAGACAGTTGACTAAAGCTAAGAACTGAAAGCAATTCAGTTTTATGCCTCTCTCCCCCCAACCTGAATTTAGTTCATTGCCAGTGGGGTCATTTATACCTCAAGTATACTTACTACCCCTCACCTCCACCCTCAGCCAGGGGTCTTCCCCACCACTTACCATCTCCTTGTGGTTGGGGTAGAATGTCTGTTCAATGAGAGGAAATTTCTCTCCTCCAAGATTCTTGTAGATAGCCACCAGTTGGGCAAACTGCAAAAAGAAGACAAAACATATAAACCACTGGGGAATAGGGTACCCCTGGAATAGCTCAATTGAGTCCCTTCAAAAGGAATTTGGTCCCCAGTTCCAGGTCCAGCATATTAGTCCCAGCTGATCTGAAGATCAATCAACTGGGATTGGGAATCAAGAATCAATCAACAAATGTTTATTGGGGGTCCACCATGTAGAGGGCCCTCTTTTTAGGTCCTAGGGATATGAAGGTGTGGCAAAATAGGGCTGCTTGTTTTGTAGTCACATCTGACTCTTCATGACTCCATTTTGGGGTTTTCTTGGCAAAGATACTGGAGCAGTTTGTCATTTCCTTCTCCTTTACAGATGAGGAAACTGAGGTAGACAGGATTAAGTGTATATGGCTAGTGTCTCAAGCCAGATTTGAACTCAGGGAGCTGAGCCTTCCTGACTTCAGGCCTGGTGCTTTACCCACTACCCACCTGGCTGCCAGTAAGACAGGGGCCCTGTCCTCAAAGAGCTTACCTTCTAGTAAGAAAATTAAAGCATGAAAAAAATAAATGAAGTCAGCCAGCCAACCAACAAATGTTTATTAAAGCACTTACTATATTCCAAGCATTGTATTAAGTACTGGGGATATGAGGAAAGGCAAAAAAAACAAAACATGGCTCCTTCATCAAGGAGCTCACATTTAAAAATATATATATTACATACGTATATACACACAGAGTAGATGGAGGTAAGTGCAGATGGTGGTGGGGGAGATGGGGAAAGCCCCCTGCAGAAGGTAGGCTTTGAGTTGAGTCTTGAAGGAAGCCACTAGGTGGAGGGGAGGAGAAAGGCATGGGGGACAGCCATTGTAAAGAGGCAGAGAGGGATGCAACGTGGTGTTCAAGGAACGCTAAGAAGGTTGATGTCACTGGCTCATAGACTACGTGTAGGGGACAAAAGAGCAAGAAAAATGGAAAAACAGAAAGTGGCCAGACTGGGAAGGGCTTTAATAGGCAAACAGAGGACTCCCTGGTTGGTCCTGGAGGTGACAGAGAGACACTGCAGCTTACTCAATGGGGGTGTCATGGTCAGACCTGCTGTTAGGAACATCATTTGGCAATGATACAAGGTAAGTAAATGCTAAGTGTCCAGTTCAAATCCAATGAGTATTTATTAAGCACCTACTAGGTCCCAGGCACTGTACCAGGCACTAGGAATACAAAGACAAAAAAAAAGGCAGGGCGGAGTCTTTACCCTTAATGAGTTTATATTCATGGAGGCGGGGGAGCAACAGATACACATATAAGCAAGTGTATGAAGGCTATTGCACATACACACAACACATACACATATAAGCAAGTGTATGAAGGCTATTGCACATACACACAACACATACACACATAAGCAAGTGTATGAAGGTTATTGCCACATACACATAACACATACACATATAAGGAAGTATATGAAGGCTATTGCACATACACACAAAATATACACACATGAGCAAGTGTATGAAGGCTATTGCCACATACACACAACACATACACACATAAGCAAGTGCATGAAGGCTATTGCACATACACAAGTATAGAGGTAGGAAAGGATGTTAGGTATCATCTGGTCCGATCTCTACATTTCATAGATGAGGAAGCAGAGGCCCAGAGATATTAAGTAATTTACTCCAAATCACCCAAGTCCTAAAGGGCAGAAATGGGATTCCAAGATGCAAACTCCTGACTTTAAATGCAGCACCACAGACTTTAAGGGCTCTCGGAGATCAGAGGCGGAAGACACTAGGGTAAATTAGGGTGAGTACAGCAGTTAATGAAGGAAGTCTTCATGGAGGAGGCTTGATTTATGTTGGGTTCTGAAGAATGGGTAGATTTGAAGAGGGGAGAGTGAATAGACCAAATCCTGGCAAGTCTTTCATGATGCCCTTCCTCTCTGTCCTCTCCTTTTCACTCCTGCCACCATCACAAGCTCCACTTTCAACAATTTCCTAGCTGTTGGTTTTCCTTCTTCTAATCTCTCCCCACCCCAATCTGCCAGGTACACACCAGAGCTCCTGACTCCAAATCCAAGGTTTTCTCCTTCTGTACCATGCTGAAGGAACAAGGTGCTTCTATCGTTTCATTGTTTAAAAACACCATTTGAAACAAACATTCAAGGAAGAAAAATTTGCCTTCCGTATTCTCTTTCTCTCTCCTTTTACCGTCCCTATTCCTCCTCTCATCACCACTCTATCCTACAGCCAGGACTCCACTGATCCTTTTTCTTGCCCAGGGCCTCCTGGTCTAGGAACTCGGCCACTACAATGTACCCTCAACTTCCCATAGTTGCCTCTGCACCCAAACCTCCTTACACTCAGGCAATCGAACTTCTTGACCAAATTACGAGTCCATAAGGGCCCCAGAGAATAACCCTAATGGTGAGAATTTCAGGCAGCCTGTCAGAACAGCAAAGTCATCCATTTCTCAAAAATGTGGTGCAGAGCATTATGGGAAGTATCAGGGAAGTGGTTTGGAAGGAGACTCAAGATGCCAGCAAGAAGCTCAGGCATGGGCTCAGGGTGGGCAGGGGGACAAGAGGCCAATGAGGGGTGGGGTACACTCTTCTTGTGCTCTTCAGAATGGAACAGCTTCTACAACCCTATTTCTGATTCCAGGGTTTTGGGAAAATTTGGAAAGGACCACAGTTATGTAATGGGAGAAATGAGAGGTTGCTTTCCCAAACCAGTCTTGTGCCTGACACTAGTGATCTCTGACCCCTTGGTCTCCTTTTGCCCCTTGCAGCAGGCAGTATGGACAGAGGAAAGAAACTGGGAAGATCCGTGCCAAGGTCAACAGTGAAAAGAAGAGTCAGTGCTCCTTGAATCTGTCCACTCCCATTAACAGGAAGAAGAAAACACATAAAATGCTATTAGTGCAGGAGCTTAGCATGGCTAACCGGAGAACTTGGTGTCCATCCAACCTTCCCTGCTGTTCCAATCCAGTGCCAAAGGCAATACTATGAGATTATGAATGGGAGACTGAACTCTCACCCAATCCCAGGCATGGTACATTAGAGGATGTAGGGCTTCTTGGGATCCCTGCTCCTGGGACCCTGACCTGGCATAGGCCTGAGACAGGTGGACAAAGAACAAATTGGCTTACGTTGCTGCATTCTAGCCTCCCTTCTTCTGGCAGCGGGCACACAGCTCCTTAAAGAGACCCCAGGATTCACAGAAGATGCTGTAATAACTAAGATGACATGTTGAGGGGAAAGGGGGAGCAAGGAGAGAGCAACAGCAGCACAGGAGAGATTCAAAACAAAACAAAACAAAACCACCTTCTTTTCCGGAGCTGGGGCTGTGCAGGCAGCTCAGTCTTGGGAAACACGGGGGTGGGGTAGAGAAGGAGGCCATAGGGCAACAGGGCTCCAGGAGCAAGGCAATGGCCAGAGGGCAGCCTGGGAAGGGCCAAGACTCCCGGGGGAGGAGGGCGGGTGGAAAGAAGCCAGTACAAGACCTTGTGCGTTTGGGGATGTCTCTGGACTGCTCTGATTAACTTCATATGCAGAATTGTACACCCTTAGCACTAGAGAGACCTGCATAATCAAGGATGAGAAGATTTAGAGTCAGAAGGGACCTTAGAGGTCCTCTGGTCACACCCTTTCAAATGACAAAAGAGGCACAGGAAGGCAAAGTTTCATGCCAAAGGTCAAATAGAGTGTTGGTGCCAGAGAGCCTCAGTCATGGTAATCACAGCAGTAACACTTCTTTATATTTATTTGCAGAGCGCTCTGAGGTTTCCAAAGTGTCTTTCACATACTGCATCCTCCTGACAATCCTGCTAGGTAGGCACAGTGGGTGCTATTATTCCCATTTTACAGATGAGGAAACTGACGCCCAAGGTGGTTCAGTGACTTGGACAAGATCACACAGGTCATAAGTGGCAGAGTTGGGATTTCTACCCAGATCTACTGATTTCAAATCCAAGGCTCTTTCTCCCATGCCGTCAGTTCAAATACCAGTTCTGCAACCTTTTTGCAACTGGATGATGGCCCCAAATGAGTGCCATGTAACTATTGATCAGTATTTCTGACCCTCTGTTCCCTCTTCTGTGAAATAAGGGGGTAGATCTAAATGATCTCTAAGCATAATCTAATTTTAAGTCTAAAAACACACAAATAGGATTGAAATTAGTTTATATTAGATTAAGATCTTGCCTTCTGGAGGTCTCAACCAGAGGAGAAAGAAGACAGGACATTTTGAGAACTTGGCTCCCTTCAGAATGTATCAAATAATGAGTATTTATTAAGAACCTGCTATGTGCTGGGCACTAAGTGTTAGTGGTATAAGATAAAAATGAAACAGTTCCTGCCTTCAATCAGCTTATGTTCTATTCAAGACCAAGGGGCTCAGGAACATCATCCTGAAAAGATGCCCAGCAGAGTCTATCTGTTATGATGGAAACTCCCGAGTAGAACATAAGCAGGTCATATTTTTCACGTTTGTATGCTCCCAGAACCTAGCACAGTGCCTTGAACATAATAAGTGCTTAATCAGTATCCATTGGGTTGGATTGGACGTCCATCCATCCATCCATCCATCCATCCATCTCTCCATTTGTCTAAACCTTATCAACCATCATGGGCTGAGGGAGATCCTTTTCCTCTTCTTTTTTTTGCCTCCTCTTTTCTTTATTCCTCATAGACAAACAGTTGCAAGTATTATCAGTTTTACTTCCAATATAGCTATCAAACCTATCCCCTTTTCTTCACTCACATGGCCACCACCCTATTGCTCATCACTTTTTGCAAAGACTATAATAATCTCCTTCTAATTGGTTCTTCTAATCTCTCTTCTTTCTAATCCATCCTCCATCTTGGGGGAAGAGGAGAAAAAGGCAAGAGAAGAATTTATTAAACTCCTATGTTCCAGGTAGGGCAGCTAGGTGGAGCAGTGGATAGAGTTCTGGATCTGAAATCAGCTGTATCTGCTATGCCACCTAGCTACCCGAATACAAGTGTAATCCATGTTTAAAAATCCTTTCCTAAAGGGGGCATGGTAATAGTTACTGTCTTTTAAAGAAGAAGAGCAGCTAAAAGTTACTATTTTGATCATCATTCTATGGGAATCTTCTCCGTATGGAGTCAAGGAGAGTGTCTATGAGTCTAACATTGTTTCATGAGGATCTACGAGAGAAGTTACCGGTAAGACAGAGATAAAAAAGGTGATGAGAAACATCTTTGTTGTTAGAACTATTTAAACTGTTATTTTTATGAGGAAACATAGAAAATTTATGAAGGATGAATCTTTGGAGAGACTAATGAAAGGGAAGGTTTAAGAAAAAATGAGACTTCTGTCATGGTAGGAGAGAAATTAGAGAAGACAGAGAAAAAAGATGGAAAGGTATTATCTCTTTATGGAACTGCTCTGACCTTTATATTGTGAAAAGAATTAGTAAGAAGAGACTTTGGTATCTTGAGTGAAATGAATGATGGGATTGTATGCAGAAGTAGGGAGAGATCAACTGCCATTACTGCAATGATTAATGGTAATGCTTTCTCACAGCTAAAATACTGTAAATAGTTATCTATGTCTTTGTTTTAGCCTGGATTTCATTCTAATATAATGTATTTTCAGTCATTTTAATCTCTATTTATTCCCAGGAGATAAAAGTATTGAGAAGGGAGATTTCTTCAGTTTATCAAAATAACATATAATAATGCAGTATAATAATATAATAAGAAGAAAATATTAATGTTTTATGAACTGTGATGAAGTCTCTGACCTTAATTGATTGGGAGGTGTATAAAATATTTGTTAAATAATAAAGAAATATACAAACGTACCCTTGGATTATCCTAGAGCAGTGGTTCTCAACCTGTGGGTCGCGACCCCTTTGGGAGGGATCAAACGACCCTTTCACAGGGGTCACCTGAGACCATCAGAAAACACATATTTCCGATGGTCTTAGGAACTGAGACACTGCTCCTCTATCCATCTCCAGGCGGGTTCACTCACATGCAGATAAGCCCACATACGAGTATTAAAGGGTTGCGGCATTAGGAAGATTGAGAACCACTGCCCTAGAGCTTGGGTTGATAAGATTAAATATAGGAACAAGCTGAGTAACACAAGTGATGTTAGTGAAGGTAATCTGGAGGGAGAACACTAACAGCTTATATGATCCAGAAAAATCTCATAGAGGAGGTGGAACTTTGAGTTAAGCTTTGAAGGAAATTTGAAATTTTAAGAGGTTGTAGTGAAGAGTCAGGGTATTCCAGGAATGAGAAACTGCCTGGGCAAAGGCATGAAGGTGGGAGATAGCATGTCATATACTGGCAATGGCAAGTTGGACAGTTTAGTGGGACCAAGGAAGAGAACAAAGTGCAATAAGCCTAGAAAAACAAGACTCTACAAATCAAATGGGGGATTTTGTATTTTATCCCAGAAGCAACGTTAAGTCACTAACAACTCTCAACAGGTGGAGTGACATGATCAGATTTGTGCTTTAGGAAGGAAGGAAGTATTTATTAAAGACCTACTATGTGCAAGGCACTGTGCTAAGTACTTTACAAATAATTCATTTGACCCCCACAACAACCCTGAGAGGCAGGTAGAGTTAATATCCCCATTTTACAGTTGAGGAGACAGAAATATAGCAGTTAAATGATTTGCCCAGTGTCACACAGCTAGTAAGTGTCTGAGGCTGGATTCAAACTTGGATCTTCCTGGCTCCAGATCCAGCACTTTATCCACTCTACCAACTAGCTGCCTCCATCCATCTCTTCCCTAACTTAGACCCAAGTCTTGTGCTGGGTTCTCTCCACTCTATCACACAGCCTCCGTGTTTCATCCCTTACTCTTTTCATTGCACCCCACACTCTCTCTGGGACACAGGAGGGCTGAAGGCTTGTTTGCTACTGGGAGGAAAGCAGCAGTCACTGTCTCCCCAAGGATCTGAAAGCCAAGCAGATCAGGTCATTGGGACTGGCTGCTGGCATGTAGAATTTGGCAAGAGTCACCAATAATAATTGCAGTCAAGGAAAGAAAGGGAAAAAACTGCTGAAATATGTGATTAGGGACAGGTGTTTCCTTCAGCGTCTGAGCTGAGGAGCCAAGGGGCTTAGCCTGCAGGAACAAAATTCATGGGAAGCAGGCCAGCTGAAAGCCCAGCTTCACACATCTCCAACCAAACTGGGTGGGAAAGACCCTGAGCCCCGCTGGTCAGCATAGCTTAGCAGATTTTCCATTGAGACCCCCATCCCACCCCCTGTCACTAAAAAAACAGCTGCCTTCCAGGCCCTGGGATCCCAGTGCCCTTCTCCCCAAATGCATTTAGTCTGATTATGGAGATGGCTCCATTGGCAGCTAGGCTGGTACTTATACCAAAAGTATGCAACACCACTCGATTTGTCCTCTATTGGCCCATGTGGTGGGGAGGGGGACACTTGCCTCTCTGGCTATGCCAGCCTGCTAAGTCTATGTTCCTATGAGTCTATGACCATCGTAGCCAAGTGAGAGTTACAAAACATTTCACTACTTCTCTATATGCATTACCATCATTACTTGAATAAAAATTCCTTTAGGGCCGTAATTATCTTGCTTTGATATTTGAAATCTCAGCACTTATCATGGTAGGTTGCACATTGTAAGTATTTAATAAATGTCATTAATTCATTCTTTCACTCATTCATTCACAACCACTCTGGAAGACTGTTTACCAAGTCAGAGGGGTTGCAATCTGCAGTAAGTCAGCTGTGAGACACAAAGCAACAGAACCACAGGTCTCTAAAGTATTAACTTATGAAACTTTGACTTTAAGCCCCACCCCTCACACTATGATTCCTCATTGTCATGTGGAGTTATTTGAGATAATGCTGGTACCACTCACCTGTGGTGACATTAACCTCCCATGGCTCCCTATTACCTCTAAGATCAAATAGAATCTCCTTTGCTTGGCATTTAAAGCCTGTGATCATTTGACTCCAACCAAACTAGCCTTGCTATTCCTCACGAGCTAGTTTCCATCTCCAGTCTCTGTATCTTTGTACCAGACTATCTCTCATGCCTGGGATACATTCCTTTATCTCCATCACTTAGAATCCCTAGTTTCCTTCAAGTGAGGGAGGGGTGACACATGCTCTTTCTCTCTTCCACTATTTAAGTTTCTTTCATGTCTTGTCTCTCTCCTTAGAGGAAGCTCCATGAAAGCTGGGATTGTCCTACTTTTCTCTTTGTGTCCCCAGCCCTTGGCACGATGCTTTGTACCTTGTCTGAAGCCTTTCCTGATCCTCCTGGATGCTAGTACCTTTCACTGAAATTACTTCATATTCCTTGTGTATCTCTTGTCTGCTGTTAGATGGGTACATGTTTTCCCCCAATAAAATTTAAGCTTCTTGAGGGCAGGAAAGGTTTTATTTTTGTCTATTTGTCCTTTGTGCCTTAAGTACAGTGTCTAGTAAGTACCCATAAATGATTGTAAATTGATTCATTGGCTGGAGGCAATCTGTGGGGGACCCTTCTGCCTAAGGAAGGCTTCTGGCTCAAGTCAGACTATAGGCTTATGGTTTAAGAATCAAGCTGGTGGATCAAGGCTGGCAGGAAGGTGGAGAAATTTTCAATAGGATATCAAAAATACCTTCCAATGAGTCATTGAAGGGTTGCAATCTGTCTTGGTGGAGGATATACTCATGAAGATGAAATCATAAATCTCTTAAGTATGGGGGACCAATGAAAAGATTGCAACTACTCTATAACTGACTCCTGTCTGTGTCTGCCCATGGATTTACCAAAGGTGATTTATGCAAAATTTGGGGGACGTTCCTCAAATTCTTTTTGTGTTCCATGGATGCAACAGAAAGCCCTCAGTTGTCCCTCATGCACTCTCACGATGTACCTGGTCCATTTGTTTCTCTATGTGATACAGAGGATAGAGTCCTAGACATGGAGTCCAGAAGACCTGAGTTCAAATCCTGCCTCAGACACTTACTACCTCTATGACCCTGGGCAGGTCCCCCAAATTCTCTCAATCTTCAAAACGGGATAATAACACTTACCTCACTCCATTGCAGTGAGGATCCAATGAGACAACATTTGCAAAGCACTTTGCAAACCTTAAAATTGTATGTAAACACTAGCTTTTGTTAATATTTTTCTCCCAATAATACCCTTGCACAGGGCTTGAATTTGAATTTGCTGCTTATAACTCACCCATTGCTACAACTTGAGCCTTCTGGGATCAAGCTGAACAGGCTTAATCACTCTTCCATGAAAGAATGAAAAGACGTGTATTAATCCCTTCCTAGGTTCAAAGCATCGTGCCAAGGGCTGGGGACACAAAGAGAAAAGTAGGACAATCCCAGCTTTCATGGAGCTTCCTCTAAGGAGGGAGACAAGGCATGAAAGAAACTCAAATAGTGGAACAGAGAAAAAGTGTGTGTCACCCCTCCCTCTGCTTCAAGACTGAGTACCCCCAGGTCCTTCCTTCACAAGATGTCACCCCAGGGCGCATCACCTGTTTCTCTTCTGCTGGATGTTCTCCAGTTCGTCAAAGTTTAGATGCCACGTAGCAGAGTGGAGAGAGCGCTAAATTTGGAGCCAGAGGCCCAGGGTTCAGATCCTGGCTGTTCCATGTACTCTCTATGTGACCTCCCCTCTCTAGACCTTAACTTCCAAACAATGTAAAATGAGGGGATCGAATGAAATGGTCTCTATGATCCTTTCTAGTTCCAAATCTGGGATCCCATTACAAAATTTCATCTTATTAGATTTAACCCAATGTTTTAGTCTAACAAGATTTTTTGGATCTGTGACCCTGTCATCCAAAGCTGTCATCCAGCTTCCTCATCTTCTGTAGATTTGGAAGCAAATTTGCATTCTATACAACTGCTGGACCCTGTTGCTCCCAAATAGACCCCCAAGAAGCAGAATACTCTACCCACAGGTAAAGGCTGATGCTGCCTGTTATTCAATTGGGTGACCCAGGGACATCTTCATTAGGTCTAACATGGGGCCACTACCAGGCCCACCACGGCTGCACCCACCCCTCTTACCTCCTTGGGTATCTAAAACATGCCACTGCTTCTTGTACCAAGAAGACAGGGTTTGAACAGAGCCCACCAAGGACAGAAAGGGGAAACCAAGCCTGAGCAGGGAAAAGAGCAAAAGATTTTCTCCTAAAACCACAGGCATGAAAAATCCACTGTCTCCCACTTCCCAGGAAGAGCTGGGAAGCAACATGCTGGATGATGGACAGTCCCTGTCTGGTTGAGACCATGGCCTCAGGCCATGTCTTTTAGTCACCCATGTTTTTAATATTCAATTCAGCAAATATTTACAAAGTGTCTGCTAGGTGCCCATCCCTGTCCTAGACATTGTAGAGAGTTATAAAGAACTCAGTATGTCCAAAATATAACTCGTTATCTTTTCCTACACACCCAGGCCTCTTTTGAAATTCTCTATTTCAGTCAAGAACACCATCATCCTCCCAGGCTCTGAGGTTCATAACCTCAGATTCATCCTTAACTCTTCCCTCTTCCTCAACCACATAGTCACCCAGCTGCCATGTCTGAATAACCCTTCCTTTCCTACAGTTCTTATAACCATCCCCATGAGCCTCCTTGGTCTCCCTGCCCCAAGTCTCTCTCTTCTCCAGTCTCTCTTCCACAACACAGCCAAAATGATCGTTCTAGAGTAGAGATCTAACCATTATTCTCTCACTGGCTCCCTATTACCTCCAGGAACTCTTCTCTTTGGCATTTAAAGCCCTTTACAGCCTGGCTCCAGCCTACTTTCCCAGTCCTATTATACATATTTCTCTCGTTAAAACACTCTTTGGTCTACTCAGATCATTCCACATCCACTCCATTCCGTCTCCAGCTTTTGCACTGGTGGTCCCCCATGCCTAGAATGTCCTTTCTCCTTCCCATAGCCTTTTAGAGCCCCGAGTTCTCTTTAAAGCTCAGCTAAAGCACCACCTCTTACATGAGACCTTTCTTGATCCATCCACTTTCTAGTGCAGTGGTTCTCAACCTTCCTAATGCCGCAATCTTTTAATACAGTTCCTCATGCTGTGGTGACCCCCAACCATAAAATTATTTTCATTGCTACTTCATAACTGTAATTTTGCTACTGTTATGAATCTATCTGATATGCAGGATGTATTTTCATTGTTACAAATTGAACATAACCCACAGGTTGAGAACTGCTGTTCTAGTGCCTTTCCTCCAAATTACTGTGTCTCTGTCTACAGGGGTGGTGCTGGTAAATGTTTAACAATCAACTCACTGAAAAAAATACTATTGATCCACTTTTGGGTTTAATCTTTATTACCAAGTTTCTCCATCACTCTCTAAAGACAATTTTTTTAAAAGTCAACAATAAATCAAGTCCTGATTTGTAGCATTTGCTGATATCTGAGGTGCAAATGCTTACGGTAAAAATTTAACAATCAGCTCTCTCAATCTGCTTTAGACTAGTTCCAGCACATCCCTATTTTGGTACATCCATCTACATATCCATGTTATCTCTCCCTGTTGAATGTAAGCTCCCTAAAGGCAAGAAGAATTTCTTTTGTGGTTTTGTGCTCTCAGTTCCTTAGCACAATACTTGGCATGTAGAGATAGAGACTAGATCTTTGATTTTATTGGCAAAGGGAACTTCAGAGTGAGGAAACTCCCTCTTCCAAGGCTGATTACTCCCTTCTCTTCAACATCTAGTCTTGGAAAGTTGGCTATCCCAATGAGATGTATCGAAGTCTCACAGTTGGTATGTATCAGATGTGGGATGTGAACCCATATCTTATAGGCTTCCATTTCAGCTGTTCATTCATTCCGCCATGCTATGTGGTGTATAGTAGATGTTTAATAAATGCTTGTCGATTGATGACATTGGTTGATTGATGAGGCCGGTTGATGATATAAGAAGAGGGGTAAATGAGGTTGGCTGGGGAGCACAGGGCTAACTTGGTGAATGCCTTGAATGCTTACAGGAGTTCAGATTTAATCCTGTAAGCCATCAAGGCACCCCTTACTTTTGTTCTTTTGGGACTGGATCCTGGCACATCTCTGTCCCTGTCCCATAGTCCCAGAGTAGCCCTCCTCCTCTACTGACCAGGCCTGACCTATCTGAGGTCAGTGAAAAACCAGGCAGGTTATCTATGATGCCCAATACTGTCCTCACTCTCCCTAAATTTCCTCAACATATTCCCTTCTTCCTACCTGCTATTCACACCCTCTGTAGCCCTTGGAAAGATTCCCATATGCAGACATACTTTCCAAATCAGCACTGTGAGATCATGAATGTAGAGTCAGGACATCTGGGCTGGAGCATCCCCTATCTCTACTACCTGCTAGTTGGTGTGACCTGGGGCACGTGGCTTGACTTTCCCAGCCCTCTGTTTCTTCATGTGTGAAATGAAGGAATTGGACTCAAAAATTATAGGTACAGGTCTGGAAGGAGCCATCTAGTCCAGCCTCTTCATTTTACAGATGAAGGAAAACCAAAAGTTAGATGACTTGCCCAAGGTCACACAGGTGGTAAGTGGGAAGAGGGAGAGAATGGGCATTTATATAGTACTACTACATGCCAGGTGCCATACTAAGTGCTTTATAAATACTTGACTTCATTCTCACAACAACCCTGTGAGGAAAATGCTGTTATTTAGCCCCATTTTACAGCCGAGGAAACCAAGACAAACAGATGACTTGCTTGAACTCAAATAGCTAGTACACATTTGAGGATGGATTTGAAAGCAGGTCTTCCAGTCTCCAGGTCAGCACTATGCCACCAATCTGGGGGAGCTGGAATTTGAATTCAGGTCTTGTGAATCTAAATTTAGTGACCTTTCTACTGTATGATAGACTATGTGCTTTCTCTATAAATTCTGGTGTGTGTGTGTGTGTTGACGTGTGGATGTACGCAGAGGAATCTCACTGACATCCTCTATACTATGCACTAGCAGAGATGGCCATAGAATCAGCCAATATGGAGCCAGCCTGCTTTGAGCTGTCCCTCTGAGCTCTTAATAATCTCATGAAGCCCCCATACAACAGCTGGGCCATGTTTCAGCACACATCACGAGTTGTGACATGTGGCATGCATTTTTGCTACCCCTCCAGCCTCCTGTGATTGATGACAGCCGTTAGGCGCCCTTCAGGTCATCCTTAAAGAATGGATGCATTGTTTAGATATAATCTTCCAGAACATTCTCTGCCCCAGAGTTGCCTGAATGGCACACACATGCACTGAGATGTACATATGGTCACATATACACACACACACACACACACACACACACACACACACACACACATACACACAGCCTGCTTCAGGCGCCTCGTGATTGTTCCACTCTGTTCTGCTCCCACCTCCTCACAGCCCAGGCTCCAAGTTCTAGGGTCCTCTCGGGCCCACTGCCGGCTATGGGGTGGGTACAGATTAGAGGATACAGGTCCCTTGGCATCCTCTATCACTGGGACCCCCTTCCCCGGGGTCCAGGAGAGACATTACCACAAGGATCAATGCAAAGGAGGCTCCCCAGGTCCCGAATAGCCCTTTGCTCACTCACCACCCAAGGTTTGTCGCAGAAGTTGTAGATGGAATCAAGGGAGTTGACGCTGGGGATGCCAGCGTAATTCATGCCGATGATCAGGTTTCGGTAGTCCTCATTCTCAGCCATGCCAAAGGAGTGCTGCCGGATAAGCACAAAATCTGGCCGGAAAGATCTGAAGAGAAGAATAGAGACAGAGACTGTTCACCCAACTGGGCTCCTCCATCTACATCCTATTTTGAGTTGAACTGTACACAAATCCTTAACATATCCCCAGGCAGGTAGGTAGTCCCATAGTGCATAGAGCACTGGGCATGGAATCACAAAGACTCATCTTCATGAGTTCAAATCCAGCCTCAGACACTTAATAGCTGTGTGACCCTGGGCAAGTCCCTTAACATATCTCTAGTCTGAGACCAATGGACGGTAATGCCAAGATGGCCCTCTAGTGAAGGCAAGCAGATTAACGTGTAACTTGGAAATATTTCTACAAATAAGCAAAATTACATTAGAACACAGATAATGCTAATATGTGATTTTTGAAGTCACTGTGTGGCCACAGGAATCCTTATGCTCAGTTTTGTGGACTTCCCTTTCTATCTTTGACATCACTGGTGTAGAGGGAAAAGCACAGGATTTGAAGACTAAAGACTTGGGTTTAAACCCAGAGATTCCCAGTTATAGGCTTTTTGACTTTACCTAAGTCATTTCCCTTTTCTGGGCCTCAGTTTCTCCCTCTGTAAAATGAAGGGGTTCAACTAGGTCAAGATTTCTTAACCTGTATTTTGTGAATTTCTTTGATTTCAATAACTATTTCAATATAATTGGTTTCCTTTGAATCCCATGTATTTTATTTCATAGACTTAAAACCATTATTCTGAGAAGGAATGGATGGGCTTCACCAGACTTCTGACAAAGAGAGATAAATGACCCACCAAAGGTTAAGAACCCCTAGGCCAGATGATCTCAGTATTTCTCCCAACTCTAAATCCCATATACTAAATACTGCTCTGTATCACAGAATGTCAGTGTTGGGAGGGTACTCAGTCCAATCCATGCTCCAAAATAAATTCACCTCTACATCACCCCTTGGTACATAGATGGCCAGTCATCCATCTTCTATTTGAAGACCCCTAACGATGAGGAAACCATCACCTTCCATGGAGACTCATTCTGCTATTGTATTTCTTAATAAGATTTCATTCCCAAACTCCTCCCATGGCTAAGAAATTCAACAAAGTTTTACTGCATACCAGAAATCTTATAACTGCTAACTCCAACAGCTCTTTTTCTTGGGCTTCTTTCTGCAACATCTCTTGCCCCCTTGGACCACTGCTTCCTTCTGTATACGGTCTCCCCCCAGGTCTTCATGTCACTGCTCTCTCTCTCTCTCCCCCTCAACCTGTCTGAAGGTTCCTTTTTAGGCTCATTTGCTGATGCATCAGCCAGCTCTCTCCCCTATGTATGTGTCCCACAACACTCTGTCTTGGGCTCTTTTCTCTCCACATTCTCTCTTGCTGACCTGATCAACTTCCAAGGGTCCAGTGATCCACTCTATACAGATGACTCCACAATTCTTATCCAACCCTAATTTCTTTCCTGAACTCCAGTCCCACCTCACCAGCTGCCTGCTGAATACTTTCATTGCAGGTCCTGATTGGCATTTGTAGGAAGAAAAGAAGGAAAAAAGCATTTATTAAGTGCCTACTATATGCCAGGTACTGTGCCAAACACTTTACAATGATGATCTTGTTTTATCCTCACAACAACCCTGGGAGATAGGTGTTATTATTATTTCTATTTTACAGTTGAGGAAACTTGGGCTGAGAGGTTATGTGACTTACCCAGGATCACACAGCTAGTAAGTATCTGAGGCTGGATTTGAACTCAGGTTTTGCCAACTCCAGGCCCTGTGCCATCTAACTGCCTCTATTCTTCACCAAGACAGCACCATTGGAATCATAGGTCCAGTTCCCTGGCTCCCAAGTTATAATGATGATGATGATGATGATAAATGACATTTACATAGTACTTTAAAGTTTACAAACTTCATGCACATTATACACTTTGATCCTCCCAGAAACCCTGAGGAGAGGGGAAAGGGAAGGGGTTATGATCCATCTTTCAGAGATGATGAAGTCGTAACTTTCCAGCATACAACTGGTCATACTGTGAGCAAGGCAGGGTTATGCAACTACCACAATCATGGATTCATAGTATAGACTAAGCTTATATAGCTTAGATTCCCATCAGGGGGCAATGCACACACAGCCCTGAGCACCAGGTTACGTGTTCAGGTCTTAAATCAATGGTTTAAAATATAAATGTCACAGATGGAAGTGCTGGGAATGTGCCAGGAGAAACAACGAATCTGAAGAATTAGAGAAACATTAGGAAACATCAGCTAAAGCAGAGAAAAGCAAACAGGTGTATGACATATACAATGATGTAAATGGTGAGATCGACCACAATGCAGCTGAAACACAATGCTGTGTAATCAATCACAGTAACATAACTGGGCCTGGAAGGAGAAACGTGGAAAAGCAAAGGGCCCTATTTTTTTGCAGAGAGTGGGGGGAGAGGTGCTATGGGTGGACATTGCATACACTGTCAGACTTGACTGATGTGTGGTTTAGTTTTGCTGATCTCTCTCTCTCTCCCCCTCCTCTCTCTCTCTCTCCCCCTCTTCTTTCTCTCTCCCTCTCTCTCCCCCCTCCCCCTCTCCTTCTCCCTCTCCCTCTCCCTCTCTCTCTCTCTCTCTCTCTTCTCTCCTCTCCTTCTCTCTCTCTCTCTCTCCCTCCTCCTCTCTCCCTCCCTCCCTCCCTCCCCCCTCTCACTCTCCCCCTCCTTCTCTTTCTCTCTCTCTTTTCTCTTTAAAAAAATTCTTCATTATAAAGGCTGGCACTCTGGGAGGGGGAGGGAGAATGATATATTGGAAAATGAAGATGATATAAAGCCAAAAGAATTCAATAAAGAAAATCTAAGTTTCAGAAGTGTTTAGAGGCAAATCACATTAGGAATCACCTTGGACCAGAGTAGTTCAGAAAGTCTTCATGAAGCAGATAACACTTAAGAGTGGTGGGATTCTGGGTTCCCAGAGGGATACTTCCAAACCATGTAGTATAAATGAGTTTAGTTTCTTAGATGCTGAAAAACACTTGACTGGGGGCAGGGGGAAGGCTCAGTAAAGGAAAATTAAGATAAACTTGATCACCTTCCCCCTTCTGCCCATGGGCCAGTCCTAGTCCTCAAGCTCAATCTTTAAGGACTTTGGCACCTCTGGAAATAGCTGGGGAACACTTGAGCCAGGCCCAGCCCAACCTCCTGAGCCAAAGGTCTGGGCAGCTTGATGAAATGCACCAGTTCCCCAGTGTTCTCCTTCCTGATGGCTCACCCCAAATCAGAAGGTGGGGAGAAGAACAAATATTTTTCATGAGTCTGAGGTTGAGCAACAACAGCGGGAGGCAGAGAGGACAGAACATTCTCTGCCTGGCAGCTAATGTCTGGTTCAAATTGGTCCGGGAAAGCATCCCTGCTTTCAGCTGCTGCCCCTCAGGACCTGGGCCTCTTACCCTGTGACTCCGGTCTTCAAAAGGAGACAGACTGCAAAAAAAGAAACATTTCTTGCTTGAATGGTACTGTGTAAAGTGTGCTGGATTCTGCATTCGAGAACCTGGACTCAGAGTCCCCCACAGCTACTGACGACGTGGGTAATCTTAGGAAAACCATCTCCATCTCCTGGGGCTTCACCTCCCTTATTTGTGAAAATGAGGGAGTCAGACTAGGTGATGCCAAAGGCCCCTTTTGTCTCTCACCCATGAGTATCCATTGGTGTGAAAATACACTAGAATCATAGCTTTGTATCAAGAAGGGACATTAAAGACCATCTATTTCCAACTCCCTCATTCTACAAATGAACAAACTTAGGCCCAGAGAGGTTAGGCCCACAGTGAGATTGCTAGTAAGTGAAGGATTTGGGGTTCAAACCCATGATTCTAATGGCATCTCTTGGGTTCTCCCCTAATCCGCTATTCTTTTTCCTTCTTTTATGGTCACCCTCAGTGGCTGTAGTCCTAAGTCCAGTTTTCTGACCAGAAGACTTAAGGTATTCCTGGTAAATAGAATCACAGATTCTCAGAGCTTGAAGGAACCTCAGAGTTCAACGAGGGCCACCTTCCACTAAGTTCAGTCCTTCCAATAGCATCCCTGACAGCTGGTCCTGTAGTCTAAGCATGAACAGTCAGCTGGAATGGCTGACACCTAACTAAAGGTATTTTGGAATGTTGCCTAGTTTTGCACAATAGAAACCAACCAAATATCTAGGAACTTTCTCATTCTAAATTTTTCTCTGCCTTAATAAAGAACTCATTCCCTTTCCCTGGAATCAACCTATGTGCACCTTCTCCTCCACCCAGGCTGGGTGTACTCACTCTGCTCCACAGACCTTCCTTAGCTGCTTAAGTCTTTGCTCCGGGCATTTCTCCCAGTCATAACACCAACCAGAAGCATCCCTTCTCTGCCCTCCACCCTTTGCATTTCTGTTCTTCAAGGCCCAACTCAGGTCCTACCATTTAATTCCAAATCAACTCAACTCATTAAATTCCAACTATATGCTGGGTAGTATGCTCGGTACAACGACAAAAACCAGAGTCCCTGCACTCGAGGAATTTCTATTCCATTAGAAAGAAATTTTATATACATATATACATATATATATATACACACACAAATATATATGTATGTGTATATATGCACACACATATGTATATCTATATGTATATGTATGTGTACATCCACATATGTACACACACATATATGTATATACATATATATATATATATACACACACACACATCCATATCTACCTGTCTATCTACATCCTTAGAAATACATACAAGTAAGTTCCAAGGAGAAGGCATGGGTCTAACAGGAAGTACAACTTGGTAGGTGGCACAATGGATAGAACATAGGATTTGTACATCTGTGAGACCTGAGTTCAAATCCTACCTCAGATAATCACTAACTTGTGAATAGTTTCTTAACCTTTTTCTGCCTCAGTTTCCCCATGTGAAAAGTGAGAATAGCAGTAGCACCTATCCCCTAGGGTTGTTGTAAGAATAAAACCTTGCAAACTTAAAACACATAAATCTCAGCTGTTGTTGAAACAGGAATTGCCAAGGACACAATGGAATAGTAAGGAATAATGGGCTGCGAGGAGTGTGGAACAGTTATTGAATGTATGTGGAGAAGAGGAGCAAGAATTCTAGGAAACAAGACTCGGAGAAGAGGTGTCTGGGAATAGAATCCTAGAACCTACTTTGTCTTCAGATGAGTCCTGAGTTGTAGGAATCTGGGAGAAAGTGGATTATAGAGTAAGATGTGGGTAGGTGTGTCCAACCTAAGCAAGTAGACAAAAAAAAATTGTATAATCTTGGTCTTGTGCCCTCTCCTAAATTCTATTAGGATTTAGCAAGCTGTATGAAAGAACCTTTATACATTCTCCATCTCTCTAAGTTAGAGTTCTGAGGACCCAGTGGAGTGTCCCCATGAAGAAAAGAAAGTGTTCAAGGAGAAGCCAACAGTCAGATCTTGGGCTTATGGTGAATGATACCTGGAACTCTCTCTTCCCTACTTTTAGACACTGGGCTTCTATTAATATTGCCTAAAATTTCATTACCCTTTTTGGTGGCTACATTACACTGTAGCTTTATGTTTGAGGTCCACTGAAAACAGTAGATCTTTTTCACATGGAAACTATCTATTTCTCATCTGTCCCACACGTGTAGAGTCAATTTGTGCAACCCAGGTGTAGGACTTTACATTCATCACTATCAAATTTCAGTTGATTAGATTTGGCTCACCAATTCTAGCTGACAAGAGTTCTTTTTGAATCCCAAGAGCCCAAAGTGTTATCTATCCCTCCTGGTTTTATGTTATCTGAAAATCTGATAAGCATATTGTCTATGCTTTTATCCAAGCCATCAATAAAAATGTGGAAAGGCACAAGCCAAAAACAGACCCCTGGGGCCTTCTATTGCACTGACTGGCATGGATTTTAATCAGCTACTGCCTCGTAATTATCATAAAGTATCTTTGCACATGTGTTGTTGTTCAGTCATTTTTTCAGTCACGTCTACCTCTTTGGGACCCACTTTGGGGTGTTCTTGGCAGAAACACTGGAGTGGCTTGCCATTTCCTTCTTCAGCTAATTTTACAGATGAGGAAACTGAGGCAAACAGGGTTAAGTGACTTACCCAGGGTCACAAGTTAGTAAATATCTGAAGGCAGATTTGAACTCAGGAAAAGGAGTCTTCCTAACTCCAGGCCAGGTGCTCTATCTACTAAACCATCTATTTGTTTTCCCAACTAGATTTTAACTTCCTAAAGGCAGGAGCTTAGTGTTAGTTATACTTCTTTTTATCCTCTGTAGAGCTTAGCACAAAGCTAGACCCAGCCCAGTAAATACTTCTGTTTGATTTCCCCCCTCTAAATGACTGACTTCAGAGAAAGCCGCTTCCTTTCTCCTTCCTTGTCTTTTGACTTTACTAGGGATAGAGTTCTCCCAAAGGCCACAAAACCTCCAAAATATAATCAAAGCAGAGACCTGGGGTTGAGGACTTCTCCCCTTCTGAATTGTGCCTATGCCTTCAATATCATGCTTAAGGGTCTTACCCTTGATCTAGGAGCCCTCAGCACTCCTGAATGTACTTATGTAAGATCTCATGGGAATACGTATGTTTATAGATTCTGTTTTTAGTACTCTTGGAAATTTTAGATGCATTCAGTGTGTGTGTGTGCATGTGTGTGTGCATGTGTGTGCATGTGTGTGTGCATGTGTGCATGTGTACATGTGTGTGTATGTGTATGTGTAGTATCAAACCCCTGAGAATGGGAGTAAGTACAATGACTCTCACATTATCTGGGAGCTTCCCAGGTAGGAGGATGTGAGAAGTACATCTTCCATCTGACTCTGGACTTCCTAAGAACAAGGACTCTGTTCCCACTCACTTGAGACCATAACCTTTCTTATTAGACCACGAGCTCTCTGAGCATGTCTCTCTTTTATCAATTGTAAGATTTTCCAGGGCAGGGACATTTTTTGCCTTTGTATCCCCGTACCTATCGGAGTCCCTGGGACGTAGCAGGGACTTAATAAATGTTTATTGATTTCAATATCTAATAGACTACAGTGGCTCCCTATTACCATGAGGATCAAATAAAAATCTTGTTTGGCCTTTAAAACCCTTCCTAACTTGGTTCCTTCCTACTTTTCCTGCCTTGTTAAAACCTACCACTTCCCCTCTTTGTTCTCTGCAATCCAGTGATACCTCCATTCTGTTCCTCATACAAAATGTTGAATCTCTCAACTCTGAGACTTCACTGGCCTCCCCTCAAGCCTGGAAAGTTCTCCCTCCTTCTTTCCACCTCCTGCCATCTCTGTCTTCCCTTAAGCCCCAGCTAAAGTCCCACCTTCTCCAAGCAGCCTTTTTTAGGCCTCCTTAATCTTGGCCTTCCCTCCAGCACCATCCCTAATTTATTCTGTACAGCGTTTCTTTCTGTGGAGTTGTTTACATGTTGTCTTGCCATCAGACTGTGAGCCCCTTGAGGGCAGGGACTGCCTTTTGCTCTTCTGTCTATTCCCAGAGTTTAGCCCAGTTCCTGGCACTCAGTAACCATTTAATAAATGCTAGCTGCCTGACTCACTGATTGATTGATTTTGTGAGTCTGGGGACTTCTAGGTAGATACTATGATTCTACCTCCCCCATCAGACTGAAGACTCTCAACTTTCCTTGTATCTCAGTGCTTAGCAAAATGCCCAGCACATACTCAGCCTGAATAAATGCCTATTGACTGACTCTCTTAAGGACTATTTCCCTCCATCATTCCAGGATATTCACAAGGGTGAGCATACCTTTCCCATTAAACAAATATCCCTCTGAAAATGGGAATAGTCTCCTTTCTATGTATACAGAAGCTTCTAAAGGACAGATTCAATGATTTTCTTTCTCATGTTGCACCTAGCGATAAGATTGGTGTTTTCTTCTCCCTCTGTAATCCCTTGCCATTACCTAGCAGAGAAAGCTCTACATATAATCAAGGGGACTGCCGAGCTCATGCTCCTAGGACCTACGAGGTCAGCGAGAAATCTGGCCTCTGTTGTATCAGACACAGGCCAGGATGGGAGTACTCAGGGTCACAGTTATGTCTGACCTTGAGACAGACACTCACCTGACAACCTTCGTGCCATTTCGGAAGACCTGCATGTCCACGGCATAGGCTCCATCAGCGTGGGCCACCAGGTTCAGCTCTGAAAATTCTGCCTGCAGAAACAAGAGAGGAGAGTAAGACCATAGTCCTATCTAAGATAAGCTTCTAGTGGGAACCCTACTATAACATGATATATATCACACTATATCATATATAACATATCATTATATACTATTATATATACATATATACATGCATATATATACATGTATATGTGTGTATGTATATATATATATATATATATATATATATATATATATATATACATACATACATACATACATACACAAAATGGCCCTACTGTTGTAATGAGTCACTCAGATAATACAGGAATGAAGTAAACAGGGAGGATTGGATCAAATGTCTCCCAAAGTTTTTCCACGGGGGAAACTAACAGGTTCTTTGAATGTTTTATAGGCTCCTGTGAGTATTTTGGGCCTTATGCATTTCTCATGGTTGTTGAAATAAAAGCTATCCAACTTCCTATATTGATGGTAAGTATCTATGCTAGCATATGGACCCAGTTGCCTCCATAGGGAGAAACAGACAGGAGCCATTTCCAAGCTTTATTTTAGAAATTTCCCAAGAGCAAAATCTGGGGTATGTGCCTGAGTCAAAAAGAAAGAATAACTCCTTTGGGTTCAGTTCTCAATAATGGACTAAGTCTGTGTGAGACCAGAGATCACAGGGTGCCCTAGGCCACAGATGACAATAAAAATTTAATGTACCTTTTAAGATGCCCAATTCTCCCTGGGTGTCTTTTTTGTTATATCATGAAGCATGGAGAGCCAAAAGAAAAAAAAATCTCTTCCCCTGTCCCCAGCCCCTTTATCCCCTTGTCCCTGCCCCCAGGGAAGTGAGTCCTATTTCTAGAGCACTTTCTTTACAACAACCTCGTGAGGTAAGTAAAATGTGGATTATTTTCCCCCCTCTCCCATTTTACAGATGAAGAAATTGAGATTTGGAGAGGTAAAATTATACTCCTGGGGTTACACAGCTAATAAGAATTGGAATCAGTTTCAAACCCAGATGGACTTTCTCCAAGTCCAAAGGACATCTTTCCCTTAGGCCATGTTGTCTCTTACTCTGCTCCTATAGCCAGTTGTTCCTCTTACTGAGGTGCCCCCAGCACTATTAATGATGGTGGTGGTAAAAAAAAAAAAAACTGTAGGGAATCTCTCAGTTAACCACATGTATGGAAACCATAGCCTTTTAGAACCACATGACTGCAGCTCAGACACTATGGACAACCAGTTAGAGGCAAGTGTACATACAGAAATGCATAGTGCTAGATTTGCAAACCCAAATTTATAAGGGAGGGCCAACATCCTATGAATGAGTTCTTGTTCCCCTGAGGTTTCTCCTGGGCAGGTAGCAGGAGGGTATCTAAGATGCCAGCACCCTGGCCCCTTTAGGCTAGTCCCAGAAAGACTATACATTGAGAGGCCTCATTGAGGTTGGAGGAGTCTGTGTCTGCTAGCAAAGCTTTCAAGCGAATGAAAAAAATAATCCCATAAGATAATGGTTCTCAACCTGGGGGTCGTGGGGGTTGAAAGACCCTTTCACAGAGGTCACAGGGGTCGCCTAAGACCATTGGAAAACACATATTTCCAATGGTCTTAGGAACCAAGACGCTGGTCTGCCCATATGCAGATATACCCACATATGAGTATTAAAGGATCACAGCATTAGGAAGGTTGAGAACCACGGCCATAAGGGAAGGGAGAGTGGATCTAGTACCAGGAGCGTGCCCTGTTCACCACCCTGTATCTGGTGGTCTGTATGTCTCTACATTCACTTGCATGCCAGTGCCAAAAGATTGAGACTCTGGGAAGGAAAAGTGATGAGATAGCCCCAACTAAGGTTATCAAAATAGTGCATGTGTGCACACACACACATACACACACACACACACACACACACACACACACACCATAACATGACCCATCAGGAAGAAACAATTTGCTTCTGGGACAAAACCCTGGCCAGCTGGCAACCCTATCCCACTCCCCCACCCCCCAACCAGATCTGGCTTGGTTACCTGTTCCACTTTGATGTCGTAATCTCCACAGACCTTCTTGCCTCGAAAACACTTGGCCCTGAGAAAAGAAAAGACAAAAACAAAACAAATGTGAGTGAGTTTGTTGCCAGAGCTCAAATGAGTTCAATAAATATTCACACCCAGGAAATGGTGAGAAGCAGCAAGCAGACAGTTACATGGAGTCAGGGGACCCAGGTCTCACTTCTCGCTCCATCACTAATGTGCTATGTGATTGTGGGCACCCCACCCCACGGGGTTTGTGTTTCATCATGTATAAAATGGTAATAATACACTTGTTCAGTCTGTCCTAGGGAGTACAGGCTCAAATGTGATCTAATAACAAGTCTTCAGCACTTCCTTAAAGGTTGCAGAGTACTTCCCTCATAACAACCTAGTAAAGTGAAGTCCTTAGCCCCATTTTACAGATAAGGAAGCAGAGATTTAGAGTGGGTTGAGTGACTTGCCCAATTGGGATCATACAGCTAATGCATAGCAAAGGTGGGATTAAGATCAACATTCTTTCCCAACACTGAAGACAACTCTACAAATAAACAGAAGAGCTTCTTAAATAGTGATGGTCTGCACATATATGTTATTATTATTGTTTATAATAATGGTAAATGAAGAGACTGGGTTAAATGATCCCCTGCCAATACTAGAATTGTATGATTTGATGAAACAAATTCAGATCATGGCAGGATGGACACAATAATGTATTGTCAGAGCAGCTGTGAATTAACTTGTAATTATGCCCCCAAAGTCACTAAACCATGGACACCCTTTAACTCATTGCATTCTTTTTTTTTTTTTTTTTTGGCTTTGTGGAGGGGGGAAGACAGGGCAGTTGTGGTTAAGTAACTTGCCCAAGATCACACAGCTAGTTTTTGTGTTAGGTGCCTGAGGCTGGATTTGAATTCAGGTCCTCCTGACTCCAGGGCCAGTGCCCTATTCACTGCTCCACCTAGCCACCCCTACTCATTGCACTCCTAGTGATAGTGATACACGCCACAAAGAGATGAATGACAGAGAGAAAGGAGCTACATATACAAAACCATGGTGATACTTTTATGCTGTAGCAAGGAACTAGAAACAAAGTGGCTGCCCATCCATTGGTGAATGGCTGAACAAATTGCGGTATGTGAATGTGATAGAATATTACTGCACTCTAAAAAGGGGATGAAACAGACAGATTCAGAGAACACTGGGAAGGCTTTTATGAACTGCTGCAGAGTGGTAGGCAAAACCAGAAGAACCACATATATGATGACTACACTATAAAAGAAAACCATTTAGTAGCTGGTTGGTTGGTTTGTCTTTATAGGCAAGCAAAACAAATCCCTATATTTGGCCATGTGTGTAAAATATGTCTCAATCTGTACTCTGAGTCTCTTTGTCAGGAGGTGGATATCATAATTTATCATAGGTCATCTAGAATCACAATGGTCATTGCATTGTTTGTCTTTATAATGGTTTTTTTATTATATAAATTGTTCTCCTTGTTCTGCTCGCTTAACTTTGCATCAGTTCATACAAACCTTCCCAGGTTTCTCTAAAACTAGTTTGAAATACGTGCTAAAGGAGACTGCAACCCAAACTAAAGTTTTCCATCATACTAAAGAGAGAAGGATTAAAATGTCATCTGAAAAACAATAATAAGCTCCCTCCTGTAAAGGGCATGACATTTTAAAGGGCTTTAGAGGCCCAATTCCATGGGAATTATTGATATTTAAATTGCGAATCATTTTTAATCTGTTCATTAAAAGAGTACTACTTCGGTGTTGATAGTTTGTTAGGACGGTGAGGTCTTAGAATTGGAAGAGACCTTAAAGTCCATTTAATCCTACTACATCACTTTGCAGATGAGCAAAGTAAAGGCCTAGAGCTGAGAACCAATGACTTGCCCAGAATCCCAGCTGTCAAGGAGTAGCAAGGAAGAAATTGAACTGAGGTCTTATTTGAACTATTCTACATACTTGAAAGGGACACCCCAGAATTCCTCTAACAATATTCCTTAAAAGAGATTTTTTTAAAAATGATTTTAGACTTGCCTGGATAAAGGAGGTAATAGCCTATATGTTAGGTCATTTCTAGATCGGATGAATAGCAATACAAAAAAGGTAAGTTTCTTTGCATTTTCTCCCAGGGTCCATGTGGCAGTTTTGTACAGCCAAAAATTGAACCAGACATGGAGTCAGGAGGCCGAAGGCAACTGTCTGAGCAATCATTTAAAGTTACAAAGAAGCAAATTGAGGCTTGAAGTCAGGAAGAATTTCCAAACAATTGCCACTGACTCAAAATGGAATGTGTTGCCTCTAGAGATCATAGGTTCCCCATTACTAAAGGAATTCACATAAAGCCTCCGGAACTACTTATTACTACGCTGGTAAGTAAAGCAGGGGGTTTTAACTTTTTCTGCATCATGGCTCCCTTTGGGGGGAAGCCTATGAACTGTTAAAGCCTATGAAGCCTGTTAAAGCCTATGAACTCCTCAAACTCTTGTGTTTGTTGCTTTGTTTTTAACATTCATAATCAAAGGAAATGCTACATTTCAGTTAGAAGTTAATGAAAATTTTTCCCCGCTCAAGGTCAAGGATTCGCTGAAATTTAAGCATAGATCCTTTGGGCTAAGCACATCTAGGGTAGGAGGCATTCTTGGGCGTGGACTGGACTAGGTGACCAATGAAGTTTCTTCTACCTTTGGAATGCTGGGATTCATTTTCTGGAGTTCAAGTCCAGCCTAGTTGTTAGACCTTGGACAAAGCACACGACTCATCCCAGGTGTCTTATTTTCTTGTTCATGCATAGAACATGCTACGTAACCACAAAGGATTATAGAAATGGCAGCTGTCATTCACATATATGGAAGGGGGAGGGGCATCCTTGATGCAGTTTCTCATTCTAGTTACTTTTTCATTTAGACTCTTCCCAGGAGGGATATAAAATCGGCTCTAATAGCAAGCATTGAAGAGAAAGCCTTGGGCTATTTTGTTTGTAGACCCCCAGGGTCCTAGACTGCTATCATCTAGGCATCCCTCCCTGGGCCTCTCTGATCACTGAGCACCCAGAAGCTCCCAGGCTTGAAACCACAGTGTGATCTAGGAAGTTTCCCACTTCTTCATCCTCATGTCCAGTCTACTTATAAGTCCTATTCTGTGGAGAACATATTAGACCTGGAGTCTAGGAAGATCTGAGTTTGAATCTCATCTCTGACACTTACTGTTTGGGCAACTATTGAGCAAGTCTCAATTTCTCTGAGACTCAGTTTCCTCCTCTGTAAAATGGAAGTGATATTACTTATAACTACACCATAGGGTAGTTGAGATGATATATGTAAAGTTCTCTACAACCAACAAAATGCTCTACAAACACAAGTTATTATTATCATTGTTGTTATGTTTCTCTTTTCTTCTGCTACTAGGCTCTATATTGTCACAACAACTTCCTACCCAGTCTTCCTGTCTCCAGGCTCTCCCTGGCTCCAACCGCTCCTGTGCACCCTTGCCAGAACCATCTTCCTAAAACATTCTTTTTTGGCATGTTACTTGCCTGCTCAAAAACTTCTGTGGGCTATAGATCAAAATCCAAATTCCTTAGCCAGGCATTCATGGCCTTCATAAACTAATCCCAATCTATATTTCCATGCTTATCTCTCATTCCTCCCACACATAATCAGCTACAGGCATCTTAGACTCCCCACTGTCCTCTGAAAATGTTACACTCATTCCCACCTCCATGACTTTGCTCAGGCTCCATACCTTGGTCTGTATTCTCACCACCCCTAACCCCCTGCACCCCAAATTGTCCATATCCCACTCCGTCCAAGACCAGTATTCCTTAGATATTGATGTGGTTGGATCATTCTTCAGCATATTCAGTGGCTTACAGAATCTCTGAGCTAGAAGGGAGCTTGGTGGCCATCTAGTCCAACCACACCCCAAAGGAATCCCCTAAGTGAGTGGCTCCCTGTTGCCCACTGAGTAAACTTCAAATTTCTTTGTTTGGTATTCAAAGCCTTTGACAATATGACACCATCTTATCCTTGGAATCTTAACACTGTTCGATGCCCATTCTACATGATTACCAAGCTGTATTCCTTTCTTTCCCCTTAAAGTTCCTTGTGCTTTCCTCCTTCCACACCCTTGTTCAGGCTGTTCCTCCACCTGAAATGCCCTCTCTCCCCTTTCTCACCCACTGAAGCCCTACCTCTCCTTTAGAGCCTAACTCCAATGTCACTCTCTCCAGGAAGGCTTCCAAGATCCTTTCATCATCATCTTCCCCACATAAGTCCTTCTTTTTTTTTTTTACCTCTTATGCACTTATCACATATTGGCCAGCAGCAATGTTATCTATCCGTGTTCCTCTCTTCCCCTACACCAGTGGTTCTCAACCTGTGGGTTGCGACCCCTTTGGGGGTCAAACAACCCTTTCGCAGGAGTCACAGGGGTCACCTAAGACCATCAGAAAACACATATTTATGATGGTCTTAGGAACCAAGACACCACTCCTCTATCTGTCTCCAGGCTGGTCTGCCCACATGCACATATGCCCACATACGAGTATTAAAGGGTCGCAGCACTGGGAAGGTTGAGAACCCTAGACTATAAGTTTCATGAGAACTGTGACTGTGTAGTATGGCATGATAAATGAGTTAAAAAGTATTTATTGAGATCTTAGTGTGAACAAAACACTAAAGATTCCAATACAAGAGCAAAGGCAGTCCCTGCTTTCAGAGCTCACATTCTAATGGAAGGACCACATCTATATCTAAGAAATACTGGTTTTGGCCTGGGTAGGATATAGACAGTTTGGGGAGGAGCGGGTTGGGGATGGTGTGAAGACAGACCAAGGTATGTAGCATGAGCAAAGTCACGGAGGTGGAAAGGAGTGTGTCATTTTCAGAGGACAGTGAGGAGTCAAAAATGCCTATAGCTGATTGTTTGTGGGATGAATGAGAAATAAGTATGGCATAGACGGAAGGCAGAAGCCGCTTTCTAGTAGTATAACCTCAAGTAAGGCACTTAATCTCTTCAGGACTCAGTTTCTTCATCTGTAAAATGAGGGGTTTGGATTAGATTGGGATTCTTCAGCTGAGGTTCACTAACCCCCAAAGGGGTCCATGGATAGAATTCAAAGGGTCATTGAATTTTGACAGGAAAAAAAGCTTTTACTTTCATAAACCTCTAACTGAAATGGAACATTTCTATTAAGACTTAAATTTATCACTCTGAGAGGAGTCTCCTGACTCTCAAAAGGGACCAAGACACAAAAAAGGCTAAGATTCCCTGGTCTTTATAATTTGATTTGAAGCCTTCTGGCTACAAATCCGCGGTTTAAACTTTTAATCTCCTTATACACAATACAATGCTCTGTATACTATAGATACTAGATTTATTGGATGCATGGATAGATGAATAAATGGATGGATGGATGGATGGGTAGGTGGGTAGATGGATGCAAATAAGTTCTTTTTTTCACAAAGCCTTTTCTGAACCTTAGCTGATTGGACTCCTTTCCCTTCTAAACTTTTAAAATACTAGCTGTAACACTCTATAGAGATTTATCAGATACCATCTTGGCAATATCTTTACTGTGAGTACATGTAATTCTACCACTAGACAATAAGCTCCTCAAGGAAAGGAACTGTGTCTTCTCTTGAATCCCACATAGTGTTTAGTTTATCTTGGGCATAGGGTTGAAGTCCAGCAAATGTTTGCCTCTCATTGGCTGACCGGCCAAACAACTGCATCAGAAAACCAGTGAACACACTGTCCCAGACCATGTGAGAGATTTAATCCCTTATGAATGTGAGTTCATGGAGAAAAGACCTAAGAGATGTTCTGCCTGCCATTACCCCTAGCGCTCCCTATATGAGAGATTGGAAAAGATTTGTGTAGTTTTCCACTGAAATGTTTAGTTGGATTACATAAATGTTAACTCACAGGATCACTGGAAATGAAATGAAAGTGGTTGGTTATACTTCCAGGATGCCATTTCCCAGTGTAGTTTGGTTACAGTTTTCCTTGATCCCTCACAGGGGAGTGGGGCGGGGGGGGGGGGGGGGAGGGAACTAAGATCCAGATACAAAGGAAATGGGCTATTGAGTTTTAGGGGGATGAAGTTGAGATAACACAATCACTTCACAGAACCAGAGGATTTGGAGCTGAAAGAGATGTTAGCAAACAACTTGGCCACTTTATTCCTTTTATAAAAAAGGAAACTGAAGTCCAGATATGTGTAGTAAAGGTAGAATTAGGAATGTCTGTACTTTGAGAGAGAGAGAGACCCAGGAGACTATGATGCTATGAAGTCTCCATGATGGTGGTAATAGGATCATAGAACAGAGCCAGATGGGTACCTCTGAAGCCATCTGGTCCAACTCCTTCATTTTGTGGATGAGGAAATTGAAGCCCAGAAGGTTAAGTGGCTGCCCAAGGTCAAATAGGTTCCAAGTAGTTGAGGTGCGATGTTCACTTCCCTGCCTCCAGAGCCTGCACTATTTGTCACAGCTGCCATGGTTCTCCTTAGTTTCATGGAGCACTTTATACAGAGCACAGCAATATCACCTCCATTGTAGGGAGAGAGATTTAGAGCTTGAGAGATCTCACAAAGAGATGTAAGATGTAAGATGAGGAACCTGATACTCAAAAAGGTAGAGTGATTTGTGCAAGGAAATGGAGGTAAGAAAGGAAGAGAGCTGAGATTTGAACCCACAACCTGACTATAAAGCCACCATTATTTCTACAACTCCTCCATGCCTCCTCTGGAGTTCCCCAGTACTCTGTTAGCATATGCTGAAGAGCATGCATGCATGTATGTGCATGCACAGACATATACAGTCTTTCTTTTTCTGTCTCTTTCACCCATACTTGGTCTCTTCATCTCTGTCTCTCTGTGTCTCTGTCTTTTTTCTTAAGGTCTTGGCCATTGGTATAGAAACATTTGTTCCATTGATAACTCTTCTGATGCCTGTTATTGAACCACAAACTCTGAACGGTCCTACTAAGCAAGGTAATCTTTGAGTATGAGACTTGGCAATGAACAATATAGCTGTTGTCCAAGTTACTAATCAAGTTAAATTGGGAGTGGTAAGGATGGGGGGTCAGGACTCAGAAAACTGTCTATCAGGTATTTTTTTCATCCAGCAATTCATGAAGCTGTCTGCTAAAATGTACATGTATGAGGAAATGGAGTGGATCATAATGTGTATTCATGGTGGGAACATCACCACTGACAAAAATCATAGGTCATCTGTATTTCATATTATATATACATCTGTATATGTGTAAATAGAATACAAATGTACACATATTCATACATATATTCATGTATCCACATATGTATATACATGTGTAACATACACACATGTGTTTACATGTTTATTATATGCATGTATATATACCTAACATACCCTGAACTCCAGTCCCCCATTACGAATTACGTATTGTATATTTCCAACTGGATGTCCCATAAGCATCTCAAACTCAATATGTCAAACAGAGGCCATTATCTTTCTCTTCAAACTTTTTCCTCTTCTAAATTTCCCTACCACTATCTCAGGTACCAGCATCCTCCCAGGTTCCCAGGTTCACAACCTTGGTATCCTGGATTCTTTGCTTTCAGTAACCCCATATATCATCAGTTGCCAGATCTATCTATTTCTACCTCTATAACAGCTCTGACAAAATTTTCCTCCTCTCTACTCACTGCCACCACCATAATTCATGTCCTCATCAACTCTCAATTGTATAGTCACCCCCGTTTGGTGTCCCTTTTCTCTAAGCTTCTCTCTACTTCAGTCCATCCTTCACTCAGCTGCCAGTGATTTTCCTAAAGCAAATACCTCTCCCCTCAATAAATATCAGTGATCCCCTATTTCCTGAAGGATCAAATATGCTTGACATTTGAATTTCTTCACACCTCACCCCATCGTGCCTTTCCCTTCTTCTTACCTGTTATATTACTCTCCTCACATCAAATCTACTGATGTCCTGTGATCACAACATTTTATCCCTGCTCTCTGTGTCTATGCACTGGCTGTCCCCCATGCCTAGAACTCTCATCTCTACTTTTTGGGATCCTTCAAGACTCAGCCAAGCACCACCTTCTACATCAGCAGTTCTCAACCTGTGGATCACGACCCCTTTGGGGGTCAAACGACCCTTTCACAGGGGTCACCTAAGACCATCAGAAAACACATATTTCTGATGGTCTTAGTAACCGAGACACTGCTCCTCTATCCA
>JAQQSV010000088.1:0-65909 GCA_028646515.1 Pseudochirops corinnae
AGGCTCCATGTGACCACATTCAGCCTATTAAGGAACAGAGTATACTTTCAAATATCCAAGGGTCCTCAGAGTCACGTAGCCACTTTAGCAAAGGGCCTAGGGGCAGGGAAGATCTTCAGATTCCCATAACACCTAGTAAATACCCTTTACCCACAACCCACTCCTGGAGGCTTAACATATACCTAGTTCATACTCCCTGCATTTTATCCCCACTACAGTTGAGAATTTCCAAGCTAAAACAACCACCAGCTTTAGCCTTTCTAGCAACAGGATTACCCTCATTTGCCATAAGGCCCAGCTTTGTTGTTGTTAAGTCCTTTCAATAGTGTTTGACTTTGTGACCTTATTTGGGCTTTTCTTGGCCAAAATACTGTAGTGAGTTGCTTCTTCTCCAGTTCATTTTACAGATGAAGAAACTGAGGCAAACAGGATCACATAGCTAGTAAATGTCTGAGGTCATATTTGAACTCAGGAAGATGAGTCTTCCTGACTCCTGGACCAGCACTCTCTGTTCTATGATGCCATCTCGCTATCCCATACCCTGACCAGCACATCAAATCACTTTCACAGTTGCATTATCATTTACCAAAAGTATCTGCTATAACATTCAGAGAAGGATCACATCAAGTACTTTCTGTTCTGACATAAGTGTTGATTTCATGGGTATAGAAAAACAAGTATTATATATATGGCAAAATGTAGGTCTTAATTGCTTCTGAGTATACTTCTTATGAAGATCTCATGACTGACAATTCTTTTGTTTTTCATAAGGCTTTTAACACTTATTAACATTTAGCTTGCTAAAATGTTGTCAGAAATGTTTGCGACTGTATTGTGAGACCATATCCCATTTTTTTTCCTGTGTGAAGGACCATACTGTGCAGCCCTAGCTAACTATTTTAACTATCCTTGCAGCATTCATGATTGTACTGAAGCTATGGATGAACCTGCTGAGCTACTGATCACATAGGGGGTCTGTATCAGATGACACATACGGGGTTATTTATTATAGTAGTTGTCCTTGTGGAACTTTGCCTGCTGTGATGTTGGTTGTGTGTCAGATTTGTAGAGTATTAGTCATAGTCATGTTGGGAATCCATATTGAATCATGCCTGCTGTGTAACTGATCCCCTTGTCTAACCATATCGAACTGCGTTGATGGGGTAAGTGATCATGTTATGTATCCATATCTAACTGGGCCTGCTGCGTTAGTGATCACATTGTGTGTAATTGCAGGGCCACCCTGGGAATTTACTGCTACAGATCAGGAAACAGGGCGGGAGGGCAGCCAATAATTGTGCATGTTTCGGGTTGTTAGCTGTACTATTGAGTGAGATCATCAACTCCTGTAATGGAAAACAAGTTTTTAGTTTTAAAATGGAAATGGTCTTGACATTCTTAATCCTGAACACATTTAGACCAATTTTTCTCCTGTTATCATCGTATATAATGATAAACGATGTGTAGCAAGAATAGGGTGAATATTAAAAAGGTGAAAAGCTCTTATGTGCTAGACTAAAGGTCCATCTAATATCGCCAAAGGAAAATAATCAGGAAAGTTATATATTCTACCCAAAGAGAATGCTTTTCTTTCTTTCCTTTTTTTTCTTTTTTGGAGGGGGGAAGGTAGGGCAATTGGGGTTAAGTGACTTGGCCAAGGTCACATGGCTAGTTTTTTGTGTGTGTATTAAGTGTCTGAGGCCGGATTTAAACTCAGGTCCTCCTGACTCCAGGGCTGGTGCCACCTACCCATCCCTAATGCTTTTATTTCTTAACAAGATAAACACACTTCAGGGAATTACTTTTTTAAAATGATTAACCGCAAGGAATAAGTATTTTGTCTGAGAGTATGAGTGATGCTTGGCCGGCTATGCTCTTGTCACCGTTAACCAGGGTTGTGATAATAAATATTTAACAACTGGCTCTTTGCAAGGGTATGAGGGGAAGTTTATGCAGGACAATTTAAAAAATTTAATCTGCATTATTAATATTTTCTCCATAATTTTCCTAAGTAATTACTTAAGCCCTGATTTGTAGCATTTATCAATTTTTAAGGTGTAAGTCACACTGAAAATTTAACAATTAGCTCTCATAAGACTGTATGAGTTAGCTTCAGTACACCCTTGCTTATATATCTGGAGAATTTCCTCATCTTCCAAGATCCAAAAGAACTTGCTGAAACCATGGATTTAAGTTTTATGTCTCAATATTTTTCATCTGAAAGAAAATAATGATCACAAGGAAAAAGAAGAATAAAACAAAATTTAGACTGTGGCTACAGAATGAGAATGATTTTTTAATTTGTACACTAAACAATGTATTGGAGCAGTGAGGTGGTACAGTAAATAGAGCACTGATCCTGGAGTCATGAGGACCTGAATTCAATTGTAGCCTCAGATACTTACTAGTTGCATGACCCTGCGCAAGTCACTTAACCCTGATTGCCTCAAAAAACCAAACAAACAATTATATATTCAAATGAGTATTGTTTTTCAAAGTATCAGGGAATCACAGAATTTAAGAGTTGGAAGGGACCTTGATAGACATTTAGTCTAACCTCACTTGGTTATATTCTTTTCTAATAATTCTGCCATTATTCAAATTATTTCTTAAGCCACTCTTTCAGAAGTAATTGTCTCTCAAATTTTGTCCTCCAGATAGGATTTCAGTGAGGGGTAGAGTTGTTCAGTTGTTTTAGCCCTGAACAACTCTTCATGACTCCATTTAGGGCTTTATTGATAGAGATGCTGGAGTGGTTTGCCATTTTCTTCTCCAGTTCATGTTAGAGAGGAGGAAATTGAGGTAAACAAGGTGAAGTGACTTGCCCAGGGTCACACAGGTAGCAAGTGTCTGAGGCCAGATTTGAACTCAGGAAGATGAGTGGGCCTGACTGCAGGTCTAGCACTCTATCCATTGCACCACCTAGCTACCCCTAAAAAGCTTACTCAATTTGTTGCTTAGTTGTTTTGGTCATGTACAACTCTTCGTGACCCTATTTGTGATTTTCTTGGCGGAGATCTGGAGTGGTTTGCTATTTCCTTCTCCGGCTCATTTTACTGATAAGGAAAATGAGGCAAACAGGGTTAAGTGATTCACACACATACATTTCTTACAAAAATTCTTAGATGCGATATAAATCCTTATAATGCTGTAGTGAAGGTTATTCTTTTATTTTTAACAGATCAAGAACAAATGCAGACCTCCACAGTTGCTCTTGGAATAAATTGTAACTTGTCCATTGATTTATTTATCATGTGGTTATGAACCAGAGCAAATCATGATGCTGCTCAGATTGCAACACCACTTCTTTCTAAAATAAGGAGGAAAAGTGAAAAAATGAAAAAAGAAAGGCAAGGAAGTTGGAAGGAAGGTAGGAAAAAAGGAAGAAATGAAGGGAGGGAGGAAAAAAGAAAGAAGAGGAAGAAAGAAAGGGAGAGAATGAGGAAGAGAAGGAGGGAGAAAGGAAAGAAGGGAAGGATGAAAAGAAAAAGAAGAAAGAAGGGAAGGAAGAAAACAAAGGAAAGGAGGGAAGAAAGAAGGAAGAAAAGGAAAGAAAAGGAAGGAAGGAAGAAGATTTGGAAGGAGGGAGGGAGGGAGGGAGAAAGAAGGAAGGGAAGGAGGAAGGAAGAGAGCAAAAGAGGTAAGGAGGAAAGGGAAAGCAAAGAGAAAGAAAAGTTACTTCCTCATTTAGACTAACAGGTTATTGAGTTATATCCTTAGAAAAATACATGTAAATCATTCTAAATATCTTTTATAATCAAAATATAAAGTATCTGACTTTTATAACAAAAAGTTGAATTCCAACTAAGTATTCAATACTTACATGTTTTCATGTTTAATAGACTTATAATGTCCACCTATTAAAGTGTCTAATGTTAGCTCTTTAGCAGGGTTCTATAGTCATGGCAATTTGAGTAATAGTTTAACTCCAAACCTTAGTAACTGGCAAGACCAAAGCAGGATACTTTAATGAGGTGATAATGAGGGAGGAAAAATGTTCTGGTCTGTTTCAGCCTGGATTATACTTAAATATTTTAAACGAACCTGAAGACACAATAGAAACCCCAGATTTTGTCCTAAGTGTGCTTTCCATGTAGTTCCAGGTATGTGATCTCATGTTATGGAAAAAACAAAAATAATTCTTCAAAATGGGTTTTTAATGTTGCTTTCTTTGGTTAGATTCCCGTGCACGATGTAGATGAAGTTTAAAGCCAGAGGAAGTATTTTACACATGGATTGAGGCAAGTTATTTAAAGGCTAGTCCACCCCAGTGGAATAGGCTTGTGTTTACAATCTTGCTGAAGAGGAAGTAGAAAACAGGACCAAGAAGGCCAGACTGACCTTTAAGCGGCAAATTGACAGATTGTGACATTATCGAGCCATCAAGCTCTAGCCTGAGCCGAAGCTCCCCAAATCCATTGTATAAAGTTTCAATGGAGTTGTGAGCCTTGGACTTGCTAGCGATGGCAACGACCTTTCTCAATCTTCATTCTACACACTTTTCTGCAGCTTTCATCACTGTCAGTCACTTTGTTCTTCCAGACTCTCCTCCCTAGGCTTCCATGAGTGACGCTGTTCTCTCTTGGTTCTCTTTTCATCCATCTGGCCATTTCTTCTAGGTCTCCTTTACTATGTGTAGGAAGCAGGGAGCCCACAATAAGGAGCGATGGAAGGTAAGAGGACAAAGTGAAGGATTCAATTCAATTCAATAATCAAAGGGATCAAGAACCTGGAGGAGATGGGAGGGAATGGGATCAAGAACAGAATTAGCCTTAGCAAACGTAGCACAGGTTACTCTGTCTCCTGCTACCTGGAGGCCAGGTGTGTTACATTTCACTCCACTTTTTGGTCTCTCTGGTACCCTTAAGGGTACTTGGGGGTGGGGGGGGGGGTCTTGTCTCTCTGTCCATGGCTCCAGCCTCCACCAATGGTGTTCACTCAATTTTAATGGGGGGCTGTCCCCTGCACAGCAGTTCCATTAGCCACGAGCTGTCAAATTAGCTTTTACACAGACATATTTACTTCAGAAGGTATAAACACAAATGTACAGTTATTTCTCCAACAAGTGAGAGAATTAATCCTTTCCCTATACCACTTCAGTCTCTGGGGAGGGGAAGGGTCTATAAATAGTTTGGTTTCTATAAAGCAGTGGTTCTCAACCTTCCTAATGCCCAACCCTTTAATACTCGTATGTGGGCGTATCTGCATGTGGGCAGACCCACCTAAAGACGATAGAGGAGTGGTGTCTCAGTTCCTAAGACCATCAGAAATATGTATTTTCCAATGGTCTTAGGTGATCCCTGTGAAAGGGTCATTTGACCCCCAAAGGGGTCATGACCCACAGGTTGAGAACCACTGCTATAAAGCAAAGCGTACAGTCCAAGTTCTGAGTCCAAAACCCCACACAGACTCAAATTCTAGGTATGACAGCTTCTCAGGATTTCTGTGTCAGGCTGACCATCCTGGCTCCAGGGTCGCCATGGCTTGAACTCCTTGGTCCAGTGGGGTTTGCCTTTGGTATCTGAAACTTAGGAGGATAAACAACATCCAACAGAAACATTTGCCAAGTCCATTTCTTGGAACTGGAGTAAGAGAGGGAGAGCAAGAGAAGGAACTCTTCCCCTCTCACCTGTCACGGCACTCATTCTTAGTGCAGCAGATAAGATTTGCTGAGAAGAATGTAGCCACAAAGGGAGTGGGGTCATGATTGGTTCAATCTCACAAGTTTTAATGATGTGGACAGTCAATCAAAGAAGATTACCTCTCTAAATATAACAAGGGATGCAGAGACCTCCATTAGCACCCTAGTTCCATTTAATTATATATATATGTATATATATATATATATATATATATATATATATATACATATATATATACATATATATAATACCTATACGTACACACATATGTGTGTGTGTGTGTGTGTGTTATTAAACACCTTCCCCTAAATACTTCTGGGGCATACTAGATCACCGCTGTAGAGGTGAGTCTGGTGGAGTAGACTCAAAACTTAGCTCAATTCCTATATAACATCAGTCCCACCAAGTTTCCACCCAAAGGCAACATTACTGCCAGTTGAGTCCAGGGCCATCATTAAGTGCTTGACTAAGTTCAATACCAGCCCTAGAACCTAGGTTCTGGAGTGCCTGGAGGCTGAATGTTGATGACCTTTCAAATTCACTAGGTTGTGAGCCTTTTCTCCCTTCACTTAGAACAGAAAAGACAAATAAAAAAGCCAAGGATGAAGATCTGTTTCTTCTGGGCCATATAGCCTCAGAAGAGCCGAAGTCCGTAAGGCTATGCCTCCCGTTATGTGGTCTTTCCCCAGAAGCTATGAGCAAAAGAGTCATCAAACTCAAGCAAAGAGACAACCAAAGCTGACTCCCCTTTGCCTTCATTTCAAAAAGGCTCCTTCCAAACATCCAGTTAGCCAACTATAACCAGCTACAGATTGTCCATAGGTGCGCCATGTTCTTGCCACACATCATAGTGATTCTCCTAGCAGCCATCGCTTCACTGTCTTGCACATAAAGAGGTTGCACCAGTTAAACAAGCTAATAGGATCTGAGCACACACTTGACCACCATTGCAAAGGCACCTGGACAAAGTGCTATAAGAAATATGAGGAGGGAAAGATTACCATTATCTGGGGGATGTGAGAAGGCTTCATGGAGGAAGCAGCACTTAAGCTTTCCTCCATGTAGGGATGTTTCAGGCATGGAAAACAACTTGAATGAATCCATACATGAATCAACAAGCATTTATTATGTGTCTACTTTATGCAAGATGTACCAGATGCTGGGGATATATATTCAAAGAATGAAAGAACTTCTGCTCATATGAGCTTACATTTCTAATGGGGAAAACAGAGAGTACATATAGAAACATAGTAAGTATAAATAGTAATATATTATAATTATAAATGTAGATATGTTCAGTATAAATAAAAAGTGAATAATACAAATATATTCAAAGTTGCAAAATAATCACGTTTGGGAGGGAGGGCATTAGCAGTTGTAGGAATCAGGAAAGTTTTCATGCAGAAGATGAGTGCATAGAGGAAGGGGAAGAATCAGAGGGTCATAGGTTTATAGCTGAAAGGGACTTTAGAGACTATCTTAGCCACTCCTTCCATCATACAGATGAGGAATTGAGGTATATAGATGTTAAATGACTTAAGGTCACACAGGTACTAAGCAGTAGATCCTGGATTTAGGCCCAGCTAACCTTTTTGACACCAAATCCTGCCTCCTTTTCACTGCACTGTTTTACTGAACACCAAGAAAAGAACAAAAACCAACTAAAAGTCCTAACTGGTTGGTACGTCTAGTATATGATGAGGATCAGAGTAAATTAGGAAATCTGGAAAGGGAGGGTGATTAGAATTAAGTAATCAAGAACCTGAAATGCCAGAAAATAGGGTTATCAGATAGAAACTAAAGGCAATGATCGATTGATCTATCTGTCTATCTATCTATCTATCTATCTATCTATCTATCTAATCTATCTCTCTTTCTCTATCCATCTAACTGTATATAATTATATATCATATATACAACACATGTGTATATATATTTTATATACACATATACCACATATATACATCATCTAAACATTTCTAGATATATGTATGCATATATGAAGGGCAGCTAGGATGGAACAGTGGATAGAATATTAGGCCTGGTGTCAGGAAGACCTGAGTTCAAATGTGACCCTGGAGAAGTCACTTAACCCTGTTTGTCTCAGTTTCCTCAACTGTAAAATGAACTGGAGAAGGAAATGGCAAACCACTCCAGTATCTTTGCCCAGAAAACCCCAAATGGGGTCATGAAGAGTCAGACAGGGCTGAACAGATAAATAAAAAGTACATAGATGTTTTTGTGTGTGTGTGTGTGTGTGTGTGTGTGTATTTATATGTATGTATACAAATACCTATGTGCTCTATAGATAACTGGCTTTAGCTGCTATCTGGTAAACCTATTTTCTTTCTCTCCTTTTTACACACACACACACACACACACACATACACACACATGCTCATTCCATTCAAAAATTCCTTCTATTTATCAAACAAAACACATGAAAACATTAGGCTAAGCAATATGAGTGATACAGAGATGAATAAAACACAGGTCCAATCCTCCAGGAGTTTACTATCTAACTGGGGAGATGGGACGGACGCAAATAATGATAATTCAAGGTAGAACATATGTGACTTAAGAAAAGTGCTTCATTTGTTCAGGAAAGAGAGGAATCAGTTCTGATTTGAAGAATCATGGAAGACTGTGACTGAGGTAGTGTTTGAGCTGAGACTTGAAAGATGATTAATTTGGGTGGGCAAAAATGAAAGGAAGGGCATTCTACATGAAGAACATGAACAACAGGAACAAAGCCTTGGAAGTGGAAAAGCATGGGGCATGTGAGAAAACCAACTGAGAGCACCCCTCTTTCTTCCCAGTTTCAGGTGAACGTATGAATACCAACACCATCAGCAACACCAAGGAATAGCTAGCGCATCCGTGAACAACTTGTTTGTGAATAGACTGTAATCAGTATGTTTACTCAGAAGCTCTATGTTTTCCAACTCTTCTAGCCAAAAGGTACCTTTGAAATCTGACTAACTTGGCAAACTATTTTAATTTATAGACCAAATTGTCCCTTTCCTTGTGTTTCACAAACAGTGTTTGGAATTTAAGGAAGGTGACTCAGAGATTTAGGAAACTTGTAATCCTAGGACTTTATCTTGGGAAACAGACCGTTTATTACTTGTGGGGGGATGCGAGCTGTTGTTACAGGGTTAAGTTTCTCGACTGTGGATGCTGACCGCTGTTTTTAGTCCTATTCACACAGCTTGCTTTATTTACAAATCTATGTTCATAATCATGTACTTCTTGGGGGGGAAATGAAAAGTAGGATATTTGTGTGTGTATACATGCATATATATTATATATACATGTGAATATATATGCAATGCATGCATGTAGGTACATATATTGCACACACACACACACACACACACACATACACACAACACAATATATGGAGTAGCAGCTTAAGTAGGCTTCAGCTCTGCACCTGTTTCAGCTCCATGATGGAAGAGAAAGCAACCAGAAGTGTTGGCAACAAGTCAATATGGACTGAGTTACCTCCTGAGGGAACAGAGAGACCACCATTGAGGTTGGCAAGCTACCAGCCCCTCCCAAAGATACTTGAAGAAAACAGGATATGGAGTGGGAGCAGATGAGAGAGGGAGGTTGGGTGGGATCAGGATAGGGGAAAAAAATTGGAGGAGATCTGAACCAGTAGCACATTTTAGACTGTCAGACTGTAAGCCGAGGTAACCTTCCTCCAAATCCTTTCCACAAAATAGTCTGACAGGCACAGATATACGTGTATAATAAATGCAAGGATGGCTTTAGTGGTGTGATGGATAGTAAGGTGTCTTGTCTGGGTTGATCCTGATTGTAGAGCAATGGATGGATTTAGAGCTGGTTTCCTTAAGATTCACATTTCTTAAAGTTCTAGCAGAGGAGGTAGTTCTTTGAGATAGACTCTCGTTTCAAAAAGACTTGCTAATTTAAATTGTGCTAGTTTCATTCTTTGGATGTACATTCCCACAGCCTAGTAAAACACCAGTTACCAAGGGGGCACTTCATAAACACTTGTCAATTGATTATTTCCCTCTTTAAACTCTGCCTCTGTTTCTAACTGCCACATAATTTTTTCAGATCTGCTGAAAGAATGACAACCTTCCCTGATCATTGTTGTTCAGTCATGTGCAACTCTTTGGGACCCCATTTGGGGTTTTCTTGGCAGAGATGCTTGGAGTGGTTTACCATTTGCTTTTCTAGCTCCTTTTACAGATGAGGAAACTGAGGCTAACAGGGTGAAGTGACTTGCCCTAGGGTCACACAGCTAGTGAGTGTCTAAGGTCAAATTTGACCCCAGGTCTTCCAGACCACTCTATCCACTGTACCACCTAGCTACCCTCCTTGTTTGTTACCTCCTTACAATCCATACATCAGGAATAGCAATTCATTAGATTAGGATTGGGTGGCACCTTAGATATCTTTTCTTCCTACCTCCTCCCTTTACAGATGAGGAAGGTAAGTATTAGAGAAGTGAAATGATTTAGTTGAAGAACTTGAACTCCAGTGTTTTGATTCTACACCCAAGGGAAGGAGTAACTGCATTAAAAGTCAGGGAGACCTGAAATCCAATTCTGTCTCTATTGCTTACTCTATTGTCATGGGCAAATCACAGTCTTTCAGACTTAGTTTCATCATCTGTAAAATGGAGATACTAATACCTGAAATATCTCCTTCCTGGTTTTTTTGAGGCTTAAATGGGACCATGTATTTAAAGTGCTTTGCTATTTTTAAGTGCAAATAAGTGACAGTTATTAGCATTGTTATTATATCCCTTGTCCATCTGTAAACCCAAATTCTTGAATCCAAAATCCGTATCTAAAGCCCTAGCTCTATACGACTTTCTTGCTCTTTGGATACAGAAATTCTTCCAATCATAGTTGCCTCTCATACTCACCAGCTCATTCACTTTAGTAAACTATTCCTGGTGTGCCCATATATAATCGTCTGAGTGTGCTGTCACAATTTATTTCATGAAAGAAGGGAATGGTGTGTGGGGTAGTAGGGAGCAAGGAAGAGATTTCAAAGTAAGGAGAGGATCCTATAAATTATTATGTGAACTCTGGAGAGCCAGTTTAATAGTCTGCATTATCTGCTTTTTTCCTTTTTTTCTTTTTTTTTGGTTGTTTCATTAATAAAGAAAATGTGGAGCATTCCTAAATGCTTAATTTTGGAGGCTTTCTGAATCCTTTATGGAGCTGCAAAAGCAAATTGTCAGTTTATACACAAGGTGGCACCCTGTGATACCAGCCAGGTTTGAGAGAAGAGATGGAGAGAAGAGATTGAACCACATTCTTGAATTTACCACCTGGCATTTCTAACTGTGGAAAAAAAAAACAAAACAGAAAATGAATCAGACAATGCTCATCAACCCTAATGAATGGCCTCCCTTTCAGAGGGTCCAGGGGTTGAGAACAGCCACAGTAGAGGGATGTAGGGAGCTGGGAAATTATTCTGATTGATTATAATAAGGAAAGCAAACAATGCATTCAGATTGCTCATAGATAAGAACCAGGCTCCCTTGATATTGTGATCATTCCAGTAAAACTGGGGAGTGGGGGTTGGGGGATGTAGGAAGGTCAGGAGGCAGGAAGGAAATCCACATACCAACGTAATTAACTTTAAATTGGGTTGTTGAAATACTGCTCCAATTTGAAAGAATGTGACATTTACAAAACTCTTAAATAGTTGAATAGTAACTATGACTATTTGTTTTTCTCAACCAGATTAAGTTTGCTTTTTAAAAGTTATTTGTCAATTATTTTTAAAAAAGCGTGTTCTGATTACAAGACTGGGAAACAGTGAGGTTTTATTCTGGCTTTCACAATAAATTGCTATTTGAACTTGAGTACCCAATTTGTGTGACTTACTCTCCTTATTTTTCACACTAAGAAATTACATACATACAGTCGTTTTATTTTTAATATTGCTTTAAATCCCAGTTCTGATTCTCTGATCTTTCTTCATATTACATTTCTTGGGTTAAATGTATGCAGTTCATTATGGGTCAAGGGAAAAGCATATTTGAACAGATCAGTAAGAACGTGTTGTAATTATTCCAAACCTTTCAAAATTCTTTTTAATAGAGAACTTTTTTCTTAGTAAGAGGACCTGTCTCAGAGGTTGAGACTATAACCTTACACTATTTATAGCAGCAAGAAAAGTGGTGAAATTCAACAAATATGATAGGAAGAAGGTTTAGTTTAGTAAGAAATAATATTTATGTACAAATGAAAGACTTCCCAGACACCAACAAGAGTCAAATACTAGTTTGAGTAATGAACTGGAAGTAAACAAAACAAAACAAAACAAAACACAGACTGCCTTACGATAAAATTGTATAGTGTTGTTTCTTTCAAACTAATTTATCCTAATTCTATAATAACTGTCCATATGGCAAACAAAAGTAAAAGAAAGACGAGTGAGAAACTTGTGGACAAAGGGTTAATGATGCACTGGCTCATTTGGGCCTTACAATTACTCTGTGAAATTAGGTACTAAAGGTCTTATTACCCCAGTTCTAGAGATGAGGGAACCAAGGTAAAGAGGGATTAAATACCTTACTTGCCTATAACATACAGCTAGAAAATATCAGGAGCAGAATTCAAATCTAGACTTTTCTAGTCTTCGCGTCCAGTAGCTTTCAGTCACGATGGCGAGAAGTTTCTCAGAGGTAATAGGAAAAAAAAAATCTGTTCTTATTACTACATGCTAGAACTTAATATGATTTATAGTATACGTGTTGTTTTGTTTCCCAAACTGCTATTGGCCCATAAATGTTGAGCTGAGGATCCAGAAATGCTGTGGCTCCTTACAGGAAAATGAATGAACAACCAAGTTCAATTTAGGCAAGGGATCAGTGAGGCACTCTAGCTCAAGCTAGAGTAAGAAGTATCCTGGTTCCCCATTTATCCACTTCTACCACTGAATCTACAATGGAATAAATAATAGATCTAAATCTAGCCTCTAGGCTATGGGTTATGAGTCTTTATTGGGATCTTTGGGGGCGTTTAGGTTAGAAACTTTACCACCTGGAATGTTCAGCAATCCAATGCATTTTCGTAAGTAAGAAGGTGAATAATAAAGGAGGGGAAGAGGAAGAGGAAGTGTGGGGGAGGGGGAAGAGAGCAGGAGAAGGGTGGCCAGAGCTGCTAGTGAAACACAAGACTAATTGCACATGAAAATTTCTGGTGACCCAGGGAGAAATCCTAGTAGCCCAGTTACTGCATTTTCTTTCCCTGTATTATCCTTACGCTTTTCATATTCAGTTCTATGTTGAAACCTCAACTTCTTGGCTTTTCCCCTTTCTTTATGCCTTCCTTTCTTCAACCCTGGGATTCCTGCAGAGTAGGGTTCACTGTTAAACATGCTCACTAGCTTACGAAAAGTTCGAAACATTCCCATTTTTTATTAAGAACATCTTCTATGGGAAATGTTTAGGATTTTAGATTTGGAAATGACCTACTTACTACCTTAGAGATCCCTTAGTCCAATCCTCTCAATTTTATGGGTGAAGAAATGGAGGTTCAAGGAGTCTGTAACTATGCCAATGTAAAAGAGGTTGAAACCAAGATTCGAATTTGGCTTTTCCATCTCTAAATCCAATGTTTTTCTCATTACATCACGACATAATGATAATTGACATTTATAAAGGGTGTCCCAGAAGTCTTAGTGCAGTTTCATGCTTTGAATTCCTTTAAAGTTGCACACAGAATTTTGGGACACTTGGTATAATGCACTTTAGGCTCTCAAAGCCCTTCGAATGCTTTATTTTCTTTGATTCTGACAATGGGGCTACGAAGTTGATACAACAGGTATTACTATCCACATTTCACATATGCAGCAACCAGAAGCTCAGAGAACTTAAGTGACCTGCCTGTGGCTATACAGTGAGTGTCACAGGTAGGATTTGAACCCAGTGCTTTTCTGGTTACAAGACTAATGTTTCAACTCAACACACCACTTTAAATAATGCTCTAAACTGGCTTGATAATTCAGACTCTACCCAATGTGACTATCTACTTTTTCCAGCTAAAATCCCACCTTCCACAGGAAGCCTTTCTTGATTCTCTTAATGCTAGTGCCTTCCCTCTATTGGTTTTCTTTAGTTTTTCTTGTACACAATTTGTATGTAGTTGTTTGCATGCTATCTCCTTCCTTAGACCGTGAGCTTCTAGAGAGCAAGGATTGATTTTATCTTTCTTTATATCTTTACCACTTAACATAATGGCTGGCACACTGTAGGTGCTTGATAAACCTTTATGAACTGGAAATGTTTATAGATGTTTGTAAAAAAAAATCTTGGAGACATACAGAAATGACTATAGAGTTTCACTTTTCATTATAAGACCTTGCAATCCCAGTACTTTCTTATGCCTCTGTTCCTTATTTCCTTAACTATCAAGGTTTGATAATACTTATCAACGAATTCCTAGGAATTTTGTTAGGATTTTGTAATTCTTTAAAGAGTAATCAAGACATTCCAGCTAAAATAAGTGCCAAGAATATCACAATAGAGTTGAAAGTATACTTCTCTAAGCTTTCCACGAACACCCCAGCCTAAGCTGATCTCTCCCTCTTATTAACTGAATAATTATTTTCTGTACAATTTATTTGGTATGTAATAATTTGCTGCATTTTGATATCCTCTTTTTGAAGTAGTGTACTTGTGAAATCTTGGTTCCTTAACCTCAGTTTCCTTAACTGAAAAATGAAGGGATAGGATCAGGTGATCTCTAAGGCCCCTTCCAGATCTGAATCTTAAGCATCTTTTTTGTTTTTCATAAGTTTGTATAATTTTTAGATAAAATGGATTTAATTTTGCTTCCCAAATAGAACCTAACTGGGACCACCATGTCTTTATACAACCCTCTGTCCTACCAGCATCTAGTGAAATGTCTCGTACATGAATGCACGTTTGTTGATTTGATATTTTTAAGTAAAAAAAAAAATGCTCCAGACTTTTGAAGCCCTTAGGATAGCGCAGGTGACATCACAAGTTCCTACACATTCTAAGATTCTAGGATATGGGATGAAAGAAGTGAATAGCCCCACCAGACCTGATCTGCAGCTTCGGAATCCCTTCACCTCGGCAGCAATATAGCCCTAGGCATTGCCCCAAGGAAGGCAAGTGTCAATGGCAGGTCGCTCCCCTAGCTCTGCTCTCTTCCAGGAATAATATTTTATGTAAAAAGAGAGCAAGAAAGAGGTTTGGGGTAGCAAAACTGGCTCCAGGCAGTGGAGGCTCGGCTGGAGTTCTGTTACCAAGTGGTGTAGACCAATGCTACGGTATTTTCACACCTCCTGGGTATGTTGTGAGAATGAATTAAGAGTGTGCTCTGGGCTGCTCGGAGATAAGCACGGTTTAAATACAGGGTATTATGATGATTGTTTTACTCTGACTTTGCCTGAGCACCCATGGGCAGAGCTAAGGGTGAGCATGCATTTTCCAGGCGCCCTCCTTCCCCCGGTGGTGTGCATGGATGGGATGCTTTGAGGAGGCAGGGGACACATGTTATGGTGCATGCCAACCCACGCACACCTGACAGCCGTCAGGTTGGTGGTGGGTCGCAGGGTTTTCGCTAGTCTTCTCACTCTGGGAGGCCCTAGGGCCCGCGCACATTCCCGCGGGCCGGGGGCGCGCTGAGGAAAGAGTGGGTGGGGAGGGGAGCAGACTGGAGAGGAAGGGAGGGAGGATAGAGGGAGGGAGAGAAAAAGGGAGGGAGGGAGGGAGGGGACAGCGGGGAGGGAGGGAGAGGACGAAGCGCGTCCCCGCGGCGGGGGCGCGCCCTCGCGCGGGCTGCCGGGATCGCTCGCCGCCGCTGTGGTAATGTCCGCCATGTTGGCCATGGCGCAGGGAGCGGATCGGGCGGGCGAGCGGCGGATCTAGTGTGTGGAAGCGGCCGCGGGCGGCGGTGGGTTGTTCTCGGGCGGGGTGGGCGCCCATGCTGTGGACGGGGGCAGTGAGGAGGAGGAGGAGGAGCGGGCCGGCCGTGCTGCACTGAGGAAGGAGAGGAGGCGGCGGGAGCCCTCCCCCCCTCGCCCGCCCCGCCGCCGCCGCCGCCGCCGCCGCCCGGGCTGTTCCTGTGAGGCGGGGAGACAATGAGTAAACTCTCCTTCCGAGCGCGGGCGCTGGACGCCGCCAAACCGCTGCCCATCTACCGCGGCAAGGACATGCCCGACCTCAACGACTGCGTCTCCATCAACAGGGCCGTGCCCCAGATGCCCACCGGGATGGAGAAGGAGGAGGAATCGGTAGGGACTCGAGTGTTTATTATCCCCCCCACCTTTCCCTCCTCCCTCCCCCCCCTCCCCATTGTCAGTCGGGCATTGCCATTCACGGAGCGCTCTACGCACGCTGGAGGGCGCAGCCGCTGCTCCGCCGCATGGGACCGTACGCCGGCGGAGTAGCGTAAACTCTCTCCGGCAGCGCAGAGCCCTCCGCGGCCGCCATGTTGTTGCGTCCCAGTGTTGTGATTAGCTCGCCGCGGCGCTTACGCTGCCGTATGGGGGCCTTGCCGTAAGCGGCGTCTAAGAATGGCGCAGGGGGATGCGCCGGCCGCTTTTGGCGTAGTGCCTCTTACTCGTTTATTCTCTGGGGGCCTTTGGGGCCAGAAAGGTTTGTTTTTCGGGGTGTATTGGGGCTTTTTTTTGGACTTTTTTATTTTCCTTTTTTGGTTTTGGTTGTTGCAGCAGGTTTCCTTTTCTTTTTTGAAATTACTTCGGGAAAGTAGAACGATCTCAAAACAAACATCTGTTTTATCCCTGCAAGATAGTCTTCCTCTTGCTCTTCCCCTCCCCTTTTATCCTCATCCCCCTCCCACCTCCCATCCCTGGTGCAGTAGGAATAAGTACTCAGTAGTGCAGCATTGCAGGGGGTGGGGGGGAGACGGGACGGCGACAACTACGACGACGACACGGGGACCACTACATTGCAGCTTGCAGTGTTTCATTAAAGCCGGTCGACATGCAGACGCAGACCCCATTTTTTATAGTGTTGCCTTCACAGTAGATTGAGGTATATGTAATTGTTTTGTCGTATCCTTCTATACGAGGCATTGCATTTTCAGTGGGATACATGCTACCGGTTATCGTACTTGTCAGGGGAGGGTCGCTGCTCTTTCCATTTTGAGGTTTGACATTTTGGTGGTAGGATCCATTTCGTCTGGAATTCTAAGTTGTGGATTGTTGCAGTACCTTTTTAGGATGGAATGCTTTTCTTGTTAAGGGAGTGACTTTTGCACCCGGTTGAATTTCCCTTGGCTTGATGCTGGATGTTTATGACCCCTCGAGTGGTTTTACTTGCATGCGGAGTTAATAGTAACTGCACCCTCAAGAATTTCTTCAATGAACCTACTTCCCCGCCTCATTGTCTACCGCCGGTGTGTGTGGATTGGTTCTGCTGCTTCTGTGGCTGTCAAAAGAAGGCTTGCATCCCTGTGATTGGTTTTCTTCTTTGACTATTAATATTGCAGGAAACACTTTTATGTCTTTGATTGGCTGCTCATGCCTCTGACCTCATTGTATTGCCCTGTTATTACTACTTTCCAGCTGTGATTTAATCACATCTCCCTTTAGAATTTGAATCACTGACTTAACCTTTCACTTGAAAACATGATGGTGTTTTTATTTCTGAATAAAACCTTTCTTCTTCTGTTGTGATCTTGCAGAATATGTTCTCTAAGACTTTTGGATATCAAATTCTCCAGTTTTTAAACGAGTAAAAAAACATTTATGGGTGAAGTCTGTGCTTGAATAGAAGGAATTACTTAGATGTTTTCAACTCATTGCACCAGTAACAAATAGTTGCTTATGGGACCAGCATTTAGAATAACAGAGTTCTATTCCGGGTGAAGAATTAACTTTAATGACTTTTTTTTTTTAAACTCAGGGATAGGCTTTTGATCTCTCCCAGGTGTAGGGAACTCTTAGGTTAGAAAACTCCTTTTATCGATTAAAGTTGACACTTTTCTCTGCAATGTGTAGTCTTAGAGTGCTTAGAGCATGGAGAAATTAAATGACATAGCTAAATTCATACAATCAATATTGTTCATTATCCACTACACTCTGCTGCCTCATGTTTTATTAAACTTTTGGTTTTAAGAATTTTTAATAATTTTGCTCTTATAAGACTAAATTTCCATAGATATCATATACACAATTTTAGACTTTCAAAAAGATAGGCATCTACTCTTGTATATAGTTAGTGTAGTAAAAAAGAGCTTTGGACCTAAAATTCAAGAGATATGAGTTCGAAGTCTGGAGATGATACTGTTTATAGCTCTCTGATCCTGGACAAATTGCTTAACTTTTTCTGGGTTTCACTTTTCCTCATTAAAAAAGTGAGGGACTTGTACTAGATACTAGAATCAGCTTATTCATTCTATCCTGTTCATATCTTTTTGCATCCTGATTCTGTCCTGCACAGATTATTTTATGATATTTCAGAAACCATTTAGATCAAACCTGAAAAAAAAATCTTTTCTATAACATATCTGAGATGTGGTCAGGTATTGCCTGAAGACCTCATGTTAGGGTATTCCACTTTGGAATAGCTCTAATTGTTAAAAAGTTTTTCATTAAATCAAGCCAAAATTTGTCCCTTTACAACATACCCATATCTGTTCTCTGGAGATACAGAGAATAAACATACTCTTTATCTACATGACAACCTTTCATTTGAAATCATTTATCCTGTGTCCTCTTAAGTATTCTCTTCTGCAGGCTAAATATCCTAGTTCCTTCAATTGCTTTTCATGTAGCATGGTGTTGAAACCCTTTCCCGACTTTTTTGCCCTCCTCTGGTTACTCACTAGGTTATTAACATCTTTCCTAAAATGTATTAGCACCTATTGATCTTCTCCTCCTTTTCACCTTTCTTCTCTCCCCTTCCCTCTGTCCTTTCCTCTCTGCCTCCCTGTCCTTTATCCTACCACCTTCTTCTCCCACCCTACTGCAGGAAACTTCTGCCAGGCAGATTATCCTCTGGTTGCATACTCATATAGAGTTGCCTCAAGGACTCAGAGGTTAAGTGACCTGTCCAGGATTACAGCGAGCCTTTTGCCTGTTTTAATGCAGGCTAATCAGCACAACTTGTTTGGATGCCATATCTAAAAGATCGTTTTCAGCTCTTAAAGTCTGCAACTCAGTGAATACTTTGGTTGTTTGGTTTTTTTTTTTGTATTTTTGATGCATCAAGAGTTTCCAGTTTATTAACTTCCTTCCAAAAATGTGATCCTTTCCCCAAAGAGCAATCTCTTTTAGGACTACTTAACTCTGGGATAGGGACTGGACCTACCATTGGGAACTCCTGGATGAAGAAACATCCTCCACTAATGCAGGTTGACATCTTTTCTGCAATTTATAGTCTTAGTTACTTTGAACACAGAGGTTAAGTGACTTGCCCAGGATGCACAGGATCACAAACTATGTGTCAGAGATGGGATTTGAATGAAGTCTTCCTGTCTCCAAAGTCAGCTCTCAACCCACTAGGTCATTCAGTCTTGGACCAATGAATTATATACAGTGATGAATAACTTGCTGATTGTTGGCTTACTACTTAAGTCAGTTAGCATTTATGAAGAACCTTTTATGTGCCAGGCACTTTGCTAAGTACTGGAGATACAAAGAAAGGCAAAAGACAGTCCCTCTTCTCAGGGAGTCTGCAGGCTAGTGGGGAAGATAATATACAAAAAACTATGTACAAACCAAACTATATATAGGATAAATTGGAGACAGTTAACAAAGAGAAGGCACTAAAGGGGATTCCAGAAAGGCTTCTTGTAGAAGGTAGCATTTTGTTTTATTTTTTTTGCTTTTGTTTTTTGGAGGGCAATTGGGGTTAAGCGACTTGCCCGAGGTCACGCGGCTAGTTTTTTGTGTTAAGTGTCTGAGGTCACATTTGAACTCAGGTCCTCCTGACTCTCAGACCAGTGCTCTATTCACTGCGCCACCTACTGGCCCCAAGAAGGTAGGATTTTAGCTGGGACTTGGAGAGAACAAGGGAAAACTCAGAAGGCAGAGATGAGGAGGTAGGACAGTCCAAACATGGGAGACAGCCACTGAACATGCCCAGTTTGGAGATTGTCTTGTTGGAGGAACTGTAGGGAGGCCAGTGTCACTGGATCATAGTTCATAGGCAGGGTATAAGTTGTAAGAAGACTGGAATGGTGGTGGTGGTGATAGGGGGCAGATTATGAAGGGTTTTGAATGTCAAACTGAGGATTTGACAGCTAAGTAGGATGTACTGGAGTGGGGAGAGACTTGTGATAGGGAAGACAGTGGCAAGTTATTGTAATGGTCTGGGTGTGAGGTGATCAGGGCTTGTGCTAGGGTAGTGATGGCAGCAAAGGCGAGGAGGGGACATATAGGAGAGATATTTCAAAGGTAAAATTGATAGGACTTGGCAACAGATTGGATAAGGGGTAGGAAGGAGAAAATGGGAAGAGTCAAGGATGACACCTAGGTTGTGAGCTTGGGTGACTTGGTAGGATGGAGTTATACTCAACACTAATAAGGGAGTTAGGAAGAGGGGAGAGCTGTTGGAGGGGGAAAAATAACCAGTTTAGTTTTAGACATGTTTAAGATGTCTGTGAGATATCTAGTTCAAGATATCTAGTAGGCAGTTGGAGATGCAAGACTGGTGTTCATCAGAGAGGTTAGGCCTTGTTAAGTAGATTTGAGAATCATCAGCATAGAAGATGGTAATTAATTCCTTGGGTTGCTGATGATATCACCAAGTGAAATAGTATAGAAGGAGACAAGAAAGAGGGCCCAGATAGAGCTCTTGAGGACACCTACCTTTAATGTTTTGGGTATTTCCTGGACAGAAATCCAGCAAAGGAGACAGAGTGTTCAAATAAAAAAACCAGGAGAGAGTAGTGTTAAGAAAATCTAGAGAGAAGAGAGTATCAAAAAGAAAATGGTTGACAGTGTCAGAGGCTGCAGAAAGGTCCAGAAGAATGAGGATTGTGAAAATATCATTAGATTTGGCATTTCAGAGATCATTAGTACCTTTGGAGAGAGCACTTTTGGTTGAATGATGAGGTCGGAGGTCAGCTAGAGTTGAGAAGATAGTGAGAGGAAAGGAAGTGGAGTCACCTATTGTAAATGACTTTCTCTAGGAGTTTAGCTATAAAAAAGGAAGAGAGATATGAGATTGTAGATAGTAGCTGGTAGTAGAGGAATAAATTAAGGGATGGGTTTTTTTGTTTTGTTTTTGGTTTTGGGTGGGGGAGATATAGTCATGTTTGTAAACTGGAGGAAAGCTGCCAGTCATAGAGTTTTGAAGAGTTGTAGGAGAATAAGGATGATAGAGGGAACACTGCTGGAGAAGAAGGGATAGAATATATTGGGATTTTTTTTAGCAGTTAAATTTATATTTATATTGATTTTTATACAAGGATTTAATCTGTGCCTCCTAATGACAATATTGGAAAATTCTTTTTAACCTTTTCAGAAGAACTGAGGTTCTGACTCTGTGTGGTGTGATTGCCAAACAGCTGGGTTTGTGGTTGTCATTGGTATGTTAGCTATGGCCATATGTGCATATTTATACCATCCCTAAATGTGTTTCCACTGTCCCTAAAAATCTGACCTTTGACTGCTAGGCAGTTTGCATCAATCAGGATTTGAAATTGGTTATAAATTCCTTACCCTGTATTCTTGAAGAGCACGGCATGCCAGCCTGGTACTTTAAAGAATGGACTATTTAAATTCTATTCCCAAAGAATATGCTAGTCATAGAATTTTAGAGTTGGCAGAAGCCTTAGAATGCATCTATTTTTCACTAGCCTCATTTTGCAAATTAGGAAACTGGGGTCCTGAGAAGTTAAGTGAGTTCCCCGGGGTCACTTGATTATCATACGAAAGAGCTGAGTTTAGCCTATGTCTGAGTTCTTTCTATGCTAATATTCTTTTACCCCCCAGGTTGTTGTGAAGATAAAATGAGATCATTTTTGTCAAAACACTTTGTAAAGTCCAGTAAAAAAATGTAAGATAGGATTACTAGTATTAGATTTGATGCTTTCTGTTTTATATATTTGAAGTCTATAGCAGAACAAGGTACTACATGGTTTTCTTAGAATTATTCATGTGTATATGAAGAAAACCTATACAAGAAGACTAACTAGAAAAATTGGTACTTATTTATTTTTATTTTAGAAAGGAGAATAATTTTATTTATTTTTAAAATGATGCCCTGCTTTTATAAAAGTCATTGTTGCCTTAATGTCTGAGTAAATGATGTAAATTTTGCATGTTAGAATTTCGCATTTGTTGCATTACAGACTTGTTTCAAAGTTTTTAAGGGATCCATGCTCTCATCCATGTGCATAATTTTCCCCATCAGTGCAGATCCCAGCCTAGTCATACCTTCTGATCCTGTATAATCCTTGTCCATGTCTTTCCATTTTTCTTGAGAGGGTTCACGTAGGATGTCTCTGTTTAGGTCTTTTTACATTTTGTAGGAATTAATCATATACTAGTTACCAGTATGGTTCTCTGGCTGTCTCTCTCATCCCTCACTTTAACAGCATAATCATCTTGCAGATTCACATACTAATAAATAGCCTGTAGGGTCATAAGCTTACCAATGTGTACCTATTATAGTAGAATTATAAGTATAATGCATAATTTTACTGAGTGTTTTTTGATTATAGGTACATTCTATACTTAGTTTCATAATATGTCTAATGAAGAATAGGTGCAGTGTATGTCCAGTTTAATAACTATTTCTAATGAATAAGGACTAAATAACTTTGTCTTTCACAGTAAAGTTTATATAAAATTGCAGGAGAATGTAGATTCTGTAGTCATAGACATTTTGAAAAAAATTATTTATACAACCAGATTTCACTAGGGCACTTTAACTTAAGACAGTAGATTTATTTTTCCATAAATGTTAGCATGGAGAGTCTCCTGAATCTTTTTGATTTTTTTTTTTTAAAGACTCAAAAACTGCAACCTATAGCATAGATGGCATTATACCACTTTATTCCATGTTTTTTTCATGTTGCTATGTAGTATTAAATGATATTCATAATGCTACTACATGTAGTAGTAATTGATATTCATAATATTTATAATGGTCCCTAGGCACTGCAAGATTCCCAAATTGCCTTTTGAATCAAGTGGATATTAAATTACTTTCCATAGTTTTACTCTTAAGTATTTTGTAGTATATTAATTCTTTAAAAAAATTTTTTAATCTGTATGGGCCAGCTTTACATTAATCTTTTCAGTTACCTTGAACTGACTCTGAATGTGTGACATTTTGTTGTTTAATGCTATTTTCTTGCAACACAACACCAGCAATGAGAAGTAATTGATCCTTATTAGTATAGTTTCTCCCCGGTACTGGCGACATCTTGGTTATATGAGTAAATGTTAGCCAGTAGGTCTCAAAGTACATATTGAAGTACACAGGAAACGTGTGGAAAATGCTTTTTTATTACTTAGAACAATTTGTTATTCACTTGTTTCAGTTGTGTCTGACTCTTCTTGACCAATGAGGAAACAGGTTTAAGTGACTGGGTCACACAGCTGGTGTCTGAGGTCAAATTTGAAATTAGATTTTCCCAACTCTAGGCCTGATGCTCTATCCACTGTGCCTTTGCTGCCCTCTTAGAGTAATACTCCTGTTTTTATTTACTAAGGCAGAGAGGTTAGTTGAGAAATTCTGAAACATGTTCCCTGTCACAATGCTAGCTAGGAGCCATTTTTGGAGTCATAGGCCTCACAGCATGAATTTAAAATTTTATGTAATCTTTTAAAATACATATTCAAAGTCATACTTTGATAGAGTATATAGAATATTTTGAATCTTTTATCTTTATTGCATGCTTATTATGTTTTATGTATTATATGTTTAATATAGCATAACCTCACATAATAGAGATATTCCTGAGAAGTTTTCTTTTTAACAGTTATTTAAAAACTGATTAATGTTTTAAATTAATTTGAATACGTTAGTCATAATTTATTCAGCACTTTGTGTATTCAAGATTGATTGTATTGGCTTTTATATGGGATATCAAATCTCTAAACTGTGGCTTCTGATGTTTGCTGTTCTCAGGCCTAATTAGTGAGATAATAAATGGGTCAGATAAAATACCAAGTAGTAGTATAGAGAAGGACAACCCAGATGGTTGAAAAAATTGTGGCTGTGTATGTAGCCTGGGTGGAAGATACCTGTCTTTAGGGCATATATTTGAAAGGCTGTCAAGCAGGAGGGCCATAACTTTTTCCAGAGGACAAAACTAGGAAAGATGAGTGGAACTTGCAGAACTGCAAATTTAGGCTTGATGTCAGGAAAACTTTGCTGATGATTTAGAGCAGGTCAAAATGGAATAGATAGTTTTTGAGAGGTGTTTAGTTCTCCTTTCTTTGCAGGTCTTCACACATAGAATTGATGACTTGTCAGGTTTTATATGGGAGTTATTTCTGGGTATAGATTGGACTACTTGCCTCCTGAGGTCTCTTCTAACCCTAACATTCTGTGATTCGGTGAATACTAAAAATAAATACTGAAGTAGTTCTGAGGAAATTGAAATTATTATGAATTGGGATAGTCGGGAAAGGCTTCAAAGGAAGTGAGTTTTGAGGGTTGTAGAATGGAAGAAATTTGTAGACTAGCATGAATGGGAGAGTATTTTGTATTTGAGAATAGTGGGGAGAGAATGTTAGAAAAATGCCCTGTACGTAGAAGGCACTTATATATTTATTAAATAATTGAATCCAGGTAGTTTATGGGACAGGTATTGAATCCTAGATTGGGAAATATTTAATCCCGTAAGCATAGGGAAATATTTTTTGGGGGGACAAGGCAGAGTTAAGTGACTTTCCCAGGGTCACACAGCTAGCAAGTGTCAAATGTCTGAGATCAAATTTGAACTCAGGGCTTCATCTCTCCAGGGCCTCTGTTCACTGTGCCACCTAGCTGCCCCTGGAATAATTTGTTATTGATGAAAGAAGGGACTTAATGAAAAAATTCTTGCATTTTGTAAAATATTCCCTTTTTGGAATATCGTTATTCCACTATTTATTATTTAGATAAAAGTTTGATAAAGGGTAATGGTCTAGACCTTTGTTTATAAATTGTTCTAAAAGAAGGATGTTTCTTAAAATTTTCATCTGTATAACATCTATTATGATGTTTTAGTTTAAAGTTACTAAACTTTATTATTAAATGTTAAAATAGTGTTATCGAACTTAACATTATTAAACATTTTCTTTACATAGTAATTTATAGTGCAGAACTAAGCAAACATACATACCTTCAGTAACCTCTCTGTAGCCCGTAGATGCATATGACTTTTTCAAATGCTTGTATGTTATGATTAGTAAAATAAAAATTCATCTACAAGTTATTGAATGAATAGAAATATTTTGTCATTGTTATTTTCTCACTCAAAGGCTAAAACAGTACACTTACCAGATGTCCACCTAATTTTCGATATTATAAAGGGGTCCTCACACTTGGAAATGTTGAAAAACACTTATCTAGATCATCACATTTATTTTGCAAATGAAGAAATAGATCTAAAGAGGTGAAGTGCTAAAAAAAATAGACCAGTCTGTGAATGGAAGGGAAATATGCAGAAGAAAATATATTGTCACCTGGTCTTCTATAAACTCAGAACTGGAAAATCATATGGTAGGAATAAGATACAGTTCAATGTTTCACACTGTACACCAAGATAAGCTTTAAATGAATACATTACTTATACTTAATAAAGGGTGGCATCTTAAACAAAGTAAAAGAGTAAGGAAGAAATTGCCTTGTAGATGTATGGGTGATTAAACCAGGGATATAGAGGATCATGAGAAAATAAAATAGATGATTTTCGATTATATAAAATTAAATTATTATTATTATTATTTTTACAAAAATCAGTGTAGCTAAAACTAAGCAAACATAACTGGGGAAAATACTTATTGACTGACTGACTTGTAAATGTCCCAGCCAGGACTGTTACTTAGGTCTTTTGACTTCTGGCATTAACTCTTTCTATTTCACTATTCTACACTATTAATTTGTGCCACATAACATGGCACTTAATCATATGCCATTTTGTATTGTTTCATATGTGTTAGCCTTGTTTTTCCAAATAAATAATAATCTCTATGAAGACAGGGGTTTATGTCTCATTTGTCATTTGTACCTGTACTTTATTTAGCACAATGCTTTGTGAATACTGCAGGCTCAAACATACTTATTTAAATGTATCTCTTACTATGATAAGGTGTTATTTTTGTCTCCTGTCTTTTAGAGACATATAGTGCTACATCTTTACTGCTTGTACCTAAAATGAAGAACAAGGTACAGTTAAATTCATTTAATTTACCTTTCTGAGGCATAAAACCATTAAGGTCCTGGTGCATCATTGTTACTTAAAACTTGCTTTGCTTTAACTAAGAAATGAATATGGATCAAATTTCATTTAGATTTGATTTTAGTAATTTGAAAATAAAATTTGATGTATACTGCTCACATTTTTTGTGCTGCCATATAGAAGATTGACTGGAGAAAAAATTGGCATAAAAATGGAGTAGTAGAAAATAGAATTTGTAGCATCAAATTAGACATTGATAAACTGGTAGGATATATAATTTACATATCAAATTAGAGTGACACTAACATAACAATGATTATGATTCTTTACACTTGTTTAATATATATAATTTATACACATATCAGTTGAGCTAGAGGCAGCATGTAGTAAATAACTGGCCTTAGAGTCAGTATAACTTGAATTTAAGTCTTTTTGCTTATCCTAAGAAACTCCTAGACTGTTTCAGATCTGCCTTATTAGAAGGAGTTTCCTTGATGGATTTTCAAATCACAGTTCCAGACCAAAAATAGGTTAAGGAAAAAAATCTATGCTTCGCGTTGTGCTGGATACAAAAGAAGTGAATGATATGACCTTTGCCCCCAGAGATTATACATAGGAAATATTTAGAGTACGATAAGAGAATAAATATAGTAAGTGCTAAAATGTGAGAATGAATATATAGTTAAGTGCTAAAATAACTAAGTGTTGTGGAAGGTTAGGAAATGGAAAAATCAGTGTGACCTGAAAACTTTATTGAGGTATAATTTAATTTAGATCTTGAAGGGAAGAGTAGGATATAGAGTACAGTAGGAAGTGTACTACTGATGTGAGGTGAGCCTTCTCTGGCTCACACACAGCCCAGAAGAAGCCTAGGGAAATCAGGGAAATAAGATGGGTGTGAGATAACCTTGTTAAACATTTTGCAAATGTAATTGACCAAACTTTTGTGAAACCTGATCTTTGATTATTCTGTGTTTGTCCTACATTACAGTTGAATATATTCCAAATCAAGACATTATATCATATAATTCCAATTCTTTTTTTTTCTTTTTGGAGGGGGAAGGCAGGGCAGTTGGGGTTAAGTGACTTGCCCAAGGTCACAGGGCTAGTAAGTGTTTAAGTGTCTGAGGCTGGATTTGAATTCAGTAATCCTGACTCCAGGGCTGGTGTTCTATTCTCTGTGCCACCTAGCCGTCCTTTATAATTCCAATTCTTTGTCTGGTGCTTTGAAAGTAGATTACAGCCTAAATTTTAAAATTGCCTCGAGGTTGCCTGTTAACGCTGTTTTCTTTTCCTGTTTTACCAGTGGTAGAAATTGTTTTGTCATTCACTTAGCATTGGGTGTGTTTTTTTTTTCAGCCAAAGAAAAGTAAAGTTTATTGAAAGTTCGTTAAAAGTTTGCCATATTGCATAGACTCTTAAGGAGCCTAGGTGTGTGTGATGCTTGCATTGAGCAAGCAGGACAGAGTAAGTCTGTCACCGAGGAGGTCTGTGCTAAGTCATTGTATGGCGCTTTCACACCACTTGGAGGGAAGATGGGGTCTTATGTACAGAGGAATCTAGGAGTGGTCTAGAGGAGAAGTTTGGGGACGGTCTTCAGGAGGAGTCAATGAGGTCAGACTCCAGTAATGAGTTTGGGGAGGGTCTTCAGGAGGAGTTAATGAAGTCAATGCAAGGGTGGATTGATATTTTGATAGGCTCAAGGGTGGGAAGTAGATGGGCAGTGGAGGGCTAGGCTAGCAACAGAGGTCTGGGCCCAGCCATAATGAAACACTTGGGGTCTCTGCAAGTGCCTCATCAAGTGGGAAGATTCAATCAGACTTCAAGGGATTTCCCAGAACCTGTACCTCAAAGATTCAAGGAGAGCCCAAGGGGGCTCCCAGAGCCCGTACCTCATCATTCCCCTCTCAAACAAATGGAACCCAAATTCTTTTGGGGTAAAGGGCCAAGGTCTCAGCTTCTGAAAGTGCTTTCTGCTGGCAAGGGGCATAGAGCTGTCCCTGCCTCTCTGGGTCCTGTTCAAGGGGGTCAGACTTCACATCCAAGAGGTCAGACTCTGGAACATGCTTGATGCCAGGTCCAGTGGGCTGGAGAATGTGGATTCAGTCAGAGGTTGGTATAGCCAGAGTGACCATCTGGAGGTTGATGGCTTGAACCCTTGAGTTTTCCCAATTCCCTAGCACCGAGAGAATTGAAAGAATCTGCCTTACACTTCCAGATGGGGAATCTGCCCTTGTCCTCCATTCTTCAGAAGCTGCACCCATGTCTGTGTTCTCCAACATAACCAAACAGGACAGCGAACCTGAGGTCAGGCTGAGTACTAGACAGCCTCTCAGCTGTCTGACCTAATGGGACCTGAGAGATCAGGCTCTCCCAAAAGCTACAAAAAACCCCACACCTCCAAGGTACTTGGAGAACAAGAAGGCAATAGGGAAAGAGAGGTTTACATATCTTTCAGGCCTGGCTGGAGAAAAGCTTAAGATTAGCAGTGTTTCTGGTATCAGGGAACCATAAAAATGAAGAGGTTAGGTTAGGGTTAGAGGTTGCTCAAAACCCCAAAATACCAGCACGCTGGGTCCTGCCAAAAGAATTCGATTCAATTCTTCTCTCAGCCAAAGAAAAGTAAAGTTTATTGAAAGTTCATTAAAAGTTTGCCATATTGGGTAGACTCTTAGGGAGCCTACTTGCTCCTACTTGCTCAATGCAAGCATCACAGATACTTTTAGGCATTAAGAAGGTTGAGAACCACGGCTCTAGAACATAGGTTCCCAGAGTGATGGTTACGTCCCCTTATGCTTAGTGGTTCTCAACCTTCCTAATGCCGCGACCCTTTAATACAGTTCCTCATGTTGCGGTGACCCCCCCCAACCATAAAATTATTTTCATTGTTACTTCTTAACTGTAATTTTGCTACTGTTATGAATCATAATGTAAATATCTGATATGCAGGATGTATTTAAATTGAACATAACCCACAGGTTGAGAACCACTGCCCTATGGGGCTCTGTAACAATAGATAGTAGCCTTTGGTGCAATTTGGGGCCTTTGAATAAAAATAAGAGGGTGGTGGAATCAAAGAAAGAAGATAAGAAAATTTTGAAAAACCCTTTGTACATGTTTCATCTGTTGTGTAACAAGTTAAGGTCGTAGTAATTACATTATTTTCCAAATAAACACACAAAATGCAAGTTGTAACCAATCAGTGGTTGAGGCCACTGACAGATCTTAACAACCAGTTGTTGGCAGACAAGTGTGTAGCAGCATTGTTGGGAAGTCCAACATGGATCAGCCAGCATATGCATGTAATCACTTGTTTATTTGAGATACTATATGGTTACATGATGTAATATTCCATCATCAAAATTTCAGTGCAGGAAAATATCCACAAATTTACACTGAATTTTTAAATTTAAGATGCATCATTTCAAAATACAGTTTTATATATTTTTTTGAAATGATGCAAATAAAAACACACCTGTTTAAAGAAAATAGCTTTCCAGGGGGGGCACTGAGTGATTTTTTTTTTTTTTTTTTGGAAAAGGGGAGGGTAGGCTAAATAAGTTTGGGAACCTCTGCTCAACAAGGACAGGGGTATAACATTGGCTCTCCTTAATCATAGTCAAAATTTTGAAAAGTGGTGTAGAGAGAATACTGACCTCAGAGCCAGAAGACCTGTGTTCCAATCCTTTCTCTCGAATATACTGGCTGAGAGGTAGGCAGATCGCTTAACCTTGAGGTGCTCTAGACAACTCTTGAGACCAGTGTGCTGACCTGCATTAATGGAGGGGGTTTCTCCATCTAAATTTTCACTATTAAAGGCCCAAGCCCTATCTTCCTTCCTATATGCTCAGGTACTATTTTAGGTGCTGACAATACAAAGATAATTTAAACATTTCCTATTTTCAAAGAAGCTTGTTATCTTTTGGGGAGAATACAATGTAATACAAATAAATACAGGTAAATACAAAGTATATACAGAGAAGGTGAGCCTATGTCAATATCTCTTAGTAGAGAAGAATCAGGAAAGATCTTTTATAGGAGGTGGCAGATCCAATCTCTGCTTTGAAGAAGGTAGATATTGTACTACTTGGAAGTGAAGAAATATATTCTAGACTTATATAGAAATACTTAGAGATACATTGATAGGTTTGGACAATAGTCAGGCACAAGCCAATTTGACTGGAATTTAGTTGTTTGTCCTTCATTTTCAAAGAGAACCAGTGATGTCACAGGGTAATGTCTTGACTTGTGCAAGAATTGGATTTTAGTGAGGCAGAGTTGCACAAACTTTTCACCTTAACTCCCTCTTCCTCAGTCATTGAAGTCCAGTGGTAAGACAAAAATCAGGATGAGTGGAGATGGCCAGGATGCATCAGTTGACCTTGGCGTCTTCCATGTTTGACCAGACTCTAAGCACTCCACAGTTACCTGCTTTAGTTGCCTTCATGGCTGTTAGAAGAAATTGTTCTCATTCGGCCATTCAGCCTGGGGAAGTCTTTACATACTTGGGTAGAAACCCCACTGACTTTCTTACAGGTTTTAGATCCATTGGTTACCCTCAGCCTGTTTTAGCCTGTTGCTCAGAGGTTTTACTGGGGTGAAGCTACAGGTGAGAGAGTTGATTGCCAAGTAGACACCAAAGGTGGATGAGCAGCCCTGAAAAGGGCTCAGCTAGCTCTCAAAACAGAGATGGTAGTCCTACTTGAACACTCCATATGTCCCTTACTCATTGGAATATAATATTGTGAAAGGGAAGAAGTGGAATAAAACTGGAAAGGTAGTTGAAAACCATATTGTAGAGGACTTAAAAGTTCCAAACAAAGGAGTTTGTATTGTATTTCATTTTCTAGGCAATAGGGAGGTTCTGAAGGTTTTTTTCCTTTTCTTTTTTTTTCTTAACTAAATTGGTTACATGGTCATATCAGTGTTTTAGTTTATCAATTTAGCAACTATCTGGAGGATAGATTGGAGAGGGGAAAGACTGGAGGCAGAGACCAACTAGAAGGCAGGAGGACTGCATGGCTAGATAATAGAAAGGCTGTTTAAGCATATGTTTCGTTGTTTTTCTGCCTACTCATCTCCTACTCTTAACTTTTTTGTTTTATTTTAAACAATTTTAAAATTTTATGGACATCTCTTATTTTTATATAAAGTTTGTTTTTAAATATCTCCCCTCCCTTTCCCTATCTAGGGAGCCACTCCTTGGAACAAATAAAATTTTTAGAAAAGAGAAAAATAAAAACAGTTGAGCAAAACTTAACAAAGATTTCAACCAAAACTGACAATATATCCAAATTTCAAGACTTTTCTTTTGTGGGACAGAAGAACTAACTGATTACAAAGAACTTCATGAATAAGTAATTCTAAATCTGTACTTCCCTGTGGTACCCGTGTATCTGTTATTTGATTTCTCTATGGTGGAGAGTGCTAAGTAGTTTTTGTTTTTGTTATTGTTGTTGTGAAGGTTTTTGTTTTTTTATTTTTTTGCACTAGCGTTTTCATCTTTGTACATGGGCAATCAGGAATGACAATGAATAAACTGAAAGCCCCACATAAATCTCAGACCTTAAGAAGGAGAACTATATTATCTTGGATAATCTAGAAACAGGAAAAGTGGTTCCTGAAAAACTGAGTTGGTTATATTGGATTTATTGGTTATTCGTGAGTGAAGTTTTGAGCCAGTTGGGTTCTCACCAGACCCCTCAGCCCCAGTGGTTCACCATCCTAACTCCATGGACTTAGTTCTTGAAGATCACCATTTTGTGATTTTTCTATCCTTTATGAAAGAGGCATGTTCTATTGGACTTTAGTGACTTAATGACTTTTAATTCAGTAATGGAGAATGATGCTTTGAGGGATGGAAGTACTAGCAATTTCTCATAATGAACTGAATTGTGAGCTACCTGGTGAGCATTGTGAGAAAGCCTTGAAGGCTGAGACAAATCTTAATCCATATTCATTTTTTAAAAAATAGATTTTTTTTATTGATAGCTTTTGTTTTATATATCATTGAAATTTCTCCTGATATCTCTTCCCCTTGAGAGCTATCCCACATAACAAATATTTTTTAAAGAAAAGTCTAAAAATACATGCAGTGTACCACAATAATGGACTTTTTAGCTATAAAAGTGAGCATGTATTCTCTTATCTCTCTTTTGGACCCATGCTTGTTCATTGTAGTTTTCTAACATTCACTTTTTTGGATAATATTTTATTTTCTCCCCAATTACATGTAAAAATAGTTTTTGACATTTAAAAAAAATTTAGTTCCAAATTCTCTCACTGCCTGCCTCCACTCCCCCCTCTCTGAGATGGCAAGCAGTTTGATATAGGCAATAACTAATTGTAGTCATGCAAAACATTTCCATATTGGTCATGTTGTGAAAAAAAAATGGACCAAGAAAAAAAATAAAGTGAAAAATAGCATGCTTTCATCTGCATTCAGATTCCATCAGTTCTTTGGGGATGGATAGCATTTTTCATTATGAGTCCTTTGGAATTATCTTAGATCATTGTATTGCTGAGAATAGCTAAGTCATTTGTAGATGATCATCCTTACGATATTTTTGTTACTGTGTACAGTGTTCTCTTGGTTCTACTCACTCATTTCATTCTGCATCAGTTCATGTAAGTCTTTCCAGGTTTTTCTGAAATCATCTTCATTTCTTACTGCACAGTAGTATTTTATTACTCTTAATTTCTTATTGCACAATAGTATTTTATTACTACAATCACATATCACAACTTTTTCAGCCATTCCCTAATTGATGGGCATCCCCTTAATTTCCAATTCTTGGTAAACCACGAAAAGAGCTGCTATAAATAGTTTTGTACAAATAGATCCTTTTCCTTTGGGATACAGACCTAATAGTATTATTGCTGTGTCAAAGGGTATGCACAAATTTATCGCGCTTTGGGCAATTTGAAACTGCTCCCTAGAATGGTTGGATCAGTTCACAATTCCACCAACAATGCATTAGTGTCCCAATTTTCCCACATCTCTTCAATATTTATCATTTTCCTTTTCTGTCATATTAGCCAATCTGATAGGCATGAGGTCATGCCTCACTTGTTTTCATTTTTATTTCTTTAATCAGTATTGATTTAGAACATTTTTTTTCATATGACTACATAACTTTAATTTCTTCATCTGAAAACCCTGTTTGTATCCTTTGACCATTTATCAAGTGGAAAATGACTTGTATTCTTATAAATTTGACTCAGTTCTTTATGTATTTGAGAAGTGAGACCTTTATCAAAGACACTTGCTGTAAAAGATTTTTTTTCCCCAGCTTTCTGCTTTCATTCTAATTTTGATTGCATTGGTTTTGTTGTGCAAAACCCTTTTTAATTTAATATAATCAGCATCATCCATTTTATATCTCATATTGGTCTTTTTCTCTTGTTTGGTTATAAATTTTCCTATTTTCCATAGATCTGACAGTTAAAAACTATTCAGTGCTCTCCTACTTTGCTTATAGTATCATTCTTTATATCTAAATCATGTACTCATTTTGACTTTTTCTTGGTATATGATGTGAACTGTTGGTCTATCCTTAGTTTCTGTAAAACTGCTTTCCAATTTTCCCAGCAGTTTTTGTCAAATAGTGAGTTCTTATCCCAATAGCTTGGATCTTTGGATTTTCAAACACTAGATTATTCTAGTTATTTTCATTGTTGTTTAGTTGTGTCTGAATCTTTGTGACCCTATTTGAGGTTTTCTTGGCAAAGATGTTGGAGTAGTTTGCCATTTCCTTTTCCAGTTAATGTTATAGATGAGGAACTGAGACAAATAGGGTTATGTGACTTGCCTGGGGTCACAGAGCTAGTAAGTATCTGAGGCCAGATTTGAACTCAGGGAGTTAGATGAGTCTTCTTTATTCAAAGCCAGTGCTCTGTGCACTGTGCTACCTGGCTGCTCCCAGTAAATGGTCATTTACTACTGTGTGTTGTGTACCTAATCTAGTCCATTCTTTTCATTTTACACATGAGGAGTGGAAGCTAAGAGAGGTTAAGTGAATTGCCCAAAGTCACGTAGGTAATAAACAGGGCCAGGATTCATATGCACATCCTCTGACGCTAGTGCTGGCATACTTTCTGCTATGCCAGGATGCCTAACCTTACATATTTTTTAAACATTTTCTGCAGTGTTGACGAGATGAAAAACTGCAATAGAGAGAAAGTTATATCAAGAGAAAATAAAACCAGTAGAACACAGGTAGCATTATTGTGTTGTTACAGTTCATTTGGTACCAGTTATTTCATCCCTGTGAAGTGGTTACCTTTGCTTTAACCAATAGCCCAAATGATTCCATTTGTTCTGGTCAGCTACATAACAAATGTATGGTTGAGTCAGTAATTCTGGATATTACAGAGTTAGTGCCAGGTGCATTGCCCAGCTTCATCCTAGACACCCAGATCCATCCCCAACCTTCCTGCCAGTGTCCCCTTTTCCTTTTCCATTCCTGGTCTTATGACCTTTTTCCTATCTCCTACCCCTCAAATTGTTATCTCTTGCAGAGGGAATCCATAGTTCCTGCTCATTCCTTCCTTCTCATTGGTGGTAGACTGGACCCCTCTTAGTTCCCAGTTCATTGATGACTACGCTAAAATATTTAAGGATCTTGCCATTCTCCCTGTAACAGAATCTTCCTATATATGCTGGTCTCTTCCAGTTAGAAGTTGAGCTAAATCAGATCTAGGACATGCCCATTTTTAAGGAGAGGCTGGGTAAATGCTCTCTTTTTAGCCTCATATCCTTCAGACTAGTCAACCAGTTAGTCAGTAAACATTTATTAAGTGTCTTCTATATGCCAGCTATAGTGATAAACACTGGGGGGATACAAAAAAGAGGCAAAAGACAAGTCCCTCTTCTCAAGGAGCTCAGTCTAGTGAAGGAGATATTTGGACTAAATGTCATTTTGGCAGTGGCTTTATTAAAAAAAAAAATCAATACAAAAATTTAGATGTCTTTGTAGAGTTTATTATCAGGATTGTATTCTTTACTGTACACTAAATTTTGCAGAAGTATAAATGAATAAAAACTGTTTCCTTTGTTATATTGTAATGGTTTGATTTAAATCCTAGTTAATCATTGAGAATCTTAATAGATAAAATTGGACATATAAAGTTATGCCTACTTCTCCAACTTAATCATTTTGTTGATTATTATTATTGACAATCTATACACAGTATTCAGTATTACACTGTGTTTAGATTTTGGACTGTCTTAAGAATACCAATTAAAACTGGATTTATTTACATTATTTTGAGGTAAATTTTGCCTACTGGTCAGATTTTTCATATGCATGCACATTTCTGTCAGTATAGAAGCAAAACTTCTTAATAAGCTACAACACAAGCTAGGTATTATGACTTTTATTATGAAAGAATTATGTATAGAAGGAGAGACATAATTAAGGATTGCTGGGCTTTCTCTTTTTTTTAAGCTTTTATATAGTATTTTATTTTTCCCCAGTTACATGGGAAAACAGTTTTTAGCATACATTTTTAAAACTTTGAGTTCCAAATTCTCTCCTTACCTCCTTCCCCACACCCCCTCATTGAGAAGGCAAGCAATTTGATATGTTATACATGTGTGGTCATGTAAAACATATCTGTAATAGTCATGTTGTGAAAGAAAATAGACCAAAAAAAGCCTTAAGAAAAATAAAATTAAAAAAAGCATGCTTCAATCTGTATTCAGTTCTTTTTCAGGAGATGGATAGAATTTTTCATTGTAAGTCCTTCAGAATTGTCTTGGATCGTTGTATTGCTAAAAATAGCTAAGTCAATCACAACTGATCATCTTACAATGTTACTGCTACTTTGTACACAGTACATTTCACTTTGCATCAATCCATGCAAGTCTTTACAGGTTTTTCTGAGAGTAACATGCTCATCATTTCTTATAGTACAATACTATTTTATCGTAATCACATACCACAACTTGTTCAGCCATTCCCCAATTGATGAGTATCCCCTCAATTTCTAATTCTTTACCCCCAGAAAAGAGCTGCTATAAATATTTTTATACATGTAGGTCCTTTTCCTTTTTGCTTTTTAAATCTCTTTTGGGATACAGACTTAGTAGTGATATTGCTAGGTCAAAGGGTATGCATGGTTTTATAGTCCTTTGGACATAGTTCCAAATTGCTCCATGGAATGGTTGAATCAGTTCACAGCTCTACGAACAGTGCATTAATGTCTCATTTTTCCTGCATCCCCTTCAGAACTTGTCATTTATCTTTTAGCCAATCTGATAAATGAAGTAGTACTTCAGAATTGTTTTAATTTGCATTTCTCCAATCAGTAGTGAATTAGAGTATTTTTTTCATATGGCTGTGCAGAGCTTTGATTACTTTATTTGAAAACTGGTCATGTCTTTTGATCACTTAACAATTGGGGAATGGCTCTTATTTTTATAAATTTGATTCATTTCTCTATATGTTTGAGAAATGAGGCCTTTATCAGAGAAACTTGCTTCAAAATTTTTTTTCAGTTACTATTACTAACAGTTTTTTTCCCATCCTATCCCTCCTTTTATTATATTCTCTTTCCTTTCGCCTTGTCTCTCTTCAAAAGCGTTTTTCTTCTGCATGTGCCTTCCCCCAGTATTCCCTCCCATAATTATTAATTTTCTTCCCCCCCCCATCACCTTCTCCTACTATCCTGTGGGGTAAAATAGATTTCTGTACCCAATTGAGTGTATGTTATTCCCTCTTTAAGCCAGTTCTGATGACAGTAAGGTTCGCTCATTCCCCCTCACCTCTCCCTTTTTCCCCTCCACTGTAAAAAACCTTTTTCTTACCTCTTTTAGGTGAGATAATTTACCCCATTCTACCTGTTTCTTTCTCTCCCAGTACATTCCTCTCTCACCCCTTAATTGTATTTTTTAGATATCATCCCTTCATATTCCACTAACACCTGTGCTCTATCTATATGTACTTCTTCTAACTACCCTTCAGCTTTCTTTTTATATTCTCTTTATTGCTGACAAGATATTAGTATAGTGTGTTTGAAAGTATACTACAATGTAGTTGTGCTAGTACTGATTCAGTGTTTGTTGGATATGTACTCAGCCATATGATACACAAACTCTTCCTTTAGAATGTGGTTATTTCTCATGTAGAAGTAGCCAATATGTTTACCAAATTAAATGACTTTCTTATGAATTGTGATTCATGATAGCTATACTGATGTGTAGTGGGTATTCTTGATATGTGGTACAATAGTTTTCTGTAATGCTTTGGTTAATTTGACAAGTGTCAAAATTCTTGATTTTGGGCAAGAATAATATGCCTCTATGTAGTCTTCATATTTTATACATTTATGTATTTGTTTGTTAATTTCTTTCATCATAATATTGTGTTAGCATTAGCCATTTTGCTGAGGAAATGTGGTTTCAAGTAGAATATTATTTTCTTGTTGACATTTCAAATTAATTACTTTTATTGTAAAGAATGAATTTTGGGAGATAATCCTTTTATGGGATTCAGCAGATAGCACTGGAAAAAAAAGAAATATAATGCCCATGGCAATTGATGGGATTATAAGATACTTTTGTTGTATAGTAAATTGTTAACCTTAAGCATTGACCTAATTGCATGTCATATTTTCTTAGGAATATTTAAAAATGCATGTTATTAACAACTCGTATACATTGGGTGGATGCTTACAATAACAATAGTGTGTCATTTGCTTGGATCTTGCATTTGGATAGCTTGTTGTTCATTTATTCAATTGTATGTTTATATGCCTGTAAAACTATGCTGGAGATGTATTTCAATCCTTTCTTCCTTTCAGAGTACCTGAAATTATAAGACCATATATTACTCTAGATAACTGTAATACTTCCTATTCAATCGTATCTTTAACCAGAAGCTGATTAGTGTTGAATCACTAAATAAAAGCTGATAATTTGCTTGGTTGGCTTACTTCTGTATCTTCTACAGACAAAATCAAATTATTGTGCTGACTTAGTGTGATTTTTCACGTTCAGGCTGAAGTGTTGCCTTTAAAAAGCTTATTATTTTACTGAATTATTCGCGTCAAGGAGTGGACTTATCTTCCCTTGGGAATTGAAGATTTATTTAGGAAGCTTTGTGTTCATTTTTCAACTTTAAGTTTAATTTTCTTTGTTGTATTCTCATTTGAAACAAGCACCTTTCCATAAAGGACTGAGGTAAAAAGACCAACTAGCTGAAGATTAATTTCTCTTTATCTTTCTTAGGCTTGAGATAATTTTTTTAAAAACCATATTATTTCAAATACACTTTATTATAATAACTACAGTAATGATAATGGTAATAGTTCACATATATGTAGCATATGGCACTTTAAGGTTTGTAAAATTTTGCAAACATTGATCCTCCTAACAGCTCTTTTAAGTTAAGGACTTGCAAATATTTTCTTCATTTTATAGTCGAGGAACCTAAACCTTGGATCTTAAATAATAGTTGATAACTGGCTAATGTCAGGAGATTGAAACCCAGGTCTTTACTGATGCCAAGGATAGCATTATTTTCCACTACAGCATATAGTTTTTCAATACTGTAATAGAAAGTAATAGTTCTAAGATATCATCTTAAATATATAAGGACAGCAATAGAGATAGATTTCAGCATAAAATAATTCTATCTATATGGATTTTGCCTTTTTTACGTCATAAGAGGGAACTTAGAAAGTGTTGGAAGTGTCAGCATGTAAGCACATTATTCATTTAGTATTTGGTCAGTTGGAATAATGTTGTAGGCATAAATGTGGCAAAACTAGTGAAATATTCTGTGCTTAAATTATTGCTGTGTTAGAAAAGGTTCACCCATCAATCAGTAAGCATTTATTAAGTGCACAGTAAGGCTCTCTTGCTGGGGATAAAAGTAAAAAATCCCATTCCCTCAAGGAATTTACTTTCTATGGGGGAGACAGTGTGCATATATAGGTACATAGAACATGGATAAGCAGTAATTTTGGAGGTGAAGGCATTTGGGGATAGCATCATCAAGAAAGACTTCATGTAAAAGATTATATACTTGAGCTGAATCTTGAACACTAGGGATTCTTAGATGTGTAAGTGAGAAAGGAGGGCAGCATAGTTGTAAGTCAGCTAGTGCAAAGGCATAGGGATGTGGAATGTCATGTATGAGGAATAGTAGGATCAGTTTGGCTGATCTGTAGATAGAGTAGAACAGCAGTTCTCAAACTTTTTTCATCTCAGGACCCTTTTATACTTCTAATTTTGAGGACCTCTTTACACTTAAAAATTGAGAACCCCAAAGAGCTTTTGTTTTATGTTTTTGTTTCACTTACTATTAGAAATTAAAATAGACACATTTTAAAACCATTAATTTTGTGAAAATAGAACCATCACATGGTGACATAAAAATATATATTTTATGAAAAATAACTTTTTCAAAATAAAATTAGTGAGAAGAGTAGCATAGTTTTATACATTTTTGCAGATCTCTTTATTGTCTGACTTAATAGAAAACAACTCCCTTCTCATATATACTTCCACATTCAATCTGTTGTAATGTTGTTTTGGTTGAAGTATGTGGTGAAAATCTGGCCTCACAGATATTTAGAAAAGGAAGGAAGAGGAGTATTTTGAAAGACAAATAATGTCTTAGTACTATTATGAAAATAGTTTTGATCTCATGAACTCAACTGAAAGAGTTTTGGGGATGGACCTCAAGGGGTCCTTGGACCAGATTTTGAGAATCATTCATATAATGTATAATAAAGCTAAAAAGGAAAGTTTATGGTTGGTTGTGTAGATAGAGCTTTAAATGTCATTCAGGGCACAGTTTTTGTTTTTAATCCCATAGGTGATAACATGCTCAGACTTGCACTATAGGAAAATTCCTTTGGCAGCTAAGTGAAATACACTTTTGAAGTAGGGAGAACCTTGAGACAGGGAGGCCAGTTTAGACATTGCAAGTATCCCAGTCAAAAGGTGATGAGAATCTGAATTAGTGTTGTAACTGAATAGAGAGAAGAGGTTAAATGTAAAGGTAGAAATGAGAAGATTTGGCAACGGATGGGAAATGTAGGGTGAATGAGTGGAGGATGGCCGTGAGGTTCTGAACCTGGATGACATTTGGTTGCCATTACCTGAAAATAAAAATATTGGGAACATCTGTGAACAATGTAGTGAAAGCTTTAAAGGAAAATATATAGGTTCCTTGAATTACAATTCTGAGATCTATTATTGTTATTTTGTCTAGTCTTACTTCTGTTGCCTACAAACCATTCCCAAGACTACTACATTTTCAGAACCCCTTCATGTGATTGCACTATTCCTGCTAGTGTCCTAAATGTCCTAAATCTTTTCTCGTTTTCTCAGTCAAAATCTTTCAAATAGCTATCTGTATGTATTCTGTGCTCATATTTCCTTTCCTCCTTTTTTACTTTTTCTAAATGCTCTGCAACGTGGCATCCAGTCTTATCAGTGACTTTATTTGCCAAATCTAATAGTCTTTTCTCAACCCTCATCTTTCTTATCCGATCAAGCATTTTGACACTTACCTTTCTAGTCTTCTCATAAGATACCTACTTCTGTGGACTCTAGGGTCAAACCATACTGACCTCCTTACTGTTCTGAATGCATAATGCTTTATCTCCTTTATACTGGCTGTCTTCCATACCTACTGTGTATCTCTTTGCTCACATCTGCCTTGTAGATCTGATTTTTTTTTTTTAATTTCCAAGACTCAGCTCAAATGCTACCTTCAGCACGAAGCCTTTCCTGGTCTTTCCAACTGTGCATTCTCCTCTCAAACTTGTTAGATTATAAACTTTTTGAAGGCAAGAGACTTTACTTTTGTCTTTGTATGCTCAGTGATTAGCATGATGCCCAATATGTTCTTTGATTGATTACGTATTAAAATGATATTTAGGGGTGGCTAGGTAGCTCAGTAAATAAAGCACTAGCCTTGGAGTCAGGAGGACCTGAGTCCAAATCTGGCCTCAGACACTTAACACTTACTAGCCCTGTGACCTTGGGCAAGTCACTTAACCCCAACTGCCCTGCCTTCCCCCTTCCAAAAAGCAAAAAAAAAAAAAAAAAAAAAAGGTATGGAAATCCATGAAAAAGAACATGTTGGAGGTGAAGTAGTTGTGTCTATTGGGCTTTGTTTAAACCTTTATTAGCATTCTGAACCATGCAAATTAATATAGATGTAGAGAATTTATACAGGATTAAGAGACAGAAGAATTGGAAAATAAAACCTTTGAAGAAATTAGATCTTATAACAGAGGACAAAAAATAAAAATTTAGAACTTGAAAAATTAAATTAGGCCGCTGTGAAATTAGATACAGATAAGAATTTAAAAAAATAGAAAACTCGATTGCTCTGGTATTATGCTTCTTTAAGCTGCTAACTCACTTTACAATGATATCCTGGTTCAAATTTTTGTCAGTTGTTAGTTTTTAAAAAAGTTTTATGGAGGGATTGGTAGAAAATAAATAGCAATTCTCGAACATTTTCAATAATGCATCACCACTACCCCTCTCAAAAGAAAGCAGAAAGTATTGTAGGATCTTAATGTGTATAAGTGCTCCCATTCCATCTGGTCTTCAACTATAGCAGATTGCTTCTTTCATCCCCATACTCATCACTAATATTCAATCTCTCCTAGTCTCCTGGCTGCTTCCCTGCTATCTACAAACCTACCCATGTTTCTGTCATACTTAAAAATCCTTTTTATGAACCTTCCATCCCTGATTGCTGTTTGTATCTCTCTTTGCATCATTCAACTTGTGAAACTGCTCTCTTCTGAGTTACTGGTGATCTCTTAATTGCCCATGCTAATAGCCTTAATCCTCATCTTTCTTGACCTTTTTGTAATCTTTAACATTGTTAATCATTTTCTTCTCACTAGGTTTTCTGTGACACCTCTCTGTTCTGGTTTTCCTACCTGTCTGACCCCTCCTATTCAGTTTTTCTTTGTTATATCTTCATCCAGATTGTGCCTACCAATTGGTATATCCCCCAAGCTCTGTCTCAGCTCTTTTCTTTTCTTCCTGTTTACTGTTTCAGTTGGTGATCTCATCTGATTAATCATCATCTCTCTTCAGGTGATCCTATCTACTTATCCCATCCTGACCTCTCTTGATTTCCAGTCTTGCATCTCCAACTGCCTATTGGACATCTTGAACTGGATGTTCCTTGGATATCTTTAGCTTAAACGTGTCTGAAACAACTCATCTTTCCTTCCAAGTCAATGGTTTACTGGAGCTGACTTATGCCGGATTAGGAGAGCCAGTTGTTAAAATTTCATGAAATTTAGGAACTGATTATTAAATACAGCCATTGCTCAGTTCAGCATTATGTACTGATAATGTTGTTTATTGCTTCTAAAGAATTGATGTCAATCCTAGCAGTGTATATTTGCAACACACAGTTTGTCTATATTAAATGATTGTAGCTTTAATATTGAATATTTGAAAGTAAATTTAATTATATTTTGTTCTGATGGTACTAATGCTGGGAAGAAAGTCAGGAGCATCTGTGGTGTTGCTAGAAAAATTTTCTGAAATCGTCATTTGACACTTTAAAAATTGTTATAATTATTTGGCGATTCAGTATCTGAAATAAAATAAATTAGTCATTTAAAAAATTATGACATATTTCATTATTATTTGTATTATATTTCATTATTATTTGTAAGTTGAATGCTACACAGCTTTTATTAAAATTTATAATAGACTTATGTGTATGTATACATGCTTTTTTTCCCTTGGAGAACCAGTTGTTAAACATTATCAGTAAACTACTGCCGCCAAACCCTCAGCTCTTATGAACTTTACTATTGCTGTGGAGAACACTATCATCTTTCCAGTCACCTAGATTTAATATCCACAGGGAGGGTATCGAGGCTGCATTTATATTTACCAGATGTTTCTTGGAGTGTTGAGATGTTGGGTGTTGAGATGGCACCATGGGTACATAAAAGATTTTTTCCAGAAAATAAGTGTTAGTGTCATTCTTGATCCTCTCATCCTCCCATTTGCTTTGAAATATCTCTTGTGTATGTTATCTTCTCTCTACTCACATAGGTGCAATCCCTAATTACCTCACACCTGGATTATTGCGGTAGCCTTCTGGTTGATCTCTGTGCCTTCAGTCTCTTCCACTCCAGTCCATCCTCTACGCAGCTGTTATATTTATCTTCCTCAAGCACAAATCTGACCATGTAAATTAATTGGATAAATTCATTGACTCCCTAACACTTCTAGGACCAAATATTAAATCAACTATTGAAATTTTAAAGCCCTTCATAATCTGACCGTGGTCTTTTTTTTTTTTTTACACCTTGTTTCAGTCCATGTACTCTACAATCTAGTAGGTATTTAATGAATGCTTCTTGATTTGACTTCATGTTGAGAAAAGTCATGGTATCAATGGTACCTTTGTTTTGCTTGTTACAAAAATGATCAAATTTCCACTTGGCTATACCTTAACATATTGAAGTTTATAGAGGCTTAGCTTGGGGTGGGGTGGGGGGAGAGATTCAAGTGGTGGGAAAAAAGGTAAGACAAAAGGGAAAGCAAACTATAAAGAACAGGCAGTGTTGACAGTCTTTGGGACAGTTTTGTGTGATGTGAACCCCATTCTGCAAACACTACAATTTTCTAGTCCTGGAGACAGAGAAATAGGATGATTGCCCTCCTAACTACTTAATAGGAATATTAATCCAGCCACCAAAAGGGATAGAAAAACTTCGAGGGAACATTGCCATATGCTGTCACTGTAAGAAACTATGGTCTAAAGTACATGATTAAATTGTATGCAAAAGCCAATTGATAAGTAATAAAAATTGCAGAACAGATCTTTCAGGACCCAACTGAATTCAGTCTTTTTTGTGAAACCTTCTCTAGAATCTTGTAGCACTTGATGTCTACTCATTTGATTGTCATATATTGCTTTACTAAAAATAGTTAACAGACTCTAAATTAGACTTAGAATCAAGACCTGAATTCAAGTTCTGCCTCAGACACTTGCTAGCTTTTTGACTATGGGCATGTTATTTAAACACTCTATGTTTCCTTACCTGTAAAATGGGAATAAAAATAGCACTTAACTTCAAAGGGTTACTTTGAGAATCAAGTGAGATAAATAAACAAAGTACTTTGCAAACTTACATAAATGTTTGCTATTTTCTTTGTGTATGTGTGCATGTATGTATGTATGTATGTATGTATGTCGCGCACACATCTCATTTGCCCAACTACACTTTGTGAGCTTCTTCTATCCATGTCCTATATTAAATACTTATGTGCATTTCCCAGGGCACTCAGCTTTACTAGTAGATCTTCAAGAATAATTGTTAATTGAGGTAATTTTCTTCCAATAGAAATTTTCTGTTGCATTTTTTAACTGGTCAAATTATGTAGAGTTTTAAAAAGAAAATAAATATGGATTGAGTTGTAATTTACTCTGGAAGTGAGGAAAACATGAATAATAACAATATGTTTGAAAAAAAAATCTGAAGACATCAGTTCTCCAAGATTGAGATTTTGCTAAGTCATTTTCTTTTTTTTTGAGTCCCTAAAACACTTTTTTAAATTGGTAATTAACTTATGTTTATTTTTAGTTTACATCATTCATTTCCACGAGATTTTGAGTTACAAATTTTCTCCCCTTCTTTCCCCTACCCACCACCCCAAAACAGTGATCCCACTGTATATTCCCTCCCCCAATCTGTTCTCTCCTATGTCTTCCCCCATCACTCTTCTGACTTTCTGATAGGGCAAGATGAATCTCCCTATCCCAGTGCCTGTATATCTTAATTCCTAATTGCATGTAATTAATAATAATAATTATATGTATACATATATATATTTTAACATTTGATTATAGAGCTTTAAATTTTAGATTTTTTCCCTTCCTCCCTCGTCACCCACTGCCACTGGAAAAACAAGCAATTCAATACATGCTGTACATGTGTAGTTACACAGAACATCTCCATAATGGACATATTGTGAAAGACTGACTATATTTCCCTCCTTCCTATCCCCCCTCCTTGTTCCATTCTCTACTTTGTTCCTGTCCCTTTACAGAAGTGTATGCTTCTAACACACTTTCTTCTGCCCCCTCCCCTTCCCCTCACCTTCCCCTCCATCATCCCCCTTCTCGTTCCCATCCCTTCTACTCTCCTGTACGGCAAGATACCCAATTTAGAGTGTATGTTATTCCTTCCCTAAGCCAAATTCAATGAGAGTCAGGTTAGCCCATTCCCTTTTGCCTTCCTGTTCTTCCCCTCACTAGGTCATTTTCAATGAACTTTGATTTTATTTGGATATTTTAATGATATCCTCTAATATGGGATTTGTCATCATACTAGATAAGATTATACTAGATATCTAGCATGTGGAATGTAATAGGTAATACAGTACATTTTAGCAGCATCATATCTAAATAACTCTATCCATTCAGCTTGTCCTTTATATCCTTTAAACAGAATGGTATAGATAGCTCCACTAGGATTTGTAGTTGTAAAAAAGTCTGTTCTAGAACATGAAATATAACTATCAAATCCTTTCTGATCATCTATTTTGTGAATTGCCAAGGTAAAATCAACTTTCTGGTGATGAACCTCTGTATTTTAAGTTGGATAGAGTTCAGCATTTAATGAACACCTTTCCTGCTTGTTAGAATAAGACTTTTGTACATTACTGGTATGGAAGAGCCCAGGGTCATCCTCTGTACTATATGTAAATATGAAACTAAAGCTTATGTGGAGTGGAGATTCTCTTTCCAGTCTAGTTTGTAATCATTCAAATATTTGTTGAGCACTTTCTCAACATAAGGCATTATGGGAATATAAAGAACATGACACAGTTCCTGCCTTCGGAGTCTAGAGTTTAGTAAACTGTACATCAGTCTATTAATATAGAACATCAGAGTTGGTTGAGATTTTAGAGCCAGTTAATTAGCACTGTACCTGAAAAAAAAAAAACTACAATGTAGATTGTTGACAAATCTTTATTTGAACACTACCAGTGATGTGGAATCACACTGCCTCTCAAGTAGTTCATTCCTTGTGTTTTAGGAGAGCTTTGAAGCCCAAATTTGCTTTTTTGCAACTTCACTTATTACTTTCCAATTCTACCTTTTGGGGCCAAGCAGACGAAGTATAACTCTCCTCTCCTTACTTGGTAAATCTTCATATACTTGATGATTGCTATCATTTTCCACCCAATACTTTGTTATTTAGACAACACCCTAGTTTCTTCATCATATTACTTGCCCTTCTTTGGTTGATCTCAAAGTTATCTTTGTCCTTCCTAAAATATACCCAGAATAGAATATTGTATTCCCTTATTCTTGCATGTTATGTCTCTCTTACTGTACTTTATCTTTCTTTGCTGTCATATCACACTATTGATTGATATTTGCAGTCTTGTAAAAACCCAGACCTTTTTTTTTCTTCAAATTGTTTCAGTTAATCCTCATCTGACATAATTTCAAGATTTACCAGCACTGTTTTACTTTTTCTGGGTGTTTTTCAGTTTATCAGTGTCCTTCCTAAAATGTGGTAACCAGTGTAGTTATTTATAGTGGTAAATATAAAACATATCCAATATATTTGACACTTTATTTAACTAGCACAAATCATTAGATAAGTTAAGATTGGGTCATATATATTTAGCTGATGTCCAGTATTCTCTCATATGGAATGCAATTAAATGTCAGTTCTTTATACCTGCAGTATTGTGATAATTAATTTTTATGTTGGTGTGCTTTCTGGATCATTAAAAAGGATATGTTATAGGTATAGTTTTAATGTTGTATTTTGTGTTCTAATTCTTTGAAAATTGGTCAATTAATTGCTCTACATAGCAGTTTTGTTAAACAGATTATTTGAGTCATTAGTATTCCTCATCACTCAGAACAATTCAGGGTTTATTTCATTTGAAGGGGATCTACATAGTTCACATTAATGGTCTTATATCAAGGAGTGCAACCATTTTCCACTACTGCAGTAAACATAAAAGACATTTCAGAGGAGATCTTTGCAGCACTACTTCTTATTCATTCTCATGTGAAGGACTTTAGGTGGTCTGAAATGTATTATTTTTAAGTGCTGCATACTTTTAGTCTGTACTAATTTGTCAAATTTCAGAATCAAATAAGAATGATTTATGGATTATCTATGGTTTTTTCATTTATTTTAGCTAGACAGTCCAGTGGATAGAGTAGTGAACCTGGAGTCAGGAAGACCTGAATTCACATCTGTCCTCTGATATTTATTAGTTGTGTGACCCTGGGCAGGTCACTTAACCTGTCTCTCACAGTTTTCTTAACTGTATGATAACAGCACCTACTTTCCAGGGTTGTTGTAAGGATAAAAAGATAACATTTGTAAAGTACTTTGCAAGCCTTAAAATGTTCTATAATTATATTACCTATATAATTCAGTATAGAGTTTGAAGTCAGGAACAGTTTTTGTATCTCACCAGTATATTTAATTAGGTTCACAATTAAATGGAAAGATGAGACCAGGTTGAATTGCTTTCAGGAAATTGATGGGCTCTTTTAATGATCCCAGATTTATTCTGGAAACAAAATCTTATCTTTTAAAAAAAAATTTTATTTATGCCTTTTTTTTTTGATGTTAGCATAATTTCCCCCAACATTCCTCCTCTTTCCTCCCAGAGAGCCATTCCATCTAGCAAGTAATATTTTTTAAAGACAAAACCATAAAGAAGGGAAAAAAATCATAACTCATCAGTGCATTGAAAAAAATCTGAAAATATATGTGTTGTATCACACTCTTGGACTTCTAAGTTCTGCAAAAGGGTGGGATGAGACAGCCTTCTCATAATTCTCTTTTTGAGCCATAACAGCTTATCTTTATAATACTAATGTTCTTTGGATGCTGTTATATTGCTTTGACGTATTAAACAGTCTCCAAAGAATTGAAAAATGAATATCACATATAGTAGGTGTGAACAGTCTGTAATACATACACACATCTATGTATATGTATATATATACATCTATACATATGTATGTCATTCCAGTCATGCCTGATTCTTTGTGACTCCATTTTGGGGTTTTCTTGGAAGAGATATGGTTTGCCATTTCCTTCTCCATTTCATTTTGCAGATGAGGAACTGATTCTTATAGGTATTATCAAGAAAATGTATGCCAGACAGAAAAATGATGGTCTGGTCTGTTGTGTGTGAGGGATGCTTCAAAAGTATTATCAGTCTGTTAAGAGAAAAAAGGCAAGACTTTGGGACATGGGTTCTCTTGTGGTCAATTTATTTTATAATACAGTCACTGAGCAGTAAGGGCAGGTATAGTTGGTTTGTTATATGCATTGTTGGAAGAAACGTGGAAGTCTTTAAGATCAGACCCATTTGAGTATTTGACAGTCCCCTAATATAGTCTTGCACTTAGTCATATAATACATATTTAATGAATTTAATTAAACGCTGGATTGGGAATGCTGAAGATCTTTCCATGGAGGAATACTTTATTTAACATCTCTTGGAGATTGGCAGTATATTCCTTTGTTGGAAAGTTCCAGTTAACATTTTTCCTTGTACCTTCCTGTAATTTATGTCATCTGGTCTTCATTCTTTCTTCTGGAGCTACAGACTTCTTTCTTTTTAGTCTCTAAAGTGGTAGACCAAAGCTCTTGAACTGCATATTACTGTTTGATTTTCAGTGTGCAGCCTACTAAAAACTTCTGATATCTGTTTAACAATGTTATGTTTTAATTAACTTTAAAGAACATATAATCATCATCTGGCTGTTTGCATAATGATGATACCTGATATAACTCTCCTTAGGAGTGAAGCAAGAACTAAGATAGGCCAGTTTTTTTCTATGTGTGAACAGGTAACCAGAGATATAGGCAATAAGTCACTGAATAATAATTGTCTCAGCTGAGAATATCTTTACAGCCTCAGTGCTATTTTAAAAACAAATTTCATAGTGCTGTAAATCCTCAATTTGGGGAACATTGCAGGATTAGTAATTTCCCCCGCAAAAATATAATTGTTCAAGCAACATAATCTTGTAATTGCTTCAAAAGGAAACTTCATTTGATCCTACTGGTTGATGAGAGAGTCCCTTTTCTTTATCCATAACCTAATTAACAAAAACTTGTGAAATGTTTTGTAGGCTAGAAATTGTAATTGGAACCTGATCTTATTTTTCATCTCTTATATTTCTTTCCTGAGACAAAATTAAGAACAGTGTCAAGTTGTTGATCAAGATGGAGTTAGGATGTATATCAGAAGTTCACATATCTTCCTTACATAGCTGATGATTTACTAGATTCAGTATGATACAGGACTCCTTTGGGAGAACAGTAATTTTATCCATAAGGGCATTGTATCAGGGGATATACAAACATAAGAGGTTTTTTAAAATTGAGATGTATTTTTCCATAAAAATTTTAATTTGTAATACTCCATATTAACCCATAAAACATTTAATAAGTAAATGAAAAAATTTATTGTTTCTTTTGTACTAAGTACTATGCTAAGTGATAATAGAAAAACTGAGAAAGATTGAGAAAGTCAGTGATCTAGATTAAATGCCTACCTTCTGTCAGACGTTGATCCTCAAGGAGCTCATGTTCTAATAGGAGATGGCACATGAAAAAGAAGGTACAGTTTCAGGAGGATGGAAAGAAGAGATAGGAGAAGAGGGGAAGGAGCTGGCAAGGCCATTGGTCCTTAGGTTAGTTAAGTCAGAGTAGAGTGAATGGAAAAAGCTAAAATGTACTTTTTTTTTTTTCTTTTTGGAGGGGGGAGGGCAGGACAATAGGGGTTAAGTGACTTTCCCAAGGTCATAAAATGTGCTTTTACAGTAAGAACAATAAACAAAAAATTTGAAATTGGATAAATATAATATGTAACTTTTACAAAAATTTTTGGAGAATTCTGTGTTAAAAAACACTCATTATCTTATATTTTTACATTGCCTACATTTCCCTCTATATCTCTTCTATTCTCAAGAACCATCTCTTAGAATTTGAAAAAAAAAAAGGAATAAGAGAATAAAATTTGAGCAAAACAAGTCAATACAGTAAAAAAAATCTGGTGATGTCATACTTCACACTGTAGATCCCCATCTCTGCAAAGGAGCAAGGAGAAGAGGTGTCTTCTCAGTATCTTCTTTGGGGTATTTTCAGGAGATATATATGTTGTTGATGCTTTCTTTTCATCTGGGTCTTAAAATTGCTTTTATTTATACCTTGACAGCCATATTAGTAGCATTGCCATTAAGTTTATTGCCTCAAGATTATAATTAGGATCCTTATAATTAGGATTTTTTTTTACTCACAAATGAAACAAAAAAGAAATTTCCTTATGTGGTAATTGTGCAAGAGTTGGAAAAGATACGTAAAGAAGTAGAGGTTTCAAGAGAACATAGATTTGCATGAGAGATTGTCTGAATTATAATTAACCATGAGCTGGTGAATAATGGAGAAAGGGGAGGGGGCATAGCAAGAGACCCTTTATCACTGATGGGACAAGAAAATAGGTGATGGGGAAGGTAGGCTCAGTAATGACCCATCAGGTACTGTCAGTGGTCTGGGAAAGCATGTTTGCTTTTGAAGATAGGGTGGGGTAGTGTTAGAAGGATATTAGAGAGTTTGCTATTTTATATATATGGGTTTGTAAGTCAGATTGATAATTCTGTGAGCTCTTATGTATAGCACGAAGTCTTAGACTATGTTTTATTTGATAAATCTCTATCTCATCCTTGTAAGTATACTTAGTGCAGGTTAAAACCCATCCACTGCCTTTTCATCTTGCATTATGGTTGTCCATGTTTTTCTTCTCATCACTGTAAGGGGTTGAGAAGTGAATGAATGATAAGGAAGAGGAGTCAAACAGTATAGAGAGCTTCTTGAGACACTTGATTGGGAAAAGGAAGAGAGGTAAGTGCAAGTGTCTTTAACATTGGAGGAATGTCAGTGCAAAATGCTTGTTTTGAAATTAGGTTACTTGGCAAATTACCTCCTGTATGACTTTGGGTAAGTCACCCTCTGGACATCAGTTTCCCCATTTATAAAACAAAAGGGTTAGACTAGATGACTTCTAAAGGCCTTTACAGTTCTAATAATAACCCTATGATTTTAGAGGTGATGGGATTCAAGGACATAGGTGGAAGGCCACCTCTTCATCTTCATAAAATTATTAAGCATTCTTCTAGGTAAACTGCCTTTTGACCTTGTTTCACTGTTCTGCTGTCTTTACCTTTTTTCTGTTTTTCAGTAAATCTGTGAATTTATTTCTGTATTTTATGGATGTTTCCATGCTGTTGGGTTTTGTTAATATTTTGACTTGTTCCATTTTTACTCATGTCAGGGATGTGCTAAGCACTAGGATTACAAAGAAAGGCAAAAGACAGTCCCTTCTCTCTGGGGATTCACAGTAGTAGGAGGGATTCCAGACCAGCAGGTGGGGATGAGGAGGCAGAATATTCTGGGCATGGAGATGATGAGTAAAAATGCCCAATGTGGAGATGGAGTGGCTTGTGTAAAGAATAGCAAGGAGGCCAATGTCATATCTGGATTGCAGAGTATGTTTAGCGGAGAAAGGTATAAGAAGGCAGGAAAAGTAGGAGGAGGACAAAATTGTCAAGGTCCTTGAATGTCAAAGAGGAGAGGATTTTATATTTGATCCTGGAGGTGATAGGGAACCACTGAAGCTTTTTGAAAGGCAGGGAGTGTGGGGAGATAACATGGTCAAATCTGGGCCTTAGGAAGATTAATTTGAAAGCTGAGTGGAGGTTGCATGGTAGTGGGAATATACTTGAAGCAGAAAGACCAATGAGAAGGCTACTGCAATAGTTCTGATTTTATGATTATGAAATTACAGCATTCTGTAAATAACTTCTTATTACAGTTTATTATAATTTAATTTTTGATTTCTTGATAGGTTTTTTCTGTACCCTCCAAAAAACATAATTGTTTTTTTAACATTCATAAAATTTTTTAAAATTCCAAGTTATCTCCTTCCAGCTTCACCCCCCCATTGAAGAGGCAAACAATATGATACCAGTTATATATATGAAAACATGTAAAACATTTCCGTATTTTCCATGTTACAAAAAAAGCAAGAAAAGTAAAGTGAAAAAAATTGTGCTTCATTTTATACTCAGCTCATCAGTTCTCTCTCTAGAAGTAGATAGTATTTTTCATCAGGAGTCCTTCAGAATTGCCTTTGATCTTTATATCAATCAGAGTATCTAAGTCTCACAGTTGATCATCATTACAATATTGCTATTATTGTGTACAGTGATCTGGTTCTACTCACTCCATTCTGTATCATTTCATAGAATTCTTCCCAGGTTTTTTTGAAACCATCCTCTTTGTCATTTCTTATAGCATAATAGTATTTCATCATAATTATATACTACAACTTGTCTGGCCATTACACAATTGATGTGCATCCCCTCAATGTCCAATTCTTGCCATCACAAAGAGAGCTGCTATAAATGTTTTTGTACTTAATAGGTCCTTTTCTTTTTCTTTAATCTCTTTGGGATACTGACTTAGTAATATTACTGGGTAAAAGTTTTACAGCCCTTTGGCCGTAGTTCTGAATTGTTCTCCAGAATGGTTGGACCAGTTCACAATTCCATCAGCAATACGTTAGTGCCCCTATTTTTTCATATACCCTCCAGCATTTGTAAGTTTCCTTTACTATCATATTAGCAAGTGTGTGGTAGTGTCTCAGAGTTGTTTTAATTTGCATTTCTCTAATTGATAATGATTTAGAACATTTTTTCTACATGACAGTTTTGATTTCATCGCTGCTTTTGCCATTTATCAGTTGGGGAAGGGGTCTTTTATAAATTTGGCTCAGTTCCTTATATATTTGAGAAATGAAACTTTTATCAGAGGAACTTGCTGATAAACACCCCCCCCCCCCCCCCATTTTCCTGCTTTCCTTCTAATTTTGCCAGCATTGGTTTTGTTTGTGCCTTTTAAGAATTTGGACGCTCTGCTATTTGGTGCGTTAGTATTTAGTATTAGTATTTGGTATTTATTATTGATATTACTTCATTTTCCATTTTAGCCAAATGTCGTTTCCCTGATTATCTCTTTTAATAATTGGGTCTGTTTTTGCTTATACTTTGTTTGAGATCATAGTTGCTAATGACCCTGCTCTTTTTTTTTTTAAACCTTTGCCAAAGCATAATAGATTCTGTTGCAGCCTCTTATTTTAGCTGTTAACTCTTTTCTTTTTGAAGTATGTTTCTTGTAAATAACATTGTTGGATTCTGGTTTCTGCTGTCCTCTTCTGTTTTCTAGGTTAGTTTGTCCCATTCACATTCACAGTTAAGCTTACTGTATATTTCCCTCGGTCCCATTTTCTACTTTTTGTTAATGTCTCTTTTTACCCTGTCCTTCTTTAAATTTCTGCCTATTGACTCTTTTAATCTGCTGTCCATTTTATCACACCCATTCCTTTCGCTTATCCCCTTCCCTTCCTACTTTCCTGTTGGGTAAGAAAGATTTCTATACCCAACTGAGAGTGTGTGTGTGTATTCCCTCTTTGAACCAGTTCTGGTGAAAGTGAGGTACAAGTGTTGACTAACCCTCCCTCATTTTTCCCTTTACTGGAAAAGCTCACTCTTTTATGTGAGATAATTTTCCCCGTTCTTCTCCCTTCCCCCTTCTCCCAGTGCATCCTTCTTTCTCACCCCTTAATTTTGTTTTTTTTGAGATCATTGTTAACTCACACCTGTGTCCTCTGTGTAGTCCTCCTTCTGATTTCCCGAATAATGATACAGTTCTTAGGAGGTATATATATCATCTTCCCATATAGGAATGTAAATGGTTTGACCATAGTTCCTATGTTTTCTCTTTCATTGTTTACCTTTTTATGCTTCTTTTGAATCTTTTATTTGAATCACATTTTCTGTTTAGCTTTGGTCTTTTCATCAGAAATGCTTGAAAGTCCTCTGTTTCATTTAATATCCATTTTTTTTCCCTTAAAGAAGTATACTCATTTTTCCTGGGTAGGTTTTTCTTGGTTGTAATTGCTAGTTCCTTTGCCTTCTGAAGTATGTTTCAAATTCTTTATTTCTTCAGTATAGAAGCTGCCAAATCTTGTATGATCCTGACTGTTCGACTGATAATTGAATGGTTTCTTTCTGACTGCTTGTAATAATTTCTCCTTGACCTGGGAGCTCTGGAATTTGGCTATAATATTCTTGGGACTTTTCCTTTTGGGATATCTTTCAGGAGGTGATTGGTAGATTCTTTCCATTTCCATTTTACCCTCTGGTTCTAAGATATTGAGGCAGGTTTCCTTTATAATTTCTTGAAATACAAAGTCTAGTCTCCCCCTCCTGCCCTTTTTTTTTTTATCATGGCTTTCAGGTAGTCCAATAATTCTTTAATTTTCTCTCAATTTATTTTTCAGGTCAGTTGTTTTTCCAAAAAAAAATTTTACATTTTCTTCAGCTTTTTCATCCTTTTGACTTTGCTTATTGTTTCTTGATGTGTCATAGAATCATTAGCTTCTACTTGCCCACTTCTGTTTTTTAAGAAGCTATATTTTCTTCAGCATTTTTTGTGCCTCTTTTATAAGCTGTTAATTCTCTTTTTATAATTTTCTTGCACTCATTTCTTTTCCCGGTTTTTTTCTCTACTGCTTTTATCTCTTTTTAAAGTTTTTCAGAAATTCTTGTTGAATTTGTGTCCAATCTTATCTCTTTTTAAAGCTCTTCCAGGAATTCTTGTTGAATTTGTAAAGAGTTTGCAGTTTTTTCTTTTGAAGTTTTGCTTTTGTTGTCTTCTTCTAAGTTTGTGTCTTGATCTTCCCTGTCACTATAGTACCTTTTTACAGTACTGTTCTTTTTTTTTTTTAATTGTTTGCTTATTTTCCAAGTCTATTTCTTGACTTTGAACTTTATGTTAGAGTTGGGTTCTGATCACCTTGGAGTGTGGAGACACTGTTCCAAGGTTCAGGTTTTTTTCACAGCTGGTTCTGGGGGTCTGTAAGTTTTTAGTACTTCCAGGATGGTGTGATCCAGGGAGAAATGTGGTTGCTGCACTTTTAGTGTGCTCCGGGCTTTCCCAGGAAGGGACAGAGCTCTCTGCAGATGTAAGCACTAGTGCCTCACTTGGTCCTGGAATGTCTCCAGGCTGAGGATTTCTGAAGCTGCTTTGCTGCTTATCACTTATATCCAAGGTATGTCGTTGGTATTATCACTAGCTCCTACCCTGGTGTCATGGATCTTTCCTCTCAACCTTCTAAGTTGTTTTTTTCCCCTTCTGACCTTTTGTTGACTGTGCTCACACTCCAGAATTTGATTTGACAAGTTATTTTAAAGTTGTTTGAAGGGGCATTTTGGAAGAGTTCAGCTGGGTTGTTTGCCTCTACTGTCTTGGCTCTGCCCCCACTGGTAGCTTTTTTAAAAAAGAATCTTTCTTGACTCTGGCTACTTCATTATAGAAAAAATGTTTTAGTATTTGTGAACTGAGAATGGTTTTTAGCCTAGTATTGTGATACAATTCCACTATTAAAAAAAAAGTCCTTGGTTGATCTACAGAATTAATTGTAGTGGGGTTTTTGACTGTAATGTTTTGGGAACACCTCAAAACATTTCTAATCCAAATACCTGGATTGCGTGAAACTAATAAAAGATCATATAGCTTTATGAACTGGTAAGGAAAGATATTCTTTATTTTTAGGTAAAGTATTCTGATAGATGATGTTAAGAATAGTTTTGAAAAAACTATGTGGGAGACTACATGGTATAGTGGAGAAGAACATTGAATTTAGTACAAAAAAGGCATAGGTTCAGATTCTAGCTTCCTGTATATAGGACCTTTGACAAGGCATAACCTATTTGAGTTTATATTCTGTTCTATTGCCTTGGTTTTAATGGTAGGGAATAGGAGTATAGCATTTGTGATTCTTGCTGCTAATGTCTGTTAGAAACCAGTAAGATAATGTACATAAAGTTGTCTGCAAATCTGATTAGTTGCTATTGTAATTACTCATGCCTTGTTTTTTTTTTTTTCTCTAGTCTTGCTTTTTTCTTATGCTGTTTTGTATACCTTTTTTTTCTTTTTGGAGGGGGGAAGGCAGGACTTAAGTGACTTGCCCAAGGTTACATGGCTACTAAGTGTTAGTCTAAGGCTGGATTTGAACTCAGGTCTTCCTGACTCCAAGGCCGGTGCTCTATTCACTGAAACACCTAGCTGCCTCTGTCTCTTGTATACTTTTTACAACTGCTATCTCTTGTCAAAATAATTTTAAGTGAAAGTTTTAGAAGTGTCTAGTTCTGTGATGTGTAGATCCACTGTATTGTCTAGAGTGGTGGTAAACTTAGTGAACAGGTGCTAAAATAATGTTATTAGATAAACTGACATAACTTTTTAGGTTCTGAAGATGAATAGATTTTATTAACTACTTAATAATACTTATCAAACTTGAGAATTTTTGTTGTTCAGTTGTGTCTGACTCAGTGGCTCCATTTGGGGTTTTCTTGACAAAGATACTAGAGTGGTTTGCCATTTCCTTCTTCAGCTTATTTTACAAATGAGTAAACTAAGAGTTAAGTAACTTGCTCAGGGTCACACAAGTATTAAGTGTCTTTGACTGTATTTGAATTTATGAAGGTGAGTCTTCCTGCCTTCAGACCAGGCAGTCTGTCCACTCTACCACCTAATTGGCCAAAACTTGAGAATACCTGACAACATGTTATTTTTATGTACGGCTACTTTTCCCTAGAAATTGTTTAATCTAGGACCTTCTTTTAGTCTTAAATTTAAATTATTCCAGAATTTGAAAAAACTTCTTTAGCAAAATGATTTTATTTTTCTTGTTTCTAATATTGTTTTACCCACCACATCAGTGAACAGACTTAAAAATAATTATTAATATACTAAAATAATGGTCATATTATGTAAAAATTAACTTGGTTTAATTAACATTATTAAATTTTGATATTTTTACAACATACAGACTTAATTTCAACGCTTTCCAATACCTTTCCCTTGCTAATTACAATTCCAGAGGTTTTTTAGTTTTTATTTTTTCTCTTCACTCAGGAGTAGTGAAAAATAATAGGAAATGCAGTTCACTAGCACATTCGTTTCTGTATTTGAAGTCATAAGGCTTGAGTTCAAATCCCAATTTTAGTTCTTGACACTCTTGGCAAATGACTTAATTTCTTTGGGTCTTCTTCCTCATTGTAAATGAGGGAGATAGACCAGACAGCCAAGGTCCAAGGTATTGATTTTGTCATCTTTTTTGTTTTAGAAGAAAAAATTAATAATTCAAATAGAAATTTTTAAAGAGAAGAATCTTAACTTTTTTCACATTTGAGATAAAAAGAAAAGCACACAATTAATTTGCCTGACTGAAATATCAATTGATTGAAACAACAGTTGACTAACAGCTTTGTGGGCTAGTTAATAAAAAGCAAATATTTATATAGTGCTTTAAGATTTGAAAAGTACTTTATATGTTTTATATCATTTGATGCTCACAACAACCCTGGCAAGTGGGTGATAGAAATTATCCTCATTTTATTGATGAGGAAAGCAAGGAAAGTAAAGAGATGTTCAGTGATTTACTCCAGGGTTACACGTCGTGGCTGAGGCAGAATTTGAACCCAGGTCTTCCTGACTCCAAGTCTAGTAGTCTATATACTGTGCCACTTAGGTGCCTCTTTATGTGGATTTATATTTCAAAAAAAACTCAGTGTATCAAGTGTATTAATGGCCTATTTTCCTATAGGCCTTTCAGGATTTTTATTTTGGTCAGTTTGATGTATGTGACATGCTGTTCTCAAATTTGCATTTGTAGAGATTTGCATTTCTTAAATTAGTAATTTTGGAGCATTTTTTTCATGTTGTTGATAGCTTGGATTTCTTCTTTTGAATACTGTTTATATTGTTTAGCCATTTATCAGTTTGTCAGTTGACTCTCATAGTCCTTTGTAACCTGACTTTCAAGCTTCTTAGAATCTATGATCTGGCGTATTGACTTTTTGCTGCTACTCAACGTGTGACATTTCAGTTCTGTTTGTATTTGTACTCCCTCCCCACCTTTACCTTTTAGCTTCTTTCTAAGTTCAACCTAAGCTACTTTCTACATGAGAGCTCCTTATGATTGCCAGCTGTTAGTACCTATTCCCAAAATTACATTACATTTATTTTATACATAGTGATATATGCACATTTGTTTTCCCTGATAGAATGCACCATTTCCTTGAAGGCATTTCAGCTCCTATCACAGTGCCTGGCATGCAGTTGATACTTTATGAATGCTTATTGATTATAATTGAACTCAATTGCTTAAATTGATTTTCCCCCAACACCCTCCTGAGTGTTCTCAGTTTTATTCTGGGCATTGTAATGTTAAATTTATGTGTTTAGTTTTTCATATGGATCAGTAATCTCATCGGTGTGGATATTCCCTCCAAAATATACATTGCAGCCTGTTCTTACTTGCCCATCCTTTGTGACTCTTGTCCATGTCTTTTTAAATATGTAGGGGTTTTGCCCAACGTTTTCAGATTATTTCTTTTTATATTCAAGGATATCACTGGAACATACAAATTGTCTATTATTTCCTCCTTTTTTTTTTTTAACCACTTGACCTTCCCATTTCTTTTTTCTCATATATGTCTTTGTGGAATCCTTTATTTGTCTTCTTGTTCAATAAATCAACCAGTCAACAAGTAGTCTATGCTAGGCAATAGGGATTACAAATACAAAAAATGAAACAATTTCTACTCTCAAGGAGCTTGTATCAATTTTAGAGTCTGCAAGGACATAGAAATACATACAGAAGAATTATAAATAGAAAAAATACAAATAAATACCTAGATGTTAAATACAAGATAATTTGACAATAAGGCACTAACAGTTGAGGGTAGTGATTGATCTGTGCCTTGAATAAAGAGAGAGAACCTAAGAGATGGAGTTGATGAGGGGCGCCAGCCAGGCACGGGGGACAACTAGTGGAAAGACAGGCACAAAAGGGAGTGTTATATGTGAGTGTTGTGTTATTCCTTCCCTTAAAAAAAGAGTATTGAAGCTTCAGAAGACTATAGGACTTCCATGACTTGTAGCAATATAATAACAAGGTATAATAGTAATATTAAAACATTGGAACTTTATTTCAGGGATAAATTTGGTGTCATTAAAAAAAAAAAACTTTGCAATTTCCAAAAGGTAGTTCAGCTTCCTCTCCTTCTATTTAAATCTTAGCCTAGCTCATTATCCATTTGAAGTGGTTGTTAAAGATGCATACACATGGCTACATACATATATGCATACACATCTATGCATGTATGAACAACCCATTCAAAAAATCTAAACAAAATATCAACCAAAATCTGTGGAAATTACACTTACTGTTTATAGTCATTAAATTTTTTTTGTTGTTAACTCAGGGCTAATCAAAGAAGTCTTTTTTGGTTTTACTTTTGTTTTCAAAAGTCTTCTTTGCTTTAAGAGTATTGAGCAAAAGTGAATTTCTGTAAAAATTATCATTGTCTAATTCAAAGATGTCAAACTCAGTGGATTGCAAGGGACCTGCAGAACTACTAAGTGGAGCCTGAACTAGATTGAAATGTAATTGGGAAATATTTAGTAAAATAAATACAAATATAATACAACATAGGTAATGTTAATTTGTGGTTTTCTAAAGCAATATTTGGCTTGCAAAGATCCATTTCTGTTTGAGTTTCATGCCACTGTTCTAGTTCTTCATCATCTTTTCATGATTTAGTTCTTATTTGAAGTAAAATATGTAGGACATGACTGAATGTGTGGTTACAGCCTGAAAGTTTTTTTTTTAATGCATTAATGATACCAGATTTTTTTATAATTTACTTCTTATTCTCTGATAATTAGTGGCAGGGAAAACATTCAAACCCCGATTATTTGGATTCTTTAAAACTACTAGCATGTAATAGTACCAAACAAATGTTAAATATGGTTGTCTGTTGAATTTTGATTATTCATACAACTTAAATTGCTCACTTTACATTTTCCAGGAACACCATTTACAGCGAGCAATTTCAGCGCAGCAAGTATTTAGAGAAAAGAAAGAGAGCATGGTCATTCCAGTTCCTGAGGCAGAAAGCAACGTCATCTATTATAATCGTCTGTACAAAGGAGAGTTTAAACAGCCGAAACAGTTCATTCATATTCAGCGTAAGTTTGTTGAGTCATTATTTTCTTTTTGCTATATCAGTTTATTAGAGAAAATTTGGATGTTGAGGACAGAAAAGTCCTTCCTTTTCTGAATTAGTTTTTACATGTACACATTGGGTTAAAACAATCATAAATTTGAAAATGGAATTTATTCTGTCTGCTTTTAAAATTGAAGGACTTTTTAAGTACTGATAGGGCTTGTAAGAGGTTAATGCTTATGTGGCCTTTAGAACTTGTTGCTGTTTTTGTTTGATATTTCATTTAGACTTTCTTCCACAGCTTTGGGGAGAGAAAGAAAGAGGCACCTATAAATATTTTTAAATATTTAGGTTTAGTTTCTATTAAATCTAATGTCAAGGGTGAATTTTAAAAACATTTTTTATGCTGATTCAGCAGAGTCATCTCTTAAAAATGACTTTAAAAATCTTTGGATGTTAGAATTTGTTTGCTAGAGATATCTTTCTTTAAAAAAATGTGACTTTCTTATGATTTGTTGTATTCTCTGATTTTATTGTCATGTACTTAATTTGGTGGGTTAATTTCACTTACATTAGTCAGGCAGATGTAAGCTCTTTAGTTTTGATTGAAGACTCCTATTTTACTGAAACCTATTTTCTTTCAGTATGGTGCTACTGGACAGTATTTCCATTTGTTTTACTATATTGGTTAAAGCTTTCTTTGATGAATTTCATCATTTCATTTCTCTGCCAAGATTGGTAATTTAAGGATTTTTTTTTCTTTTCTTGAGTTAGAGATAAATATTCATATACTTCTTAGTTAAGGAGCCCAGAACCAAAACAAAAATTCAGTAGAGTCCACATTTTTGTTGAAATGTTTTTAAACAAAATATAGTATCTTACTTAGTCACCTGATTATTGGAGAGACTTAACTTTGAAGGTCTTGTAAGAAAAACATTTCTCTCCTCAATTAAATATAAAAAAAAGTATCTGGTTTATTAATATTAAGTTGGAAAATTGATATAAAATTGTCACGGTGCTCCTCATCATCCTATCCCTCGGAGCAAATGCTGGAGATCAAATAATCATAATAGTTCATAAAGAATGTTTTTATTCTATAGGTCTTTTTGTAACAAATATATTTTGAAGACTCATTTTGTGTATAGCTGTCCTGAGTTTTAAGACAGTACTGAGCTGCTAAGAAGTGACCTGTTCAAGGTCATATAGTGTTTTTGCTGTGTGGATAAAAGACTGCATTGTATAATGAAGTTAAGTATCTGTAGTCTAAAATATTAAAAATGAAGGCATATTTCTCTGTTATCATAAACATATTTGTAGTAGACATAACATCCAAAACAAACACAAATCTCAAACCAAAGTTTCCAAATTTGAGCCACTTATGTTTTAATCAGATAAGAAAAAAATAATACCACATGTTTTTAACAAATAAAATTAAACTGCTAAATCACATAATTAATAAGAACTTTTTGTTAAGGCTAGGGGTTACAGGTATGAAAAGAAAAATGAAACAGTACCTATTCTAAAAGATCTTGCATTTTAACCGGGGAGACAGCATATACTTAAATAAGTATATTCAAGTCAGATGTTGGTGGAAAGAACTGATGTTGGGGCAGGGTAGCAAGACCACATTCAGAAAGGTGGTCATGGGTTTAGCCTTAATGGTATTCTAAGAATTAGAGATGAATATGGACAGCATTCCAGGAGCTGGGGACAGCTAGTGCAGAAGCATATAGATAAGAGAAAGAGTGGTATATATGAGGAACAGTGGGTAAGGCACGGAAGTTCATTGTACCTGTATGAAAGGGAGTCTTAGAAAGTGAGGACTAGACTTGATAGTGAAGAAATTCAAGTGACAAACACAAGGATTTATAGATAAATGCGGGGACTCTTGATTTTGTGTCCTAAGGTGACTTGGTCAGACTGGTGATTTAGGAAAATCTCTTTGATAGTTGTGTGGAGGATGCCCTGGGGAGAGAGTTGAGGCAGGTAAATGAACTGAAAGGCTTTTGTAATTGTCCATGTCAGAGAAAATGAAGTGCTGAACTAGTATGGAGAGAAGTCATAAGTAAGAAGGGGGCATTTATGAGAGATGTGGAAATAGAAATGTCTCCTGATTAGATATATAGGTTGAAGTGAGAGTGAGCAGTTGAGGGTAAACCTGAGTGACTGTGAAAGGATGGTGGTGTCCTCAGAAACAGGGAATTTTCTTAAACTAGGAGTTTATAAACTTTTAAATATGTATGTATATTTATATATATTTTGACAAATATATTTCAATATGGTTGAAATATAAATATAATTCATTATAATAATATGGTATTTTATTTTATGCATTTTAAAACATTTTTCAGAGAAAGAATTGATAGACTTTACCGACTGTCAAAGGGGTCCATGACACAAAAAAGGTTGAGAACTTCTACTCGACCTGTTCCCCCTTTGTGATCTCATCTACGTATTTTCTCTGCCTCCATTTCCTTTCTGTAAAATGAGAATAACAGCCCGCACCTTACAGGGATGCTTTGAGGATAAAATGAGATAATATATGTAAAGTTATTTATGACTCTGATTATATTTGACAGGGCAGGGTATCTCTCACACACACACACACACATGTGAGAAGTTGAAAATCAGTGAAAGAGGAAAAATTAAAAATGAATGTAAGGTTATGAGCATGGGTGACTAGAAAAGGTAGCTTCATTTACAGAAATAGAGAGATTAGAAGTAGCAGCAGATTTTAGAGGAAAATGGGATGTTCAATTTTAGAAATATTGAGTTTAAAACATCAATGAGACATGTAGATTATTTATGGCAGATAGTTGGAAATCAAGATCTAGAACTTAGAAGAACATTTAATGCTAGAAATATAGATGTGGTAGTCATCTCCATAGAAGTGATGGTTGAAGCCACAGAGATAGAAAAGGTAGGCATTTATCTTGGTAGTTGATGTTTTCTCAGTCACTTTTTCACTATAGATAAAGTCTTAAGTTTTTTTTTTGTGATTGCTCCAACAGAGATTTTCTTTATATATTCTTGGTCTAATTCAGCTGCTCTTCTGGTAGTTATTTACTTTAGTGCCATTTCTCTCATCTAAGAACATTTGGGATTATGATGTTAACCTTTAAGTGTGGTGGCTTTATTGTCTTTGATAATATTTTCCATTTTTAAATTAAATGATCTGGGGTGACGTGACTTAGTTGAATTCTTGGTAAGTTTTCTTTAAACTGATGTTACCCTCTATTCCTCTCTCTCTCTTTTATTTTTTTATGAGTAGATAATGCTTATAATTTTCCATTAGTCTTTCTCCTGTGTGTGTTTTTCCCAAGGCTCTGTCTTCAGTTCCTCTTTTCTTTTCCCTCTCTGCTTTCTTCTGATGATCAGTCACCTCATCAGCTCACATAGATTTAACTATCATCTCTGTGCAGATGACTTACAGTTCTTTTTATCCATCTCTGAGTCTCTTTGAGCATTAGTCCTATGGTAGCAGTTGTCTATAGTACATTTCAGCCTAGATGTCCTGGAGACATCCAAACTTGCATGTCCCAAATTGAATTCATGGTCTTTCCCCATTAACTCCCCTCCACACTTTCCTGTTCTGTTGAAAGCACCACCATCTTCCTTTTCTTCCAGGTTCATAACCTCAGTATTATCCTCCACTCTTCCCTCATTACACATATACAGTCAATTGATAAATCTACCTCCACAGTATTTCCTGTATCCATCCCCTTCTTTCTGTTCACTGTACCTTCATTACATTTCACCTAACTTTTTAGAATAATCTTCTAATTGGTTTTCCAGATCAAATCTCTTCCTACTCCATTCCATTCCTACACATTGCTATCAAAATGATTTTCTTTAAGCACAGATTTGACCATGTCGCTCCTTTACTCAGTTAAACTCAGCGGCTACCTGTTGTCTCTGAGATCAAATATAAACTCCTCAATTTAAAGGCCTTCATAAACTAGTCCCAGTCTATCTTTGTGGTCTCATTGAAAATTACTCCCCTCTAGAACTCTACCATCTATCTAGTCATACTAGCTTTCTTTTTTTTAATTTTCCAGGTTAGTTTTTTTTTCTTTTCCTCACACATGACACTCACCTCCTATATATGTGCCTTTGCACTCTTTCTCTCACAGGCCTGGAATGTGCTCCATGCCTCATAGATTCCCTTTCTTCCTTCAGGGTACAGCTCAGACACCATCTTCTTTACTCTCTCTGTGTCTTTATTGGGCTAAAGCTCCCCTCCCCCTATTATTTTCTCATTTGGTCCTCACAACAGCCCTTTAAGGTAGGTACTGTTATTATCTCTATTTTACAGTTGAAGAAACTGAGGCAAAGAACAGTTCAGTGATTTGTCCAGGTTCACAAAGGTAGTAAGTACCTGAGGCCAGAATTGAACTCAGTTCTCTCAGGCACAGTGCTCTGTTCACTGTTACACCTATTACCATTACATGGTAATGTTCTTTAATGGCACTACTAAATCCCACTCTGATGTGCTCCACCACTGCAGCTCCCCCCATTCTTCTGTGGAAGTTTTTCTACAGCCCACCTCACTTTGAAGAAAGGAATAGCTATCACTCACTTCTGTGACCTTTACCTTCCCTATTTGCATTTTGTTATTCTAGCCTACAAAAAATTTGGACTCATTTAATGTGGTTCAGGGGATTTAGATTATGAGGTTTTAATTCAACTCTTCTACTTTATCTTTTGATTCTTAAAGTTACCATTCCCCTTAGGATCTTTTTTTTTTTTTTTTTGAGAATATATCTTGTTCTTTTTAAAAAAAAATTCTTAGATCAAGTCTGATTCTCCCCCCGCCCCCCCACTAAGCAATAACCTATGAACATGCAAGAATTGTTTTTATTGCATAGTCTTTTATTGATGATTGGCCTTACCTTTCTTATTAGGTTTCTGTTTGGGATCTCATATAGCTTTTTTTTTTTTAAATTTGTTTTTGGGAGGGCAAGAATGCCACAAATTCTTTCTTGTTGAATAACTTTTTTTTCATTGATGAATTGGATTAGGTTTACAGGATTATGTTATTTGAATTTACACCCTCATCTTTGCTTTTTGGAATGTTTTATTTCTCTTCTAAGACTTTTTGTGAATATAGTAGGATCCTATATAATTTGAGTTACCTTTATTTCATATTTGAAAGTTTCTCTTATTTCTCACAAAATTTATTGTTAAAATTGTGAAATTTCAATTTTATAGGCTTTGTAGTTTGATGCTGGTTTTGTGTTTTTTCTGGTAGTAATCTAGGAATTCTCTGAATCACTGCTTTGTTGTCTGTATTTAGAAGTTGTGGAATTATTTCTTACACTAATTCTCAGCAAGTTTTGATTTGCCATGTTCTTTTGGAAGACATGATTTTAGAGTTTTCTTTTCACATCCTTTCTTTAAGATTAGTCATGAATAGAGATCATCTTATGTTCTTTTAATGTTACCTTTTGTTTCTTTTCTGCCTAACTTTTCTCTACTGTGTTCTAAATCTGTTATACTTTTTATTTTATATCACATATTTATTTGAGATGTATTTGAGCATTATTATTAAATTTTTCCCTGCTTGATATTTGTATTTTCTAAATACTGGAATGAATGTTTTAATTCTACTAGTAATTTCTTTTAAGAATTTTTCTTTTGTGCCATTCTTGAGCTTCTTACTGTTATTTAACCATCTCTGGTGAGGTTTCATCAGGTAATAAGGGTTCATTTTCCTTTCTCTGATATTTGTTCAGAGTGCGAGTGCTTTGCTTTCCCTTTGAGGTTTTTTCATTTTT
>JAQQSV010000088.1:66009-130867 GCA_028646515.1 Pseudochirops corinnae
TTGGCCTTTCCTGCAAAACAGCCTCTTTATATGGGGAGATATGAAGGTCTCAGTCATGAATAACCTGGAGGGGAATGGAAGAGAAGATTGACTTCAGATGTTTTTCTAATTCCTGTCCTTAGTCCTGACTCTTTTTTCCTTTTTAGACTTGAGCACCTTAAGTGACTCCCATCTAGCTTGAGTTTTTTGCCCTTTTCCTTTTATCTATCTGGGCAGACTCCATCTGTTGCTCTTTGTAGGATAAGAAGGAGTTTTGGGTCATATCACTAACCTATGTGATTGATCCCTATAGCAGGAGTCACATGGTAGTAAGCTTGTTTGCACTCAGTACTATGGGTGCAAAGAGTTGGTTAGGAGGGTTGAATGGGAGCCCTTGAGTATTAAGTTCCACCTTATTAATTATGATATTTTACCTTGTATGTAGTTTCTATCTTCCTACCTTTGGAATTCAGCTGTAATACTCTTTATCTGGTGGCTGATTCCTTCGAGTGGAGTGGAGGGGGTTGAAGAGTTTTGAAGAAAACAGCTACTCCATTTTTTTCTGGTTATGCCCTTATCTCTGATTGGCTTTTAAATCCTTCAGTAATATAAATTTAATCTGTCTAGAACAGTTTCTCATTGTTTCCCCTCATGCAGTCTGGTCTTCCAGCCAAGCTGGCTTGCTTGATGTTCTCTGTTTATGACATTCCATCTCCTTTCTCCCTGTCATTGGACAGGATGTTTGTCCCTTCATGCTTGGAAATGCTCTCTATCTTTATCTCCGCCTCTTGGAATTCCCAGCCCATTATTCTTTAAATTAAATTAAATCCCAGCCCAAAATTCTAGCTGTTATAATGGAAGACTGTCTACCTTTCTCATAAAATTATTTTGACAATGGCACTTGATAAACCTCTTTATAAATAGCCATTAATATGTTAATATCACACTCTGAACTCACTGAATTTGCTGCCACTTGAACACTTATAATAACTTCTTTTGTTTTTCTATGAGAGAGCATAGAGCTTTGGATTTGGAATAAGGAAAACCTGAGTTCAAATGTTTACCTTCATTATTTATTAGTTGTGTGACCACAATCAATTCCTATAACTTCCTTTAGTCTCAGTGTTCTCATCTACAAAGTGAGGGTAATACTGGTAATTTCTACTCCCCAGGTTTGAGGCTTAAATGAGATAATATTTGTAACACACTTTGCTTTAAAGAAGTATTATTATCATGTTCTTGGAATGTCTACTTTGCCTTACCTGTGCCTATTGAAATACCATCCAGAATTCAAGAGACAAGTAAATTCCTTACTTTGCTTGTAGTTTATATACTTTTAAAAAAACTTGTGAACTTAGACGTCAAAAAAATTTCCACATATAAAGCAGAACACAAAAAGAATTCTGTATGAATCCATGAATATTCAATTCAGTTTGCCTTTTTAAAAAAGTATGTAATTTTATAGTTAGTTTTAAAACTGTCTTGCTCTTATGTTTCCTTCTGGACTTCCTTCTCTTTGTGCATTTAAAAAAAAATTCAGTGACAACACCTCCCCACCCCCCTTTGAGCATTACTCTTTAACTACTCCTCTTTCCTCCTTCCCACCAATTAAAAAGGGAGGGGAAAAAACTCCTTGTAACAAATAAACATAGTCACAAAACTAAACCACATGGTAACCATGTCTAGTGAAAATCTCTTTCTGCACCTTGAGTCCACCACTTCCCAACAAGAGGTGGGTGAAATGCTTTATTATAAATCTTTTGGTGACCGTGGTTGGCCATTATATTGATTAGAACTCTTAAGTCTTTCAAAGTTCTTTTTCTTTATGATGTCGTAAATTTTTTTCTTCTGATCTTGCTTCCTTCACTGTGCATCAGTTCATACTATGTAGGATTCTCTTACATAATTTCTCATGGTGTTAAACATAGCCCCATTACATTCATATATCACAATTTGTTCAGCTCGTTCCCAGTTAGGTTCTAGTTGTTCCCACCCCCACTGCCCTACCAAGGTCAAGAAGTTTGTTTTGCTTTTGACTATTTTCTCATAGTATTTTTCTTCCTCTTAACTTCTCCTTTCCCTATTCTCTCCTTTTTTCCTGTCGAGTTTGATGTATTTTTATACTAAACTCTGTGTCTCAGTTTCAGATAAGATCAAGGATCATTTGATGCCTAATTCCTCCCCTTTCTTTTTATCATATGCCTCAGTTACAAAAAATAGCAAGTTGTACACTCTTATTTCTCATTTTTACTTTAGTGTATTACTTTAACCTTATCTTCTTTTCTCTCTCCCAGTTCTTTACAACAGAACTAATCCACCCTGAAGTCTTCATCTCTTCATAGTCAACTCACTCAGAACCCTTTGAATCTTTTAGAGTTCTGAAGGGACACTTGTTTCTTCTTCCTTATTAGAGTTTTAGAACTACATAATCATATAGCTCAGTTTTTCAATAAATGAGCTGTTCTAGACTTCTCTTGACTTGTGTTTGGATTTCCAAACTCCAACTCAGCTCAGGTCTTTTTTTTTTTTTTTAGTTAGAAATGCTTGACAATTCTCTGTTACTTTGAAGCTTTATTTCTCTTCCTCAGCTTTATAGGGAAAATTATTTTTGATTATAAAAGCCTTTCTCTTTTACCTTTTGAAATATTGTATTCCAGGGTACCTGTTTTAGTAGAAACTACCAAGTCTTATACTTTAACTTTGGTTCTCTGGTATTGGTCATACTTATTTCTAGATGCTTGCAATATTTTTTTTCTTTGACGTAGAATCTCTAGATTTTGGCTATGATATTCATAGACCTTTTCTTCTGAGGAAATGATAATTGATGCATCTTTTCTATCTTTACTTTGCCTTCCAATTCTAACATATCTGAGCAATTTTCATGAATGATTTTTAAAAAATAAAATGTCCATGCATTTTTATTTTCAAAAATCATGATTTTCTGGTAGACTTACGATTCTTAAGTTACTTCTCCTTTACCTGTTTTCCAGGTTACTTGTTTTTGATATCAGATATCTCAATTTTCTATTGTTACCAGCCTTTTGATTTTATTATACTATTTCTTGCTCTTTAGTCATTGATTTTTATTTGGTCTGTTCTAGTTTTCATGGAGTCTGTTAATTGGGTAGGAATTACCATTTTCTCCTCTGAGCTGTTCACTTTCTATTTATTTCCCTACAGTGATTTTATTTCATGTTTTATCCATTGCTTCATTTCATTTAGGTACTTATGTAATCTTTATGGAAAACCTGTTTTTTTCCTTTGATTACTTCATGCACTTCTTAATGGAGTTTATTCTGGGCAGGATTTTTGGACATCTCAAGATTTACAATTACATTTTGTGTTCTAATCATTGTCTTCTTTGGTTTACTCATCTCTAGCTCTTGTTCCTGAATTGAGGCTCTATGCCAGACAATAGCTACTGGGCTTGCCTTTCATTATCTGGGTTCCTCTTCTGGGTGACCTCAACTTCCCAGGATGAGACATTGAGTTGTTGAGGTTCAAAATGCTAGATTTTCAAGGTCTTTAAAGCAACTTGGGACCAAGTGCCAAGAATCTTGGGAATTCTTGCTTTCTTGGGGTTGTCTTAGTCTGAGAGCTGCTTGGTAGCTGGGAGGTAGATTTAGGGGTTGTTATAGCCGTATAGGTGAAAGATACTGAGGGCCCCAATCAGGATGAAAGATGTGGGTTTGGGAATCAAAGGAGTTCTACATTAGGAAGTAGAATTGATAGTATTTGGCTGCTGATTGAATGAGGTACTGGGCAGAAACAGAACTTTGAGGTTTTATGCCTTGGGGCCTGTTAGGATGTTTGTGCCGACAACAGAGACAGGGAAGTAGGCTTATGAGGAAGATGGGTATAGTTTTGGAATGCTGAATTTGAGGTTCCATCAGGATGTCTAAATGCTTGTTGGATAACCTTATCTGAGCATGTTTGGAAAATTTGGTATGGACAATCAGAAGAAATCAGGACAGGAGATAAAAAAAAAACATTGTAAGTTACCTACCTAGTTGACTCCAAGGGCAGCACTATGTTACCTAACTGCTTTTGGTAGCAAAGTACTGGAAGCAACAATAGGTGTCCATTGATTCAGAAATGGCTAAGCAAGTTGTGTTATGTCTGTTTTTGGAAGTATTACTGCTGTAAGAAATAACAGAGGGGCAGTTAGGTGGTACAGTGAATAGAGCATCAACCTTGGAGTCAGGAGGACCCAAGTTCGAATTTGGCCTCAGACACTTAACACTTACTAGCTGTGTGATTTTGGGCAAGTCACTTAACCCCAAATTGACCCTCTAAAAAGCAAAAAAAAAAAAGAAAAAAGAAAGAAAGAACGGAGAAACATTAGAAGGTTATTCTGAATTAAGCAGTTCCAGAAAAATAGTATATGCAATGAAATAAAATAGTAGAAACAGAATGAACAGTAGTATAAACACAATAATTATAAAGACCAAGTTTGGCCTTGGAAATATATATGAGGAAATGTGTGACTCTTCTTTTCCTTGAAGAGGTGGGAGACTATGGGTGTGGAACATTTCATGATGTCAGATTTAGTTGTGTATTAATTGATTTTTGTGGATCTGTTTTTTTCTTTCTCTTTTTCTATCTTAAAAGCTTTGGTTGCCTGGTAGAATAATAGGAGAGGGATATTCTAAAATGAATATGTGAAAACTAGACATCATTAATGGTAGTAGCATTGCTGGAAAAAGTAGAATGTGTTTCCTTCCTTCCCTCCCTCCTCCCCTCCCCCACCTCACTCCCCAATGATACATGTTTGTGAGAGATTATGGTATTTTTTTTTTTTACCTTAGATCCAGGAATATTACCATTTTTAGTAGATTGTTAGATGACTAAGATGATATAGCAGTTATTTCTTATGATTGTGGCTTTGGGGGGGATGAGGGTGGGTGGAGTAGGGAATCAGATACCTCATCTTTGATTATAGAATCATAATTAAGGTTATTGAGTCACTAAATTGGCAATTATTCTCACTTGAGGGGCTTTTGTGTTAATAGGTGTTGGAGTGTTATTGGTAAGTGAGATGACCGATAAAGTGCCTACATTTCCTTTCCCTTTTATGTGTGTCCTTCATGTAGAAAGTATCTGAGTTCTTTGTTTTGAACTGTCCCCCACCTATATCCCCCCAAGCCATGGAGGTCTAGTGGGAAGATGGAGGCAGGGAAACCACATTCTCCCTTCTTTTCAAAAGCCCTTCCCTCTAAGTTTAGTAGTCTTTTTTCTATCCTTTACTGCACACAGGAAGCTCCATATTTAGTTTCTTTACCTTTATTCAAGCAAATTATTTAATTAAGAACTGCCTAAAGGCTCCTAGTAAAATGAAAATGATGACAGTTCCAATCAAGGCAGAAATCTGCTTTAATTATCATAGAGACTAGAAATGTAAATAGGAATTCAGTTTATGAATCTGCTGATATCCTATTCAGAGTTGAATCTTTAACTGGAACAACTATGTTAGAGATAATGAATTCACGTGCTGTTTCTGGGAATTGTTCAGGTTTGCTTCATTTTATACAACATGCATATTTCAGCAAAGGTTGCATACTTCAATTTTTAAAACAAAATTGTATTTTTCCAGGGGAGCTTTTTTTAGGGAGTAGACTTGTGTGGCTATTTTCTGCAGGGTAGAAACCATTTGTATAATACAGCTTTGTACCAGTGTGTGTGTCTAAGTCTCCACTAGCTGAAACAAAGAAAGGTTTCATGTAAAAATGTTGTTTTAGTTGGAGTTTTGAAAGAAACAAGAAATACTAAAGAGTCAGAGCTGAAAATCATGTACATTCCAGGTAAGAGGGGATTGTTGTATGTGAAGAATAGCAAGAAGGCCAACTTGGCTATTTCATAGAGTGAGAATGAAAGCAATAAAAAAACAAACCCTAAAATTAATATTGTCTACATTGTATTGTATTTTTATTTATTTTATTAAAACATTTACCAGTTATATTTGAATTTGGTTCATCTGTACTCAGAGTTTTGTGGCCAGACTGCAAATTTAACTCCCTCTGGTTTAAGTGACTGGAGTCCTCGGGTTTACAATAGGCTGAATAGCATACCCTCAAGTTGAGTTTAGGGTCCTTGTGTAAGTTTTTATCCCTAAGTAATGAATTCCTTTATTCTGATAAACTGATTATCTATGACGGAAATGTCAAAACACCCTGCCAGCATGTAACCCCAAACACTGCAGAGTATGGCCAAAATCACATTAGAACGTAATTGGGCTGGGGGGGGGGGGGGGGAGGGTAGTGGTGCAGTAAATAGAGCACCAGCCCTGGAATCATGAGGACCTGAGTTCAAATGTGGCCTCAGACACTTAACACTTACTAGCCATGTGACCTTGGACAAGTCATTTAACCCCAATTGCCCTCTCTTCCGCCCTCTAAAAAGCAAAAAAAAAAAAAAAAAAAAAAAAAAAAAAAAATCCAACCCAAAATTGGGAAATATTTAACAAAATAAGTAAAAAACATTATATTGCATAATATCATTACATAATATTACATTTCAAAAACTAAGTAAATAGTGACAGGCATCCTTATGTATGGATTATTGGCCCTTTGCTTTTGTTTATTTCAGTGTGTGCTCAAATTTCTATTTTCTTATGCTTTTAAAAAGTGTTTGAATATCTATACTTGCTGAAGGAAGTTAAAAAACAAACCAATATTGATGTCTTTTATATTTACATCACCCTACATTTCACAATTAATACTCTTCTCTCAGAGCCATTTCTTAACATTTCAGCAAAACTGACCAATTCTTTGAGAAAAGTCAGCATTATCTTCTATCTCTTCTTCAGACCAAGCTTATTCTTTATAGTGTCACTGCATTATATATTTGTTGTTATTCTTTCCATTTACATTGTTGTAATTATTGTGTATATTGTTTTCTTGGTTGTGTTTATTTCACTTTGCATCAGTTTATATATTTTCCCATGTTTCTTTGTGATTGATTATATTCATGGTATCTTGTAGAGCAATAATATTTCATTACATTTATGTATCACAGTTTTATTAGCCATTCCCTAAGTAATGGTGATCTTTATAATTCTTTGCTATCACGAAAAAGAGGTGCCATAAATAGTTTGCTCTTTATGGAACCTTTGATTCCTTGGTTTATATGACTGGCAGAATATCTGGTTCTGAGGACATGGGCATTTTAGATACTTTCTTCACAATTCCCAGTTACTTTCTAGAATGATTGGACCCATCAACAACTCTGCCAGTTGTGAATCTTTCCACAACCTATTTATCATCAGCTGATCTTATCTTTTCCAGTTTACTGTGTGTGAAGTAAAACTTCAGAGTTGTTTTGATTTGAATTTCTGTTATTATTGGTGATTGTGGTCATTCTTTGCATATGGTTAATAGTTTTCCAGTTGTTTTTTTTTTTGTTACTGTGTGCTTATATACTTTGATAACTTATCTCTTGGGAAATGCTTTGGGTCTTATATATTTATGTTAATTTCCTATATATCTTTGCTGTTAGACCCTTAATAGAGATATTTCATGCAAAGATTTTTTTTCTGGTCAACTATTTCCTTTATTTTTCCTACTATCGTTAATTTTTTTAATACAGGAGCTTTTCAATTTCATGTAACCAAAATGATCTGTTTCATCTTTTGTAAGTGACTCTAACCCTTGCTTGGTTAATTTGTCACCTAACCATAGCCATTAGAGCTTCCTGATCTGATTGTCTCAATTTTTTTATGGTATAATCTTTACTATTCAAATCACTTCTCCATTTCAAGTTTATTGTGGTATTTGGTATAAGATATTGTTAAAAAAACTAATTTCTGCCAGATTGCTTTCCAGTTTTTCCAATAATATTGTTTTGTCATATAGAGAATTTTTTCCATAGCTTAAGGTTAATTGAATGTTGTGTTATTGGGGTCATTTAATCCACCTTTTTCAAAATTTAATAATTTTGGTGATTATTACTTTATAATATAAAGTCATGGAAATGTCATTTCCCCTTCATTCCTTTTTTTAAAATTGTCTTCCTTAATATTCTAGCATTTTTACTCTGACAAATAAAGTTTGTTTTTTTAAAAAATTATTTTGTCTGGATCTGTAAAGTATTCCTTGAAAGTTTTTAGTTGTATTGTTGTTTTTGTTATATTGGCATGATTCAACCATGAGTACTGAATGTCCTTTTGGTTATTTTACATTCTTTATTTCTTTAAAGAGTACTTTGTAATTGATTCTATATAGATATTGACTGTGTCTTGGTAAATTGACTCAGGTATTAAGTTCATTTTGTATTTTTTTAAATTAGACTTTACTTTTTATTTTTTACAATTGGATTTTGTTTTCTGTAAATATAAATGCTATTGTTTTTTGTTGGTTTGTTACTTTACTGAAATTACTAGTCTGTTATAGCTTCTTTTGTTATTTACTAGGATTTCTTTTTTTTTTTTTTTTTATCTTTTTGGAGGGGGAGAAGGCAGGGCAATTGGAGTTAAGTGACTTGCCCAAGGTCACATGGCTAGTTTTGTGTTTAATGTCCAAGGCTGGATTTGAACTCGGGTCCTCCTGACTCCAGGGCCGGTGCTCTATCCACTGTACCACTTAGCTGCCCCAGTTTGCTAGGATTTAAGCAAACCATCTGTTTATCAGCATGTGGGGAGAAGGGATGATTTTGCCTCTCTCTGCCTTTAATTTCTCTTGTCTTACTGCTATTGCTAGCATTTTGAAGATGCAGATAATACTAGTGAAGAGTGAAAACATCCTTGTTTTACTTTTGGTATTTTACTATTTCCATATCATATTAACTTTTAGTTTTGGATTCTTTTTTATCATACTAAAAATGTTCAATGCCAGTGCTTTGTAAAGTTTTAAAAATACAAATGAATGTTGTAATGTGGTTATGTTAATTAATTTTCCCAAGGTTGAGCCATTCTTGCCTCCCTGGGGTAAATTGAGCTTGATGACAATGAATAATTATTTGGATAAATTGCTGTAATCTTTTTGCCAAAATTTAAAAATTTCTTTGAACTAATGTTCACTAAAGAAATCGGTTGATAGTTTTCTTTGTTTTGTCCTTCCATGATTAAGGTACTAGAACTATATTTGTCTCCTAGGTAGGATGCGTTCTTTCTCAATTTGTAAGATTAATTTGTGTAGTATATATTAATTTTTCTTTTAAAAATTTTATACAATTATCTTGAAAGTTCATCTGGATGAGGGTTCCTTCCCCGTTGTTGGTTCCTTTACATCTTTGTGAGTTTCCTTTTCTGAAATTGAATTATTTAAGATCTCTGTTGGTTTTCAGTTAATAAGATTTTTGTTTATATACATATATTTATGTTGATTATTCTTTTGAATTCTAACTTTTGTTGGCATATAAATGTGTAGTAGGATTTTAAAAAATATTTTTATTTCTTTGATTTCTTCTAACCCTTTTTTGTTTTTAAATTTAAATTTCTTTTTTTACTTTTCTTTTTCCTTAAGTTAGTTGATAGTTTATAAATTTTATCAGTATTTTCAAAGAACTAGTGTTTACATTTTATTTGTTAAGTTCTATAGTGTTTTGTTTTCCATTTTATCTATTTTCAACATTTCTTCTTTTGTGCTTATGTTGGGCTTATTTGTTGGTTTTTCTGATTTTTTCAAAATTGTATATTCAGTTCATTAACCCTATCTTTTAAAAAAAGTTGTTAACGTATGTTCTTAGGGATATAATTTTTGACTCTGAGGACTGCTTTAGCTGCATCCCCGAAATTTTGGTGTGTAGTTTTATCATTATCATTGTCTTTTCCATAGTTAATTGTTTTTATAACTTTTTAAATCTGTTGATTCTTAAGAATTTGCCATTAAGTCTTCATTTAGGATTACATTTTTCCTCATGCCCCCTGTAATATTATCATTATTTTGCATTATGGTTGATAAATATATGTTAAGTATTTCTGTTTTTTCATATTTATAATTTCTTTGCGTTCAAGTGTATGGTCTCTTTTTTTTTTAAAGTTGCCATCTGGTTCTGAGAAATATGTATATTCCTTAATGTTCCATTCCAAAGATGCTGTGAGTCTTAGAGCTTTAAATTCTCCAACAGATTATTCAGTTCTGTATTTTCCTTTTAAAAAAAAAAAAATCTGTTAAATTTGTCCAGTTCTGAGACAGGAATATTAAAGTATCCTACTGTTTTTGTGTCACTGTTATTGTCTTACTCTTATTGGATGACCAAAACAATCAAATTCATCATCATTTCAAGAGAAAAATCAAATGAAATATAATATCAAGAGAAAAATCTTCAATAAAAACCCAGGCAGACAAATCGACATAGAGGATCCTAAAACTACAAGGAAGTGTGAATACTTAATATCAAATTCTCTTAACAAATATTACGAGATAAAGGAAAGTGAACCAGTCAATATTCATGGAAAAATAGATTTCTGTGAAATTCCAAGAGAACATGGAATAAAAACAAATTCTAGAGTGGTTCAAAAAGGAAATAATATACATAAAAGAATATGTTAGGAAATGAATGTAAAGTCAGAATTTAGAGTTCTCAGTGTCCAATGTTATATACACACACTTCCTTAATTAGCAGATTAAAATTCATACTGGAACATTTCTTTAAAGAAGTAAAAATGATATTATCAGGTTTGGAACACAAAATATACCAAAGTATATAAAAATCTTGCAAAAGGTAGCATTAAAAGAACACATGAATTCTTTGTAATACAAGGTAATTCACCATGAAGACAGGGTGAATAGATATAATTTAAGGATTATAGGTGTCCTAGAAGAATAAGATTAATTAAAAAAAATCAAATCTGAAAACTTTAATACAAGAGGTAATACAAGAAAATTGCTGAGAGCTTCTGAATATAGGTAATTGGCAGAAGCTCCAAAATGCCTCAAGAAAAATAAACCCATGCCTCAAACTCCAAGACAGAGAATAGTTAAATTTATCAGTTTCAGTGACAAATTTTGCAGCTGTCCATGAGAAAAACTTTCAAATACAAGGAAAAGGAAATTTGAATAATGCAAGTTTAATCAACAACCATGGGCAAATTGCTTTAAAAAAATTTTAAAAAATGTATTCCCCCCACTCCCCACAAGTAGCTCATGCTGCAACCCCAGAGAACATATCCTGCTAAAGTTAATCCTCATTATTAAGGAAAAAAATTGATATTCAGCAGTGGAGAGGCATTGGAGGTATTCCTGCAGTATATTGCATGTAAATACTCCAAGTAACCAAGTAAGTAATGAAATCAGTCATACTGTGTTTAGACATTATTATTAGTTTTTAAAAAGACTGTGTTCTGTAGGATTAAAAAAAGGGGGATTATCAAAGTATAAAAAAGGATAAAAGCAGATAAAGATGGAAGCAGAATTTAAAGCAACAAGTGAAGGTAGAGGAGCAGAGTTGAAACACCAGAGATTTAAACTGGATAACTCCCCTACAGGTGAATCAGTGTATCTTGTGGGACAGACTAGCACAGTGGGAGAATTGATTATTGGGGAGAGAAAGATGAGGGTCACAGGAAATGGATGATATGTTCCTACCAAGTTCATGGGTGAACAGTGAAGGGGTGGTTATTCCCATGCCCTTTAAGCCAAGAGATATCTGTTGGACATTGGGAGAGTGTTTGTGGTGAGATCCTTCCTCTGGTAGGAGCAGATGAAGTTCTGCTAAAGAACTTTGCCATGGGACAAGATATTTGCATGTGGTAGGAAATAGAGACCTCATGATAAATTTAATTTGGAAGAGTTGAGGCAACACTTTTAGGGAAAGTATTATGCCTCCATTGGCAACATCCTGGTCTAGGAGAAGGACTGTATAAGTTCCTGGTACCCCGATTTATGGGGAGGAAGTGGAACCAAAGATGAGAAAACATGACCTTGAAAAGGAAAATGATAATAGGGAGGATGGTGAGTAAAGCTGGACTTGTCAGCTTGGTTCACAGGATAGTTTCTAAACATCGTTACTTCTCTCAGGAATTGATGCTTCTAAAGCAGAACAAGGGCATGATGTGGTAAGATTGATAAAACCAAAAATATAGGAATTGATTAGAAGAAGGAGTTGAAACTTAATACTTCTGAAGCTTTTTCCCCATTAGATCTACATCTAAAGAAAAAAGAAATAAGCCACTAACCCATGAGTCAGAGGGCACTTTACAACATGGGAAAGTAGGAAAATACTTTTCAGAGGTGGTAACATAATTGAGCCTTAAAGGAAGCAAGGATTCTGAGAGGTGGAGGTAAGAAGGAAGCATAGTAGGGGTATGGGAAGGGAGTGATATTGTCAGATCTATGCTTTAAAAAAGAGTGTGTTATTAGCTATGTATTCATAGTAGAATATGATTGATAGTAGAAGAAAGACTCTGGAAACAGGAAACTCTTGAAAGTTGATGAAAGCCTGAATTAGGTCAGTGACTATGGGCAGAGAAAATGGGAGAGATGTGGAGGTATTATGAATGAAATCTGACCACTCATTGATTATAGGGGATAGAGAAGAGTCAAGGAAGTTTTCAGTCTGGACAGAAATAATAAACTAAGAAGGAATGAAATGTTTAGCAGTAAATTGTTTTGGGGACATGTTGAGTTTGAGATATGAAGCCATTCAGGTGGAGGTGTCCTGTAGGTAGACAGTGATGGAGGACTGGGGCATACTAGAGAAGAGAGAAGGGTGAAAGAGACAATATCAGGAAATAGTACTACTTGAGTAAATACTTTAAGGACAGCGCACATAGTACGCATTTAATTGCTTGTCGATTTATTGATTGCCTTAACCTTGGCTTGCACCTAGCTCCCAACAGTACTTAGTAAATGTTGAATTGAATTACTGCAACCAAGGAATTTTTCAAATTGCTTTGTCAACCTACAGGACTTTTTCATTTGAATGCTTTATTTTATTGTGTAATTTACTTTCCTCGTGTTTAATTTTAAAAAATCATGTAATTATATACTTTTGGATTTTATTAGCCCTTGCCTCACTTCCAGTCTTTGTAATGTTAATGGAATAGGAAGATCTTCTCTGTCTATTAATAGGCCTATGTGACAACGTGTCCCCTTTTTCCTTGGAACAGGAGCCATGTTCCCAGGTCTAGAGGTACACGAGTATCTTGCTGCTTTCACAAATTGTGACACATCCTGAGTCACATAGATTGGGGCTGAACTTGCCTAAGGAGAAGCTTGCTTACAGGGAGACTTGCTTGTAGAAAGGCTTTCACACCTTTTGGTACTAAGCTAATTAGACATGAGTCACAGGTGTTATGAGCCTGTTAGTTGAAAACTACATATACTGGGAGGTTAGTATTTTACTTTGGGGATTTGTTCATGAGAAGGACCTTTTGATTGATTCCCTGGATGGGACTCTGAGTAGTCATTTGTTAAGAGCCTCCTGGAGTACTCAGAGGTTTGTGCTCTCCTAATCTGGTGGTGTATGTAGATGGTTGTGTTACTTTGTTCAGACAGTGGGAGCCCTGTCTGTTGAATTTCTGTGCTAATTCTACTCTGCTTGTATTTTCTACTTATCTGTAATTAAAGTAAGATGGTTGACCCCTTTAAAAGTTGTCTTTCCTTTAGCAAAGCAGATTAAAGAACCTGTGCTAGCAGGCCATCCTGGGTGTGCTAGGGTGCTTGCTAATACAGTCTTACATCTTCAACTGCTTATTTTATATCTTGAACTGGATATCCAGTAGACATCATAAACTCAATATGTCCAAAACTGAACTCATCTTTCCTGACAAACCATTTCTCCCTTCAAACTCTTCTCACTGTTGAAGGTATACATCCTTCCATTACCCCAGGATTGAAACTCAGGTGTTATCTTTTGACTTCTCTTCCTTTCTCAGTCACAATAATAAATCTGTTCTGAGGCCTGTTGATTTTTAACTTTATAACATTTCCTGCATTCGCCTCTTCTTTTCTTTGACACTGCTACAGCTCTGGTGCTGGTTCTCATCTCTTCACACCTGAACTGTTGCTAGTTGGTTGGCAGGCTACAAGTCTCTTCTTCCTTCCAATCTCTCCACCGCTCAACTGTGAAGTGATTTTCCTAAAGGGCAAATTTGATCAACTCAGCAAACTCCTAGTGGCTTCCTACCATTTCCAGGATAAAATCCTTTGTTTGGCTTTCCTCTTTCTCCCTTGTCCTTAACCTTTTTTAGTTTTCTTAAACTTTACACCTTGCCAAAGATTGTGATTCAGTGACACCGGCCCCCTTGCCTGTTCCTCACACAAGACATTTGTATCTTCTGACTCCAGGCACTTTCACTAGATGTCCTGCTTGTCTGTAATGTTCTACCTTCTCATCTCTAATTACTGGTTTTCTTGAAGTCCTAAAATCCCACCTTCTGCAAGAAGCCTTTCTTTTCCTGATTTCTCTTAATTCTAATGCCTTATGTCAGTAATTATCTCAATTTATATAGCTTTTTTTGTATGTCATTGTTTGCATGTAATCTCTCCCATTAGACTGTGAGCTCGTTGAGACCAGGGACTCTTTGCTTTTCATTGTATCCTCAGTGTTCAGCACAATGCTTGGAAATTAGTAGTTGTTTAATAAGTGTTTACTGACTGACTTTGGCTACTCTTTGAACTATTAATTTTGAAATTTTTATATCATTTAATAAAGAAATAAAATTGTTCTGTAGTTTGGGTGAACCCAGTGGCAAAATTAATTAGAATCTGAACTTTTTAGTTCGCTTCCTTCATTATCCTAGTTTACCTCCTGGAAAGTGCTTTTTAGAAAAAAAAAATGTTTTAAACAAAAAATTATAATGAGGTCTCAGCTTGTTTGTGAGAGATTAGATAAAATGATTGACCAGTATAATATTTAGAATGTAAACTCAATTTGATAAGCATTTGTTAAGTGTCTGTTATGTGCCAGGCCTGTGCTAGATACTGAGGATGCAAAGACAAAAAATGGAACAGTCCTTGCCGCCAGGAGCTTACATTTTATAGGATTCCTTTTTTTTCTGTGGGCGGGGAGGCAGGACTTACACATGTCCATTATAAAGGAGTGTAATGATTAACTGTCGTAGCCTTAGCTCATGCTGAAGGATACACGTATGCTTAGATTTGCATTAGAACTTCAAAATTCCAAAGGCATAACTGTATACTTTGTCCCTTGAACTATCTGCTGTGAAATGCCTTGGAAGTTTTGCATCCCCAATCCAGAGGAGGAATGGAGATTGAAGATAGTGATAAAATTGAAGTAGAATCATTATCTCCTGGGTGGAAGTTGGTCATAAAAGAATGAATCCGTATTAGCTCCACACCCCTAGTAAGTGGCAAGCAGTCAAATGCTGTTAACTATCTCTTTTTTTTTTTTGCCCTATACAGAATAAGGCTAGTTCCACTTTGTTATAAGTATTTCCTAATGAGAATTGAGTTTTAATGAAACTAAAGCATTTAAAAGTAGAAATTTCTATATTCTTATTTGGATAATTTTTTCCAGCTATGAAACTTCTATATCATCAATGCAATTGATTTGCAATTTGGTGTTATTTCCAAGCAGAAATTTTTTTTTTTTATGGAGAAGGTAGGAGAATTAAATTTTTGTCTTGGAAAGAAGTATGAGAAGGCATAGGGAGACTAATTTCAGCCAAGTCTAAGAAAGAACTGCATGACAGATATAGTCGTGGAATAGGTCACTGTTTGTGGTAATGATCACCTGATCAACTGAAAATGTTAAAACACAAATTCATTGACAGAAGGAAACATGGTATTGAGGCAGGTAAATTGGGCAGCTAGGTGGTACAGTGGAGAGAGTGCTGGGCTTGGAGTCAGGAGGAACTGAGTTCAAATTTGGGCTCATATACTTTACTGCCTCTGATTCTGGGCAAGTCACTTAACCCTGTTTGCATCAGTTTCCTCATCTGTAAAATGAGCTGGAGAAGGAAATGGCAAACCACCACAGTACCTTTGCCAAGAAAACCCTAAATGGGGTCATGAAGACTTGGCCATAACTGAAATGACTGAATAACAACAGCAGATTGGGTTGCAGACAAGGAAGATCTATTTTCTAATCTCAGTATGTCATTAACTTGCTGAGTGAACTTTTGACATGGCCAGACTTCTTGGCTTCTGTTTCCTCATCTCTAAAATGATAGGGTAGAAGGATGATATTAATAATTTAAATAGTGTGTTCAAGTTTAAAAGGGCTTTCCCTAGAACAGCTCATTCAGGTGAATAGTTGAAATATTATCATCTCTACAGAAAACAGGAACAAAGAAGCTAAATCACCTGCCTCTAGTCACAGAGTTATTAAAGTCTTAGCTAATTAGAGAGCTAGGATTTAATTCAGTTTAATTCAATAAACATTTAGACACCTGTGATATCAGAGGCTGCCCTAGTGAGCATCAAGAAGAACACCTGTTTCAAATCCTTACTAGTTGAATGACCACTGACAAATAATTTAGCCTAAATCTTTAATACCCTCATCTGTAATATAGGGATGATGCCTGCCTACTTCCCTCCTTTATGCCATGTCTTCAGAAATATATGACTTTAAGAAATTATGAGTGGGTCATATAGTTAGTAAGAGTGAGAGATAACCCTTGGATAGCTTTTGTGCTCCATGGGTTTGGATCCTGACTCACATTACTTACCAAGAGATACTCAGTCATTTAATCTCTCTGAGCCTTTTCCTTCTTCATGCGTATAATAGGGATAATAGCACTTTATAGGATTGTTGTTGCCCTTGGTTCATAGTTAATAGGTGTTAGAGAGCTAGGATTAAATTTGGTTCTAGTGTATATGAAATTCATAGTAAAGGGTAAAGTGATATGTAAATATGTGCCATCTACCCTGTATGAAGAGAACTCATCAAAGTTCATCCCCAGTTTATTGGGTCAGTTTGTTATGGTAATGAGATCGCATGGAAGTGAATTATATAGGATGGACAGACATAATTGGGTTTGCAGAGGTTAACCTACATAGATTAGATAATAGATAAAGTGGAATATCTGTTTAATTGGGTTATTTTTAAGCTCAGATACAGTATGAATGGAAATTACTTTGAAAACTTTAAAATACTTTTTAGCCAATTACTTCTATTACAATAATGATGTGTGACACTGCCACTTCAGATTACAAAAACAAAACAGTCCCTGACCTTAAAGGAGCTTGTTTACTTGTTGGCATACATGCTATGTTTTCTTCCTATAGAACATAATGAAATTTGAAGAGTGAGACTAATAACTGGGGCTAGAAGGCAGAGAAAGAAGACAATATATGTGAGATAATATCTGAGCTAAAACAGTTTTGAAGGGAAATGAGAATTCTGAGAGGTGGAGAAGAAGAAGAAGGACATTTTGGCAGTGGTGGCAAGAGGTGAAATGTAAATAGTAGGAGGAACAGCTGGTATAGTTGGAAAATAGGGTATGTTAAGTTGGGTAATTTGAAATAAGTCCAGAAAAGGTAGACCTGATTTTTCAGGGCTACGATAGCCAGGCTGCAGAAATTGGATTTTATCTCCATAAGGAGTTAAGGTTTTTGAACAGGAGATTGACGTAGAATGTGTACTCTGGTCTTCTAATCTCATGGCCAATGCTCTTTCCACTGCACTGTATTATTGTCTTTAAGATCCCTTCCAATTATTTAACATTTTAATTCTGTGACTAGAGAATGAATTCCATCAGTGGTTAGAAAGTTAAATTTAAAGCCGCAGTACTGTTCCAAATGTTTTCCTTTCTCCTCAAGCCCCCTACCTGTACCTGTGACACTTAAAGCTAATTATCTAGCGTTTTACTTCACTGAAAAAAAAAGTTATTCAGTAGGAATTCTTTCCCTCTCCCACATCTTAAAATGTGGATATTTATATCCAATTTCTTCTTACTCTTGCTAAGGCTAAACCCTCTCTGTCTTCATCCTTAATTCCTTGCCCTTCCAGAATTGAATTCTACCAGTCATCCCTTTTCTCTCATACATCTGCAATTTCACTATCCTCACTTAACAATTGCCTAAAAACACACTCAAGAATTCTTAATCCAAAAACCACTTTCTTTTGACCATTCTACGACTATTGAGATGCTGCCCCATTTTTTCCTCTAAATTTCTTGTAAAAGCAGTTCAAATTTGATACTGTCATTTCATATCCTTTCTATATCCATTTACTCCTCAACCTCTTACAGTTAGATTTTCATCCTCATCATTTTACTGAAGCCATTTTCTTCAAACATCAACGTGTGTGTGTGTGTGTGTATTTTTTTTAAACCAATGATCTTTTCTTTTTCTTCATCCTTTAGGAACCTTTGAGATAATTAAGTCTAAAGCTAATCCTTGAATTTTGCAGTTTAGAAAACAGAACCCAGGGAGGTTAAATTACTTGTTCATAGTTACAAAGGTACTTGAGTGTCCAAGGTAAGAGTTGAATTTAAGCCCTTTTCTACTGAAGGAAGGGGAGGGGCACATGTGGCTGAGATGGACCCGTGGCCTTGAGGCCACTTATGGCCTTCTAGGTCCTCAAGTGTGGCCTTTGACTGAGTCTGAGTTTTACAGAGCAAATCCTTTTATTAAGGGGATTTGTTCTGCAAAGTTTGGATTTAATCAAAGGGCCAACTTGAAGACCTAGAGGGTCACGTGTGGCCTTGAGGCTGAAGGTTCCCCAGCCCTGTACTATACCATAAACTTGTTTATAATCCTTGGGAATAGTTGACTGTCTCATGCTTCTAGATAGTCTCTTCCTGTTCTTTTTGAGGTAGTGCAGTACATTCTTAAAAAACTTATCTTGTCTTTCCTGATCTTTCCTAGAGTCTTAGCCTCAGTTTTCTTTTCTATGCTTTCTTCCTTTGTATTCTCGTTTATGCACATAATTTCAAGACATAGCATAGTATAGTCAGATGAGAATCAGACATTGGTTTAAATCCTATCTCTGACAATATTAACTGTGAATATGGGCAAATTGCTCTCTAAATCCCAGTTTCTTCACAGGGCTTTTGTAACAAAAGTACTTTGTAGATCATAAAAGCAATGTGAATTGTTATTCAGATCTCTAACTTTAGCCCTGGTCTCTCTTCTGATCCTTAGACCCACGTTTCCATCTTCCTGTTACTAATAGAAATATATACCTGGATGACTGACTAGTACTGCCAGCTCGGCATATTAAAAACTGAACTTTACCTTTATCCTAAAAGTATTCTTCCTTGTGACTTGAACATATCTGTCATTAGTATCACCATTCTTGCAGTTGGCTGTTTTGAAAACTTTGGTGTTATACATATTATTTTGTTCTTCCTTGATTTTAATCAGTCCTAGTCTTGTCAGCTGTACCTCATAATAAAAATGATAATAATGATAGAGTACTTGAAGGTTTGCAAAATACCTTAAATACCATATTTTATTTGTTCTGTATAACAACTCTGTGAGGTTGGTGCTGTTATTATTTCCATATTTTACAGATGAGGAAAACATAGGCTTAGGGGGAGGTAAGAGTGACTTTCCTAGTGTTACACAGCTAAGTAAGTGTCTGAGATATCAGGTCTTCCTTACCCCATATTCATCACTCTCTTCACCATACCACCTAGCTGCCTCTTTATTTTACTACTAACCTAGTGTGGACCTCTAGTTGGATGGAAAGGGTCTTAAGAGTTTATTCATTTCATTAGATGCCCTTATTTAACTGATGAGGAAACTGAGGGCCAGGTAGGAAATGTACTGGCTGGGTTCACAAAGTGGAGAATAGAGGGCATATTTCCCTTTGTTCATCTTGTCACTGGGAACCATTGTAGTTGAAGCCACAGTTTGGACTAGAGATGATGAGGGTGGATTTTAGGAAATGGGGAAATTAGAATATAGACATGAGGAGAAGATTAAGATAAATGGGGAAGTCATAGGTTAGTAAGATCTACTAGCCAGAAGCATTTCTCAAGTAAATACCTGTAGTAGGCAAAAACTTTGCTAAGACTTGTGTACTGTGCAATTAATCATAATGGTATTAGCTTTCAGTCATTCATAAATATATTATGCTCCAATTTTATTATATAGACCATTATTTAAACTAGAGGGTGCTGAGGTGGCTCGGTGGATAGAGTGTGCAGCTTGAATTTAGGAAGATTCATTTTTATGAGTTCAAATCTAGCTTCAGACACTTACTAGCTGTGTGACCCTGGGGAAGTAGCTTAACCCTATTTGCCTCAGTTCCTCATCTGTAAAATGAACTGGAGAAGGAAATGGTAAACCACTCTACTATTTTTTGCCAAGAAAATCCCAAATGGGGTCAGACACAACCAAGACAACTAAACAATTTAAGATAGATGGACAATATGTTGCTATGACTTGGCTGCAATATGAATTTTTCATTTTAACAATATTAAATTCTTTGAAGTGGGATTTAACCTGAAATCTAGTTGAAGAGCACTTCTGAAAGACAAACACAAAGTCATCTTTAAAATAACAAAGATTCACAGTTGATAAGAAATATCTTGGCCAGTGTCTTTCATCAATTGGGCCAAGGGAAAAAAACAGAACAAAGAATAGAACAAAACGTACAAATAATGCAGCTATATTTTTGGTGAAATAAAATAAGTTAATAATAAAGTGTAGACAGACAATACATCTTCCAAGGATATAGAATAGTAGTAGTGCTATTTCCATAGAAACATGTTCATATGCGGTATATGATGGATTGTTTGTCATAAAAACATCTTTTCAGGTTGATATGCATATATCGAAAGTAGCATTATTGTTAAATATCAATAAATGTGTTTTACTAACTCCGCATGTTATTTCTGGAAGATAGGAGATAGATACTGTTTTTGGCTATCTATACATAGATATTTCTCTGAAGTGTATAGACTAAAATTAAAAGTTCCTAAGTCCCTCTGATAGGGTTATAGAGGATTAGGGAGGTGCCAGATGTGGACTAGATTTATGAATGAAATTAGAAAACCATTCATACAAATTGGCCAGTGGCATTGCCAGAGCCTTCATCCTATACCTTCATGTGAGCAACTTCCTCGTGTTTGTTTTCTTCACTTTAGCTCTTGTTTACTTGTTTTCTGGAGCTCTCTGATCACATATCCTGACTTAGACTCTGTAATTCCAGTTATGATTCACTACCTACTTCCTCTCCTGGCCCCCTCCCCCTTCAGGACTTGGTACCATAGGAAAGGAGCTGTTTTTGGAGTCAGAAGAGGATTGAGGCTCTACTCCTGGCTCTGCTACTTGTCATGCTTAAGACCCTGAAAAAGTAACTTGCCCTCTTTGGACTTCAGTTTTCTCATATGTAAAATTAAGGAATTGAACTAGATTGACCTCTCAGGTTGCTTTCAGTTCTCAATCTGTGATCTTATGATTTTCTTTGTGTTCTAGCTTATATTTGGCCCAGTTCTCCCCTGCCTCACATATCTCTAGGATAAGAAAACCTTAGCCTTGTCTGAGCAGTTTTTATTCTCTTAGTTCTAGGTATATCTCTGTTCTCTTGTAGATATCAAGAAATTATTTAGTGCAAATAACACGCAATTTAAAATAATCTGAAATACACTTAAATACGTATTTCCCCCTTTTTTTAAAGATAAGGAATATTTTATATTTTCTCTTTTTTCATTCTTTTGACTTTGTTTTATTGTTTCTGATGTTTAAGAAATTATTTTCTTCAGTGAGCTTTTGTACCTCTTTTTCCATCTGGCCAATTCTGCTATTTAAGGAGCTCTTTTCTTCAGTGACTTTTTCTCCTTCCTTTTCCATTTGGCCTATTCTGCATTTTAATTTTTCAGTGAATTTTTGTGCCTCTTTTTACCATTAGGTGAATTCTGTTTTTAAGGTGTTATTTTTGTCAATATTTTGTTTGTGCCTCTTTTTACCAAACTGTTAATTCTCTTTTCATTATTTTCTTATATTACTCTCATTTCATTTTCTAAATTTTCCTTTACCATTTTTATCTCTTTCTTTAATTCTTCCAGGAATTCTTGTTGGGCTTGGGTCCAGTTAGCATTTTTCTTTGAGACTTTTTTTGTAGCTATTTTCACCTTGTCTCCTTCTTAGTTCATGTCTTGGATTTCCCTGCCATATGGTAGCTTTTTGTTGTCACACTCTTGTTGTTTGTTCATTTTCCTGTTTTTTTATTTTGAACTTTATGTTAAAGTTGGGTTCTGCTCACCTTGGGGGTGGGGAGGCACTGTCCTAAACTTCAGGCTTTTTCTTGCTTTGATTTTTCTGAGCTGGTTCCGGGTATCTTCACATTTTTGGTATTTTCAAGGTGATGTGATCCAGGTAGAGGTATTGTTACTGCTGTTCTGGTCTGTGCTCTAGTCTTTACTTCTGTAGCTATAAGCACTAATGCTTTGCTTTGGAACTGTGACCAGGGCTTCTGCTTCCTTGTGACTGACCAAAAGCACTACTCTCCACTCTGGAACTATGACCCAGAACTACATGTGAGCAGCGGAGTTGCTGATCAGTGTCAGCTAAGAGACCCCTAGAATCTTTTTCTGACCAGTTGTCTGACTTCCTTACCATCTTTGGGCTGAGATCTTCCAAAGGTGCTGTTGCTTCTAGGGCCGTTGTTGCCATTGCCACATTAGTGTTGTCTCTGGTCATCACAGATGTCTCTTGTCAATCTCCTAAATTTTCTTAGGCCAGAAAAATATCTTACCTGATCTACTCTTCCAAAATTTGATTTGAAGCATTATTTTAAAATTGTTGGGAGGGGAATGTTGAGAGAGTTAAGCTAGTTTGCCTCTAATCTATCATGTTGGTTCCAACTTAGCAACATTTCTACAGTATTCCAGGCAGGGATTTGTAATTATTTGCTGAGAAATTCTAAATGTTGTCTCTGTTTTTGCATGGTAAAGTGAAATCCAGAACCTAAGGACTGAAGAGAAATCTAGAAGGATGAAGAAGAAAGATAAAGTTTTGCTCCCCCTAGTAATCTCTTGCTCTTTCTATCCTTTCCCAAATGCTCCCAGATTTATGGCATCTATTCCATATACTTTACTCATCTAGACTGTTTTAACTAAAACAACACTTAGAATTCATTGACAGATGATTAGTCTTAGAGTGTTTTGAATCCCCGAAGAAATATAAAGCAAACATACTACAAAAAAATCTTGTAGAGCTTATAATTAATACCACATGTCATGTTCTGAACCACGCATCATCACTACTCTTACTTTAAAAGGAAACTATATACATATGGGCTCAGTCTGTAAACAAAAATGACTATCCTTTCTTCTCTGTCACTTCCCCTCCATCTCCAATCTAATCAGTTGCCAGGTCTCCCCAAAATATCACCTGTCCATTTCTCTCGATTCACAGAGCCACTACCATCGTTCAAGTCCGCATCACCTTTCTTGGTGAAGTGTAAAAGCTTAGCAATTATATCCCTGTTTCCAGCCTTTCCCTTCTTTCATTTATCCTCTATGTAGGTGCTAATTAATATTCCTAAACCACAGGTTTCCCTGTTTCCTAAATCTTTCTCTTTGGCAAAACCTTTCACGATCTGATTCTGTAACCTTTTCTCTGAATGATTTCACATACCTCCCTGTTATATTCTTGTTTTCAACCACAGTGATTTACATTCTATTCCTTACACATGACATTTTATCTCCTGCCTCTATGCCTTGCAGAGTCTCTCCCTCATGTGTAGAATGCCCTTCTTTCCTTCTCATGCCTCTTGGAACCCATGATTTCCTTACAGGCACAATTCAAGTGCCACTACCTACATAAGGCTTCTTGGTCTGCCAGAAGTTTGTATTCTTCATCCTTCAGAAATTTATTCATATATCTCTTGAATACGTGTGTGTGTTTATGTGTTTATCTCTCCCTCAGAGCTTCTTGAGAATATAAATTCTTTGTGGGCAGGGACTGTTTTGAGGTTTTTCTATCCCTGTTGCCTAGCATAGAATGGTATATGGGGTAAACATCTGATAAACGCTTGTGAAGTAATTACTTCTAAGATAATAGGATAATAGAGTTACTGCCAGAAGTGATTTTAGAGTCCAACCTTCTTATTTTAAAGTTGAGGAAACTCATAGTGCTTAGATGATTTGTCCAAGGGTTTTAGACTGATTGGAACAAGGTTCTCTGACTCCAAATCTAGCCCTCTTTCTACTATGCCACTTTATTGTCTGAGTTTAATTAAATAATTGAATGAGCATTTATTTAGCACTCTTTATGTGTCAGGAACTTGGCTTGGCCTAAAGGGGTACTAAAATAAAGAGAATAGTCCTTACCCTAAAAGAAAAATATAACTGAGTCAGGCCTATTTTGAAGCATCTCCCAAAATTCTAATAAAAGCCTATAAAAACCTTTTTTAAAAATTTAACTCTTATAATGGTAATTGGAAAACGTGGTCACATAGTGGTCAAATGAACCCCTTCATCACAGAAATCATTGTGAAGTTTCCTATACTTTTTAGTCTAAAAAGAAAACTTCAAAAAATCAGCTTCCGTAGTGTACTCTTCCCTGTTATTTGTGGAGAATTCACAGAGCCTCAGAGTTAGAAGGAACCCAGAGGCCATCTAGTCTGTCCTTTACATGACTGAGAAGTCTTTGTTGTTCAGTAGTGTACAGTTCTTTGTGACCCTGTATGGGGTTTACTTTGCAAAGATACTGGAGTGCTTTGCCATTTCCTTCTGCAGTGGATTAAGGCAAACAGGTTAAGTAGCTTGCCCAGTCACACGGTTAGTGAATCTTTTAAGAGTAGATTTGAACTTCGATTTTCTTGACTCTTGGCCAGTGTTCTGTCCACTGAACCACCTAACTGCCTCCATTTCTTTGTAGAATGTACTAAAAAAAAAAAGTCATCTAGCCTTTGCCTAATAGTAGCTAACATTTATATAGTGCTATGCTAAATGGTTTGTAATTATCTCAATTGATTTTTATAGTAACTCTGGTTAGTAGGGGCTGTTATTACTCCCATTTTTACAAATGCAGAAACTAAGGCAAATAGAAATTAATTGACCTGCCCAGGGTCACACAGCTAGTAAGTGTCTGAGGCTGGATTTGAATTCATGTCTCTATGACTCCAGGCCCATTGCTCTGTTCTCTGAGTCATCTAAATGTCCTTTCATAGTAGAAATCCACTGCCTCCTAGAGGGATACCATTTCACTTCCACAAAGCTGTGGATATATATAATTAGCAAATTTTTCTTTAAATCTAATGTAAGTTCCCTCTGTAACAACCGTCTATGTTTCCTAGTTATGCCCTTTGGGACAATTAATTAGAAATCATATACACTCAGGTTTATAGCTAAAAGGAACTTCAGAAGTCATCTAGTGCTGGGCGACTTGGCATCATGAGACTTGGATTCAAATTCTATTTCTGATAGTTATTGTCTCTGTGATCATAGGCAAATCATTTAACTTATCTAGGTCTCAGTAGTGTCATCTGTAAAGTGAGGGAGTTGTACTAGACTACCTCTAAGGTCCCCTTGAGTTCAAATTTTATCCCATGATGATGTTCTTTTGTAGCTTTGATGACAGATGTTTGTTAATCATCTCTCCCAAACACTACGTACATATGTGTATATGTATGTATGTATGGTTTTTCAGTTCCAAATTCTTTCTCTCCCTCCACTCCTCCCACATCCGTTGAGAGGGCAAGAAATATATATATATAACAATCATTTAAGAGATATAGTGGAGGTGTGTGCTTGACAAAACTTTTTGCCAATATCATGGAGAATTTCTAGATAGAAACAGGATTCCTTATAGTTGGTAAGGTCCTTCAGATGTTCCTGTTTGCTAATGATGTAGCACTTGCAAGTAGTTCGGGTTTTCTAAAATGAGATCCACTTCTTCTCTAAGATATTCCATTTAGGGATCCTCACAGTAAAAACCCAAGCGGATGAAGAAGACCTGTTGTCTCCTTCAGTGTATAGTTTGAAGGAAAATTCATCAAGTTAGTCCATATATCTTGGATGGCCATAGCAGGTAGACAGTGCCAAAAAGGACCCAGAATTGGATATAGGGAAGAGAGCAATGTGCTTTGCATTGGGGAAGCAGCTTAGTTTCTTTTCTTTTCTTTTTTTTTTTTTTTTGGCTTTTTGGAGGGGGGAAGGGAGGGCAGTTGGGGTTAAGTGACTTGCCCAAGGTCTCACAGTTAGCTTTGTGTTTAAGTGTCTGAGGCCAGATTTGAACTCAAGTCCTCATGACTCCAGGGCCGGTGTTCTATTCACTGTGCCACTTAGCCGCCCATGTAGCTTAGTTTCTTAAACAGTCCCAAGTTATTCCCTGACAGAAAATGCTGTCTTTTTAAAAAGATCACTGTTCTCCCTTAATGTTAAAAGGCTGAAAACCATGGAAAACAAGAATTGCTGAAGAATCAAAATTGCATGTGACAGAGGGCAATGGAGAGATGTATGGTGGGCATAAATGTACCATACATATCTGTCTATATTTATATTTGGGACAGCTATATAGAGCTCTACCTGGAGTTAGGAAGACCTCAGTTCAAATGTGGCCTCAGACGTGAGTTGTGTGACCCTGGGCAAGTCACTTAACTCTGCCTCAGGTCCTCATCTGTAAAATCAGCTGGAGAAGGAGATGGCAAACTACTCCTGTATCTTTGTCAAGAAAACCCCATATGGGGTCATAAACGGTCTGCTACAACTAAAATAACTGAACAATAACATCTATATATCTATCTCTGTCTGCATCTATATCTATACATTGATACATTCTTCCAGGACAAGTTAATGTGTATGGATTGTAATTTATGCCATTGGAAGGAAAACCCACCAAATGACAAATAATGTAAATGTGTTTATATTAAATAAATTTTTATTCAGATATGAGTTAGATTACATGGTACCTGAGTTCTCTTTTAACTTTGAGATTCCGTGAGTAATAGAGATATCTAACAAGTTAATTTGTCTAGTAGTATAAAGGAAAATTGTAGATTAGGAACCAGGAAGTTTGGGTTACATAATATTACCTTTGCTACTAATTTTCTGTGATACTTTGGGAAAGTAATTTCTTTTCTCTGGACCAGAGTTTCCTCATCTGTAAAATATGGGGGTTGCTACTAAGACAGTTTTTATGTTTTATTTCAGTTCTAATGTTAAAGACTTTTAAGAATGTAAGCTTCCTGGAAGCAGAGTATGTATAATTTTTTGATGAATAATTTCTCGATCTGATATTGTGTCATTGATGTAAGCAAATTGACATTAATAATAAATCATTTTTTGAAATCTTTTTTTGTGACCTTAAGCTCTTAAATGCTTGAATGCAGACAAGTAGCTGTTACTGACTGGGAGAGAACAGTAATCTTCATGGGATTCTTTACTGTACATAATATTGACTCACAATCACGTAATGTTTTAAGGCTAACAAAGTACTTTCCTCCCAATAACCTTATGAGATAAAGAGCACAAGTATCCATTTTACAGATTAACTGTAAGCTGAGGCTTAGAAAAGTTAAGTAATTTCCCCAAGGCCTCCCTATCACACACTTAATAAGTTTACAAGCCGTAATACTAATCCAAGTCTTATAACTCCAACTCTAGCATTCTTTCCATTAAACTACTGTTATAAGTCTGTTTTATTCCCCCCAGTTTAATTTTATTTTCAGTTCCAGAATCTTTCCCTTCCTCTACCCCTTTCCATCCTCTGAGAAAACAAAAAATGCAATACTCGTTAGACATATGAAGTCATGCAAAACATTTCTGCTTCAGCTCTGTTTGGGTGGGGGGGGAAGGGAAGAAAAGAGACCAAAAAAAAAGTATACTCTAGTCTGCACTCTGATCCCATCGGTTCTCTATCTGGAAGCTGAGAGCATTTTTCATCATCATATGTCTAATCCTGAGTTCTTTGAAATTGCAGTGGATCATTATATAAATCAGAGTTATCAAGTATTTCACAGCTGATTATCTTTACCTTATTACTATTATTGTGTAAATTGTTCTCCTGCTTCTGCTCACTTCACTTAACATCATTTCATATAACTTCCCATATATAAGTTCCACATATAAGTTCATAGAAGACTTCTCAAGTTTTTCTGAAACTTATCCCCTTCATCATTTCTTACAGCAGAGTAATATCCTATCATATTTATATACCATAACTTGTTCAGTCATTTCTTAGTTTATGGGGCATTCCTTTCATTTTTGAGTCTTTTAAAAATAGATACTTTTATAGTCATATCATTTTATTTTTAAAAATAAATTTTTATCGATATCTTTTGTTTTTACTTGCCAAAATTTCTCTTAATATCCCTCCTTCCCAGAGAGCCATCTCATATAACAAAGTATATTTTTTCTTAAAGAAAAGAGGATAAGACCATCAAAACCGATCAGTACAATGAAAAAAGTCTGAAAATACCTGTGGGCCTCTTGCTTTTGTGAAGGAATGTGGTGGGATTGTTTTTTCATCTCTCTTCTTTGGGGCCATATTGGCAGCATTCACTCTCAATTATTTTGGGGTGGTAGTTCTCTCTAATTACACTGTTATAGTCATTGTGTATATTGTCTTTTTGGCTCTGTTTATTTAACTCTGCATCAGATCATGTAAATCTTTTCCCATGCTTCTTTATAGCTCAGTATTATTCCATTGTAATTTATTTTATGATCATTCACCTTTGATGGATATCTATTTTGTTTCTGGTTTCCTACTACCAAAAATGCTGCTATACTTACTTTGGTAGATGTGAGGATTTTCTTATGAGAAATTTTCTGGGGATATGCCTAGTAATGAAATCTTTGGGTCAAGATGTATGGAAATTTTAGTCACTTTTTTTGGTCACTTTAAATTGCAATCTTATGGTGGTCAGCTAAGTGGCACAATGGATAAGAGTACCAGGCCTGGCTCATCTTCCTGAATTCAAATCAGGTCTCAGATACTTAACTAGCTCCATTACCCTGGTCAGGTCACCTGACCATGTTTACTTCAGTTTACCTCATCTGTAAAAGAAGCTGGAGAAGGAAATGGCAAAGCACTTTCATATCTTTGCCAAAGAGTTGGACATGACTGAAATGGCTGAAAAAACAAAAACAGTCTTATAGTAGAGATAAGAATTAGACTTGTGATATCATTGGCATGGGGAATTATCAGATGGGGAAACTACCTGTACCAGTGCAATTTTATCTTCTTTAAGACTTAAAGTCTCAGAGAATTTCCTAGAGCATTGAGAGGTTAAAGATTTTGCCCAAAGTCACATAGCCACTGTGTGTCATTTAGGACTTTGAAGCCAGGTCTTTTGACTTCAAGTCCAGTTCTCTATCCATTCTATATAAATAATTTTTAGAAGTCATTGGTCCTCAGAGACAACATGACTTGGGCAAATTTCCAGGGAAATCTTATTATCATAGATTTAAAATGTACAGATTTGATAGATTAGGAACTGATTCATATTATTTAATTTAAAGCCTAACATTTGAAGAATGTAAAATCTGAGCTATATAATATTTTATGATGGTAGTGTGTGTATGTGTGAGAGAGAGAGTGTGTGTGTGTGTGTGTGTGTGTGTGTGTGTGTGTGTGTGTGTGAGAGAGAGAGAGAGAGAGAGAATGAGAATGAGAGATTGCGAGATTGCATCTTAACTGTTGCATACGGTAAATAACCAGAAAAAAGAAGAAAGGGATAAATAATTCTGAGATGGTTTTGGGAAGAAGTGAAGACATGGTTGAGGAAAAGATAATTGATAAAACGTTAAGAGCTCACAATTTTCATAGTTTAGGTCTTTAAGTAAGGGATACCCCATGTGCTCAGAGTAGGATGAGATTAGTCATATCTTGACCTCCTCTTTACCCAAAGCTTATCCGCTTGGTGTACTGAAAGAATTCTTTTTTGATTATTTTAGGAATTAACCTGCATTTTTTAATGAACATGGAGGAGTCAGGAAGACCGAAGTTCAAATTTAGCCTTAGACATTTAGTAGTTGTGTGACTGGTTAAGTCACTTAAACTCTGCCTAGTTTCCTCATCTGTAAAAATGGGGATAAAAGTAGCACCTACTTTCCTAGGGTTGTTGTGAAGCTCAAATGAGATAATAGTTGTAAAGCACTCAGCATGGTTTATGGCACATAGTAAACACCATATAAAGTTTGCTGCTCTTATCATTATCATTATTATTATTACTAGTAATAATAACTTGCTATTAAGTGAACCTTTTATGGAATACATCTAATTCATAAAGTGAGAGATAAAGGTTAAAATATAGAAATGAATCTTTATCACAAATAAAGATGCCAATAGGAGCTGATTATATCAAGTTAGATACCATAGAGCAGTGATTTTTTGTGTATGTGTGTGTATGTCATAGACCCTTCTTGTAAAGTAGATGGGCCCGGTCTCAGAATATATTTTCAAATGCTTGAAAGAAAATTAAAGGATCACTGAATAAACTGATTATGTTGACCTATATTTAAAAAAAACAAAAACAAGTTCACAAACCCAACCCCCCCCCCCCCCCCCCCCATTGCAGCAAATAATCTTGAAATTCAGTCAACATCAGTCAACAGGTATTTTTTAAAGTACCTAACAGGAGTGGGGAACCTGCGCCCTTGAGGCCATATGTGGTCATCTAGGTCCTTGGGTGTGGCCTTTTAACTGAGTTCAGATTTTACCAAACATCTTTTTATTAAGAGATTTTGTTCTGTGAAGTTGGATTCAGTCAAAGGGCTGTACTTGAGGACCTAGAGAGCCACATGTGGCCTTGAGGCTGCGGGTTCCCCACCCCCTAGTACTATATTCCAGGAAGTAGGTGGCATGGTGGATGGAACAGTGGGCCCAGAGTTAGCAGAACCTGAGTTCAGATTTGGCCCCAGACACTAACTAGTTTTGTAATCCAAGACTAGCCACTTATCTGGTTTGCCTCAGTTTTCCCAACTGTAAAATGGGGATAATAGCAGCACCTAGAGTTGTTGTGAGGATCAAATGAGATAATATTTGTAAAGCACTTGATCTACCATGCCTGGCATATAGCAGGTAAATGCTGCTGTTCCTATTATTATTATTAGTGGTGATGGTGGTAGACTGGTGGTGATGGTGACAGTGTTAGTAGCAGCAATCAGTTAATGAAACAATCCTATTCAAGACTTAACTATGTTCACAGATAGCTAGTAGCCTAAGATTCCTTACCTCCCCTCCACCAATACCTGTCTTTCTGGCTCTGTCTTGTCCACACACATCTACATTTATATCTGTCTGTCTGTCTATCTATCTATCTATCTATCTCAAATAAATGCACAAATAAGTAAGCAAGATAAATTAGAGATCTCAAATTGTAGGAGGTACATTTGATACTGTAGATATTCCTAAGACTCAGTAGGATGAGAACCATGGCTAATATGTGGTTTTCTGGGATATTTGACATACTTAAAATGTACTCTGTGTGTATATTTGTACCTGGTTTTGGGTGGGGGTGGGAGTGGGTCACAGTTTGAGTAGCACTTTGTTTTGAGCATATAGTCATTTGAGGAAATCTAGCAACCACAAAAGAAATTGTAGATAGTAGTATCATTTGGAGGGAAGATCAGTGAAGGCAGAAACAGGAATGGCAATCAGAAAGAAACAGGATGTCTCATTAAGAGCATGTCATGCTATGCTAATCTTATTTCCTTTCCTGATAAGTTATTGTTATGGATTGAGCACACTGTAGATAGTTAGCCTAGATTTCTGAAAGCTTTGGACAAATTCTCTCTTATTATTTTTGTGGACATGATAGATTCAGGCTAGATAGTGATATATTTAGGTGCATTTGAAACTTGTAGAATGGTCATCCCCCCAAAATAGTCATTGATAGTTGTATATCAACTTGGAAGGAAATCTATATTGGAGCACCCCAGAGATCTGTGGTGCTTAACATTTTTGTCAGTGATAAAGATATTGATGACATGCTTATTTACAGATGTGGTAAAACTAAGTATATAGATAAATAATGGCAGATGGCAGTCAGGATTCAAAAAGATCTTAACAGATTAGGTTGTTAGGCAGAATCTAATAAAATGAAACTTTAAAAGGTCATAAGTATGTAGTGTGCTACAGTTTAGTTAAAATATTGACAACAGTTAAGTATTGTGCTAAGTACCCTGCAGAATATTATCCCATTTGATCCTTACCACAATCCTTTGAGATAGGTGTTGCTATTTATCCCCATTCTTACAGTTGAGGAAACTTGAAGCAGAGATAGGTTAAGTGGCTTGCCTGTGATTATACTAGTAAGCATCTGAGATGGGAGATTCAGTGTTATATAGGGGGAACCATCAGAAGACCAGTTGGACAGGATGGTGAAGTGTGGGAAGGATAGTGACATAAAAAGACTGGAGAGGGAGGTGGGGAGACCAGTCTGTGAAGAACTTTAGAAATCACACAGAGAACCTCATGTTTAATTCTATAGGCAATAGGGAGCCCCTGGAGTTGAATGAGTAGAGGTATGACATAACTTGATCTGCACTTTAGGAAAATCACTTTGGCAGTTATGTGGAGGATAGACTGAAGAGTGTAGAGAGGAAGAGACCAGTTAGGAGACTATTGTTATAGTGCAGGTGAGAGAGGCAGAAAGCCTAAACTAGGGTGGTAACTATATGAGAAGAGAGAAGGGAATGGGTATGAGAGATGTGATGGGGGGAATAAACAACAGTTTTTGGTAACTAATTTGATAGGTTAAGGGCGATGAGCCATGCTGAGGTTTGTGAACCTGGATGGCTGGAAGGATGATGGTATTCTCTTTAGAAATAGGAAAGTTTGAAAGATGGATTAGGGAGGTTATGGCAGAAAACATAGTGAGTTTTATTTTGCACATGTTTAGTTTGAGACGACTCACAATGCCTAGTACATAGTAATTGGTGATATAAAAGCTTAATGAAAGCTCACCTACTAACTGTAGGATGGTGTAGATGATAACTACAAAGTCAGGAGAGAGACTTGGCTGGGAATTATCTGTAGAGGTGATGGTGGAGATAATATAATTAATGGAAGCTGATGGAATCATTGAGAGAATGAGTATAGAGACTTAGAAGAGGGCATCCAAGAGAGAAACCTAGGTAAATGAAAGAGGAAAGATACAGTCTGAGAGCATATGGTTGATTGAGTGCTTTTCTCAGGCATAAAAGACTTGGGCAAGCTCATAGACAGTAGGGAAGTCATTGTTCAATAAACATTTATTAAGTACCTGCTGTGTGCAAGGTACTGTGCTAAATGCTGGATTTACAAAGAAAGGCATAAGACAGAATCTTCTGTCTAAGACACAAACAAACTAAAGGTTGTGAGGGGTGGTGAGATATCCTGCTCAGGGGCATGAGGAAGTCCTGCTAGGGTGAGAAATGACTGGTGGTGTGAGTTTCAGAGTTGATTTCATCTTGCAAAATGAGGAGTTTCTGGAGATTGTGAAACCCAGGAGGCCATCTAGGTGAGAAATTACCTTTTGGTTCTATAGATGGTAGAGAATTAGGGAAGAAATCTCCAATTTCTGGCTTCTACCCACTCCAATCAGAGGGGAGAAGCCTCAGTATTGGATTTTTTGGTTACTTTACCAGGAGGAAAGTGGGGGGAGGGGGGGAAGAGAGAGACAGAGACAGAGAAAGATAGAGACAGAGAGAATGAGAATAAATGCACAGGCAATATGTAGGGAATTTTAAATGGGAGAGGCTTGACTAGATAGTATTTCTGAAAAAAAGATCTAGGGATTTTAGTGGCTGTGATCCACATGAGTCAGTTCAATGTGGCAACCAAAAAAAAATATTAAAACAACTGGAGTTTGCTTAAAGACAGGCTTGTATTCAGGACTAAGGAGATAATAATCTCATTGTATTTTGACTTGGCCAAACCACATTTGAAGTTAATATGTTCAGCTCTGGGTGCCACTCTGGGATATTAATAAGCTGGAAAATATAAGTTTCTTGAAGGCAGGGTTATTTTTGCCCTTAAATCCCCAGCACTAGTACTTTGGCACGTAACAGTTTTTAAATAAAGGCTTGATGATTGATTGCAATGTCCAGCAGGAGCCAAGTATGTGGCGAGTGGTGAGGAACTTTGAGTGCATTACATGTGAAAGTTGCTTGAAGGAACTGGGGGATGTTTATCTTGGAGAAGAGTAAATTTAAAATAAACATGATCTCTCTTCAGGTATTTGAAGGGCTGTTGTGAAAGAGGGACTAGATTTATTCTAATTGTCCCAGGACAATAGCACTAGAAACAATGGTAAAGAATATTCACTGTTATTTCTAGAGGTAGAATATCTGAAAGTAGAATGGATTGCCTCAGGAAGTTTGTATTAGGTTTATCCCTCACTGGAATAGTAGTATTCATGCAAAGACTAAATGACCATTTAAGAGGATTTGTGTTCATATAAGAGTTAGGCAATATGGCCTCATGTTTCTTTTATTTTTGAGATTCTATAACATTTTTCTCTTTGCAATAAATTCCATAGAATGTGGGTATTCTGGGGTTCAGGTAAACAGATTATTGTTAACGTATCCAAATTAGTTGAGATTGATCTTCACCATTTATTGTTTTTATTTTTCCATTTTTCATTCCATATCTCTCTTTCCATTATTTTTCCATTGGAGAAGGTAGAAAGAGGAATAAATGCTGGACAATTTAATTCAAATTAAAAAACAACAACAAAAAAGAGGTAGTCTGGGTAAAAGTCAGAGGCATGAAAATAGATAGGGGAAGGTATGAGTAAAAGACATTGAAGGGGAGGAAGAGAGATGGTGGAGTATGTATTAACCAGGTACTTTATGTAGATAGAAGGTACAAATAATTTTGATGATAATAGTCAATATTTTGATAAGGTTTTTAATATTTTGTGAAGCACTTGACATATGTCACTTAATCTTCACAACAGTCATATAGATCATTGGTTCTCAGCCTGTGGGTCGCGACCCCTTTGGGGATCAAATGACCCTTTTACAGGGGTCACCTAAGACCATCAGAAAACACATATTTCTGATGATCTTAGGAACTGAGACACCACTCCTCTGTCTGTCTCCAGGCGGGGCTGCCCACATGCAGAATACGCCTGCATATGAGTATTAAAGGGTTGCGGCATTAGGAAAGTTGAGAACCACTGATATAGATGATAAATCTCTTTATAGATGAGGAAACGAATGATAAAAAGGTTTAAGTGACTTCTTCATGGTCATACTGATAATAAATGTCATAAATGGGAATAGAATGTAATTCTTTCCCTTATTCCAGATCTTTTGCCCTCATCATACTTCTTCTGTGAATTAAGATAGTGGATGATGTGTGAAATAGACAATAAAGTGGTGAAGAAGGGATGGTGGTGTAGAGATAACTGATGATGCAGTGGATAGATTGTTGGGCCTGGAATCAGGAAGACCAGAGTTCAAAATCAGCCTCAGACCTGTATTAACTGTGTTATCCTGAGCAAGTCACTTAACATCTGTTTACCTCATTTTTCTTAACTGCAAAATGGGAATAACAGTACCTTGCAGGGTTGTTGTGAGGATCAAATGAGATACTTTTAAAGTGCTTAGCACAGTGCCTGGTATGTAATAAATACAATGTACATTCTTACTACCCTTTATTTCTCTGATGGTATTGGAGATAGGGTGAAGAGGGAAGGGCTTTTACAAATTGCAGGGGGAGCATAGTGAGGGATAAGTATAGGAAGCAAAAGCATGAGGAGATATAGTAGCAGGATAGATATATAGGAAGTTTCATGTCTGTGTAGGTTGAGGAAAAGGGATGGGTAGCCAGGGATTGAGGTTTGTACTATGAAGGAGTCAGGAGAAGGTGGTATACCATAATGTCTCTTCTCACATCGGGGGTGGGATAACAGGATGAGCAATGCCAGTGCTAGGGTTCACCCCCAGCACCTGGACAGTGACATTATTGTCTTCAACTTCCTGGCCACTTTTGTTAGAAAAACAGTTTTCTCATAGAACCTCCGTTTAAATCATCCAAAACAACAGGGTTCTGAGAACAGAGTTTGGGAAATGCTAGCATATGCTATCAATGTAGAGAGCACATACTTGAGAATCTTCAGTGATAGAAGTCATCCTTCTTGAATTGGTGTTCTGTATAGTTGGGGACAGTGCTTAGTGAGTGAATTTTTATAAATTCTTTGTGTAACCTAAAATGAAAGTAGTGGTTTTATCTGGTTTTTCCCTCCCCCTAGACAGATAGTAATGTTGTTTAGCTCCAGACATTTAAAATTCACATTCCCTGTCTCATGTTTAACATATCTGCACTAGGGATAAAATTTTTCTTTGCTCAAGTTGGGATTTCTGGCAAAACACAGAGTCTGTAATTCGTTCTCTATAATGTCTAGCATTTCTCTGTCTTTCAGTCAGGGATAAAAGATGGCAAACTAAGTCTGTTTAATCAAGAGCAATTGAACTGAAAGTAGGATAGTATCTTTTACTTAATACTTTTATTTTTGTTGTTGTTCATTTGTATCTGACCCTTTGTGCCCCTATTTGGGGTTTTCTTGGCAAAAATACTAGAGTGCTTTGCCATTTCCTTCTCCTGCTCATTTTACAGATGAGGAAACTGAGGCCAACAGGGTTAAATGACTTGCCCAGGGTCAGCCAGAGCTAGTAAGTGACTTAGGTTAGATTTGAACTCAGAGTCTTGCTGACTCCAGGCCCCTGTACTCTACCCACTGCACCATCTAGGTACCTAAAACTTCTAACAGCACAGTGCTAATAGTGCTAGGTGTCGGAACCTGTGATTGTATATCCATTTGTTGGGTATTTTATAATGGGAATTTCTTTTGTTTGTGGGTTGAATTAGAGGGTATCTTAGCTCCTTTCCAACTTTCAGATTGTCTGTGGGGAATTCCCTTTGTGGAAATTCTCTCTACTCCGTGATTTACAACTTATCTATAACTTGTAGTTTTAGAAAATCTCCTGGTGGTTGTAAGAGTTTTAAGTGATCTGCCCATGATTGCACAGATGGTATATGTCAGAAGCAAAACTTAACCAAACCCAGATCTTCTTATCCCAAGTCCAGTCCTTTATCCATATAAGTATTGGCTGCTTCTATTATTTGTGTTTTTCTCTTGGCATGTTTTAAATTAGAAACAGTTTTTTTCCCTTGAACAAAAATCTATAATTTATTTGAGGTGCAGGATTAGACAAAGAAAGACTGAAACCTTTATTACAAATACATACATCGATCAGAGCAAAGTTCCCCTCCGACCATGTCCAAAAAATGTATATCTGAATTCTTACCTTCAATCTATCACTTCTCTAACAGGAGAGTGGTAACATGTTTTATCATTGGTCTTTTTGAAAACATGGTTGATCATTGGAATGAACATAATTCTGAAGTCTTTCAGGGTTGTCTATATTTGTAATATTGTTGTATAAATTGTTATTGGTTCTCTTCATTTAACTGCATTAAGTTCATACTAGTCTTCCCAGGTTTCTCAATAGTGTTCCATAATGAGTATTTCAGATTAGTTGACCTTAGTTTTTTAAGCCATTCCACAGTTGATGGACATCCCCTTAATTTCCAGTTCACTGCCGCCATAAAAAGAGCTGCTATAAATATTTTTGCACATGTGGGTCCTTTTCCCTCTTTTGATCTCTTTGGTGGTATAGGTCTAGTGAGGGCTATTGCTAAGTCAGAGGGTATGCACAGTTTAATAGCTTATGGGGTACCAGAATGACTGTTCTTCTTTACTCATGTATCTGTTTTGATTAATATTCAGAATAAATCAAATATTATATTCCTCAGCAGAGCCTAGAGTAGCCCTGAAAAACTTATGTATTTACTTAAGCATACATATCTTACTGTTTGATGCAAAGACTAAATTGACTTTATGTAAGTATACATTTGAAGTATTTTTGTGACAGTTGACGTAAGATTCTAATTTCTACTTATCCTTCAGGTATTTTAATTGGTTTTTCTTTTATTTCTAAAGTGACTTAGTTCATCATTTGCTGTAAACTTTTTTTGTTTAGAACTACTTTTATTTGCACATATCAAGCCTCTCAAAATAAAATAATTTTTAGAGTGCAAAAAATTTTCACTTAGACATTTTCATGGTTTAAGATATGCCTCATAGGAAGTTTATATAAATCTAATTTAGATCATGTATCCATTGAAGCCTGAGAAATGTTTATTTAAAGAGTTAATATAGCTGAGGTCATATTTATACATTTAAATACATAATTCCATTGCAATTAGTGTTTTTTCTTTAAGCTTAAAAAAAAAAAAGGTTTTATTTAGTTAGCCTTTTTAAAAAAAGATCATTACTGTCACTTTCCAATGACAGTCCCTGGGTAGGAATGTGAATTGATACAGAATGATGGACATGGAAAAAAAGAACATTAATAACTCGTTTTATAAGGTACACAGAAGCAAGGGAGGAGAAGTACATAAAGAGAAACAGTCATTTGTTACTACTTTTAAAAACTTGAATATACATAAATATAAACACATATACATATATTTATTTTAAATCCCTAAAATAATAGGTGCTGCAAAGTGCTTGCTGTCTGTCTATCTACATATATATGTTATCTCGTTTATATATAATAGGAATTCACATCCTTTTCCTTGTCCTTTGTGACTTGAAGCATCTGTTTATTAATGATTGTTGAATTTACTATAAAAAAGAAAAAATAAATAACAAAAACATTGCTGTTACCTCCTAGTGACAACTACTGAGATTTCTCTCTGTAACATAAATGTATGTTTAAGAATACATTGCTCATATGGTTTGTGCTTTTCTATTGTTTGAACTTTATTTTTAATTCTTGATGATATTTAGTCTTGTGTAACTTTACAATTTGCCCTTGAGTTGAAGGACTCTCTCTCTCTCTCTCTCTCTAATTCTTCCTAGCCTTTAATCTGGACAATGAACAACCAGATTATGATATGGATTCTGAGGATGAGACATTATTAAATAGACTCAACAGGAAGATGGAAATTAAGCCTCTGCAGTTTGAAATTATGATTGACAGGCTTGAAAAAGCCAGTTCTAATCAGGTATAGTATGCATAAAGATACAACTATATCTTGTTTTATTGTTAATCTAATGAACAATTAGCTCTGTTTTCATTTTCTTGGATGTTTAAAAAAAATGCATTTGATTTTCCTTGAATTCTTATGTTTGATACTCTGCAGTTTCCATTTTTTATATCCTTTGAGTTCAACACATGTTTATTAGCTCAGACACCATCCTGCCCTTTGAAAATATTTGAGACAGATATTTGTAGATATTATACTGCTTTGGTTTGGACAGTAGCAGGAGGCAAGAAGTTCGATTAGTTAGCCCTTGTCACAACTAGTCCACACAGTCTCATATAAAGAAGCTAATAGTTTCTGATGTATTTTATCCCCCTAACAAGTGTTGGCAGTGTTTGCCTTTTGAGGAATCCTAGATGAGCCACTATAACAAAATAAGTGTTCTTATAAGTTACTGGCTCCTCAGTGGTGAGTTGATGGTGGGGAAGAAAGCTTTCAGTAGTACTGATGTAATACAGATGGCTCTTTTCAAGTTCCCTTCATAGTTTTGGAATATTTGAAGGCTAGTTCTTCTTTCTAGTATTTGCTAGACACACTTACCCTACTTTTAAAGAAAACCTTGTATTTGTCAACCTAGATATTTTTTGAAAGAATGGATAAAAAAAAATACTCTCTTTGTTCTTAAGTTTGCAGAGGAACTCACTGAAGTGTTGGGTTTTTTTAAAATTAATTTATAATAATAGCATTTCTATAAATTTTTCAGAGTGCTTTAAATACATTCTCTCATTTGATTTTTACATCAACTCAATAAGGTAAGTGCTGTTATTGTCCCCATTTAACACATGAAGAAACTGAGGCTGACAGGCTAAATAATTTGCCTAGGATCATACAATTTATAGTTACTGACTCCAAGTCCATAACTCTCTACACTATACTATTTGGCTTACTAATGTAATCTTATTTCTCTTGATACCCTTGATTTCTGTTTCACATTTATCTTTCTCCACCAATGAGCTTTCTATTGTAATCTTTAAAAAGATAGTTGGGGGGAGGGGGGAAGAATTTAGCAAAGCCAGCCAGCACATTAGCTATGACCGACAGTATCCGCAGTATTTCACACCCATGGTCTTCCATCTTTGCAAAGATGAGCCAAAAGGAAAGTAGGTAGTCTGAGTCTGATCTACTATAGGTAGATTAGCTGCAATTTATGCTTAAATGTCAGAGGAATTGTGTTTCTAATTGTCCCTCCTGGGAGTTCTAGCCACTAAGTGTCAGGTTGGAAGAATGGAAATGTTGCCAAATGCAGGAATCTGAATAGAGCTGACTATAAAATGAAACTTAAGAAAGACAGCAAGATATCAAAGAGAAAATCAGAACTAAAATCAGAATGGGTCAAGATTATGGAGAAGTGAAATGAGAGGTGTGAAGATCAGTTACTACTGAGATAAGTTATCCAGCGGCAAGATGAAGTTATTCTCTCACTCATTTGTCTTCTCTTCCCTTCCCATTGTCTTAAAGGAGGCATAGTTAGATTTCTGAAGGGAGAGGTAGGGAACAAGCATTTATTAAATTTTTAATGTGCCAGGCACTACTGTAAATGCTTGACAAATATTATCTCATTTGATCTGATGAACCTTAAGCTCAAGAATCTGCTAATTAGAGCTATTGTTATAATTTTAGTTCCAAGTACCTTCATATTTGCAAAGAATCTTATACTATACCATTAAACTTTCTGCTAAAGGAAAATGTTTTAATCAGCTGAGTCAGTCAGGAAACATTTATTAAGTACCCTGCTATGTTCCAGGCCCTGTGCTAAGCACTGGGAATACAAAGAAAACCAAAAGACAATGAATGCTCCCAAGTTGCCCACAGTCTAACATGGGAGACAACATGGAAAAAACCATATACAAACAATATATTATATATAATATAAATTGGAAATAATCAATAAAGAAAGGCACTGGAATCCAGTTGTATTGGGAAAGACTTCCTTCCTGTAAAAGAAATTTTAACTCAGACTTGAGGGAAGCTAAGAGACAGAAATGAGGTATTTTAGGCATGGGAGACAGCCAGTGGAAATGGCTGAAATTGGGAGATAGAGTTTCTTAGCAAGGAACAGCAAGGAGGCCAGTATCACTGGATTATAAAGCAGATGATGGCAGGGAGAGATTCTGAAGGTAGCAGGGAGCCACTGGAAGTTTATTGAAATAGAGGATGACATGGTTGTCTTGTTGCTTTAGGAAAATCACTTTGACAACTTAGTGGAGGATGGACTGGAGTGGGAAAATGCTTGGGGCCAGATCAGTCAGTAGGATATTTTCAGTGTTCCAGTCATGAAGTAATCGGGGTCTTGCATCATTCTCATTTCTCTTCCCAATTTTTCCTCTACTTTTCTTACTTTGATTTTCAAAATCCTTCTTGAGCTCCTCCAGGGCCTGTAACCAGTTCATATTTTTCTTGGAAGCTTTTGATGCAGGAGTTTTGACTTTGTTGTCTTCTTCTTTTTCCATGTTTTGATCCTTTTTGTCCCCCAAAAAATGATTTTGTGGTCTGATTGTGCTTCCTCTGCTTGCTTATCTTGCCAGCCAGTGACTTAGCTTTTGAGCTCTTTGCCATGGTAGAACTCTGCTTCCAGCGTGGAGAGAGCTTTGTCCCAAATTGCTGGGGGGTTTCGCAATTGTCAGAGCTATTAGGAGGGTACCCTCCCACCACCCAAGACTGCAACCCAGATCCAAGCAGGTCAAAGCAAGAGTGATTACCCTCTGAATGGTCACTACGATCTGCTGGCCAGGAGCTCCAGAGGTAGCCACGGGACAGTAGCAGCAGCAGCCTCCGTACCTCCGCAGCCTCTTGCCCCTAGAGCAGGGGCTGAACTGCGCTCTTCCGCCACCCAGTTCCAACAGAGTTCCCTATTGACCTTTTACTTTCTCTTTGGTGTTTATGGGTTGAGAAGTCTGGAAACTGCCACAGCTGCCAGTGATTCACTCTCCTGAAGTCCACTCTGGTGGGTCTGTGCCATTGGTTGGGGCCACCCTGGGTCTGAGATCGGGTGGGCTCATGCGGGACTGTGCTCGGCTCTCAGCTCCATGTGATAAACCCTTTCTGCTTTCAGCAAGAGATTTGCTTCTCTCGTCACTTTGCGGGTTTTATAGCTCTAAAATTTGTTTAGAGTTTTTTTCAGGTATTGGAGGTGGTTGGAACGGGAGCTCAGCAAGTTCCTACTTTTACTCCACCGTCTTCAGTGATCAGGGTCTTCACGAGAATGGTGACAGTGTTAGAGGAGAGTAGGGGGAGACACTTAAGGATGTTCTCAAGGTGAAATCAATAGGCTGTCTAATAGCCTGATTGCTTATGGAGGGTGAGAATGAGATAGTTAAGGATGCTATCTAGGTTGTAATCTTAAGGGACTGGAAGGATAAATGTACCCCCATCAGTAATAGGGAAGTTTGGAAAGGGGATGGAAGGTAGGGTTTTTTGGGGAAAGTTCAATTTTGGATGTGCTGAGTTTGAGATGTCTACAGTTCATCCATTTCAAGATGGTGTCAAATACATAAAGCAGTTGGGGAAATGAGACTGAAGGTAAATACTAAAGAATTGTCACTTCAGGGTATTATATCATATTTCACCTTCCCTGATACTAATAATAATTTACAATTATATAGTACTTTATTGTTTTTTTCTTCTTACAACAGCCTTTTAATGTATATAAGTGAAATATTATCTCTACTTTTTAGAAACATCAAGTCACTTGCCCAAAACCAAATAAATAGGACTTGAACTAAGGATTCCTGAGTCTAAATCTAGTATTCTTACCACACTGTGCTTCCAGGCACTCTTAGATGTTTTACCATCAGCATGTCATATTAGTTCCTAAGACTAGCAGATTTTAATTAATTCATCCATAGTTTATAGGATACTGTCACTGTTTAAATCCTTTTATTCAGTATTGATTTTCAAAATTCCTTACTGCCTTAACAATTTTCTCTTAAATATAAATTTGCCAGCTCACTTATCTCTCTAGTCAAATCTAACTTTTGTCAAGCCCCATCTTTTCCCTCCTCCAACTTTAAAAATGATTTTTTGGGGGAAGAAATACCTTATTTTTTAGATATATAATTTTATTTGGGGGAAGTTTGTACCATTCTGATTAGGGGTTTTGGATCTCAGATTGAAAAGTTGTATGGAGATTTTCTAGGCTAATCTCCACATTTTATATAAGAAGAAACTGAGGTCCAAAGCATTTAAATTACTTTCTCCATGATCAGATTTCACTCCTTTTCTCAAAAATTTTTAGTTCTCGAGAACACTGCTAATTAAGCCCAAACTCCATGGTATGCTATTCAAAGCTCTCTACCAAGCTGTTCTGTTTGTTTTCTATGACTCCTTGCCAAACTCTAATACTTGTTCTTCTCTGAGAAATAGCATTTCCTTTATCCCCTCCATACTGACTTCCTAGTCATTCACCATCAACTCCAGCTCAGATCCCATCAAATTAAGTATCAGTGGAATAGCTGAGTTTTCATATCTCTTGCAGCTCAAAATTTGTGATCCTGGTAAATTTTCTTACTCAATCACAAGTAAATCTCTCTTGCCCCTGCACTTGGCATTTCTCTCATGCAGATTTTGACTCTCTAGACTTCTTGGTCAGGTATATATGTTCTCTCTCTCTTTTTTTCCCCCATCTTTGTATGTGCTGTTTTCCCTCATTTGGATGTAAGCTCCCCGAGAGCAGAGACTCTTTTTGCTTTTATTATTATATCCCTTGTGCTTAGCCCAGTGCCTGGTACATAGTAAATATTTAAATGCTTGTTGACTTGTAGTTTAATCCTTTATCTATTGGTTTATATTATTTGTACACGTTTCATCTTCCCTAGTAGATTTTAAAGTTCATGAGAATAGGGAGGCTCTTTTTTTTTTTCTATCTTTGCATTCTTTAGTGCCTAGTATGATAGCTTGTGAGAAGCAGAATTTCAATAAATGTTTAATAAATTAAATTAATATTGTAATCAGTACTCATACTTTTTTTGAAATTTTACCTAACAGTTGAAAAACTACTTAGTTACTTGCTGTGTGCAAATCGTCCCAGCAAGTATTGAAGGAAGTCACTGTCAGTGGCAACAAAAGTTAAATTACTTCCTAGGTTTCCTTAAGAAGCCTCTTTTCCTCTTGTCTTAAAGTATTGTGTTTTGTTTTTGTTTTTTTACTACCCAATTCACTTAGATATATCATTTCCAAGCTTAATTTGCCCATGTGTCCATGTAATGGCACAAAGAGTTTAACTTTGTGTATTTGGAACACAAATTGATGCCATTTTGAGATCCATCTTATCATGTAGTCCCATCTCTGACTGATTAACCCAGTATGTTGGTTTAAAAAAAAGTCTCCATAAATTTACGGTATTGTTATCATTATCTGATTCCATGATGGCTCCAGGACTGTACAACCAGCTGAGCCACAGAATTAAGTTTTATTGCATATGGTAATTAATGATTTCATTCCCATTGCCTTTTCTTTATTTCTGACCTCCCCCCACTCACCAGTTATGAATAATGAGCTAGTGATTATTGTTTAAGACCTGAATTGATTTTTATATAACTATATTGAATTGTAGTAACTAAATTGGGTTGCAGAATGCTAGAAAATGAATATAACGTTATTGTTCATCCATTTGTTGAAATTTTGCTTACTGTTTTTCCTCCACAAATACAGTATCAGAAATCTTCAACCCAAGGGATCATATCCAAATTTTAAGATAATTTTACCCCAGTCACTCCTTCTAGAGCTTAAGACACTTATCCCTTTAAGAAGGGGAGTTTTATATAGGCTTAAGGATTAGGATAGTTGGAAGAGCTAAGGATCAGTTAATCAGAAGAATTAATCAGTTAATGAACATTTCAGAGGTAGTTTAGTGTTAGTTGAGAAGCTCTGCTCTTTGGAGTTAGAGGATTTGGATTCATCTGTGGTCTGTTACTTTCTTTGTAACTTCATACAAATCACATAATCTTTCTCTACATGTTTTCCTTATAATTAAAATGATGACATTAGATACTAAGATTCTTTTCAGCTTGAAATCTTAGGATCTTTTGAAATTACAGCAATTACAGTTATTAAGTGTTTATTAAGCATCTACCATGTATGAAGTGCTGCCACACTTATAACTGGAGTTAGAAGTACAAGGAATGAAACTGTCCTGTCCAGTGAGTTTAATAATACTTAGATGTCCACAGTGGAAGCAAAAAAGAGGATGCTGTCTTATGCTCACTTCAGATTTAGTGATGCTGACTTCTACTTTTATCGTCACTAACCTTTTCCACTGTCTTTCTCCTTTTTTTCTTTCTAGCACTCTTTTTATGAATTTCTATTTGTAACTTTTTCCTCTTGTTCTTTACTATTTTTAAACTTAAATAAATGTTTTATTGATGCTTTAAAAAATTGATACTACTTCTTAGTAACTCTTCTCCCTCTCAGTACAGTCCTCACTTGTAACAATAAAGTATAATTAAAACATATCCACACATTGGTCATGTCTGACTGCATATGCCTCATTCTGTCCTCCTGTAGTCCATCACCTCTCTGTCGAAGATTTTATTATGCTTCATTGTTGGTCCTCTAAAGTCACAATTGGTCACTGCAGTAATGAGTCCTCATATCTTTTGTTTTCCTTTATATTACTCTGGTCCTTGTATAAGGTGTTCTCCTGGTTCTCTTTACTTTGCTTTATATTAGTTCTTAAAAGTGTTTACAAGTTTTCTTATGTTCTTCATATTTGTCATTTTATATGGAACAATAATATTCCGTTACATTCATTTACCACAATTTCTTCAACCATTTCCCAATAGATATGCACCCCTTTGACTTTATCTTGAATTACCTTTTTGTTGTCTCATTTCTTCAATCTTTTGTTCCTCCTTATGTCTTCTGGGTTTTTTTTTTTGCTCTTATTCTACTTCTTTCCCTAGGTCCCTTCTCTTGACTCCCTCTCTACCTTCTTAACTGACTGAAATAGCACAGAATTATAAAATCTGAGACTATTAGATTTGGAAAGAACCTTAGGGTTGTTTTGTCCAGCCACAACCAGTGTAACAATCCCTCATACAACATACCTGACAGATGGTCATTTATTCTGTTTTTGGATAGTCTGGTAGACAGACTTTCATTTTAGAATTTGTCTTGTTTTTACTCTCTTTAGAGTAGTCTCTAGGCAGACTTTCGTTTTAGGATTTGTCTTGTTTTTGTTCTCTTTTATATTGGACCAAAGTTTTATTTCTTCCACCTTTCATTAATTTATTTTAGTAATTCTAAAGAAGCAACACAAAATCATAAAAGGCATATCAGTTTTTCAATTTTTTTTGCAGGAAATTGTATCAGTTCTCAATTGTTTCTCCAGGCTAACCACCCTGTAGTTCTTCGGCTGGCATATAACATTATTTTTCAGATATTTCACAATATTATTTGCCCTCTCTTGTATATTCCAATTTTATCATTGTTCTTTTAAAAATACCATTCTAAAAGAATTCTAAGTCTGATCTAATCAATACAGAGTCCTCCCCTGGGATTGTTAAATTTCAAAACTTGAGGACTGAACATCTCTTAATGAAACCTGAGTTTGTGGTAGTATTTTTAGTATATAGCTAAATCACATTGTTGGTTTATGTTACACATCTGGTAAGTATCTGATTATCTAAAACCCCAGAGTATGCCAAACCAGGTAGAGTTGTGTGTCTGTGTGTTTTTCTTTCCAGATACTTTTAAATCTTAGATTTGTCATCCACAGCATAACTTTTTTCACTTTGCCCCATTTTCTCCAAAGTTGACAACCATGCCTTTTGTTATCATCTAAGTCATTGGTAAAAATATTGAAAGAAATAGGGCCAGTAACAATCAGTTAGTGCTCTTCCAATCAGTACAGTAGTGTTTATAAGTGCATAATTTACCATTATGTCATGTGACTATTTATGGGATGTTTATTTTGAAATATGCTTTTATGAAATAAAAATATACTATGCCTAAAGCATTTACCTACTTTTGTTAGCTTGTATTTCTATCAAAAAAGGAATGAGTTTAATTAGCTATTACTTACACTTAACCCATGTTGTTTCATAGTGATTTCCAAAATCTTTTCTAAATGCAAGACATGTTTAATAATCTGTTCTAGAATTTTGCTAGGGATCAACAATTAAATGAAACTAGACAGAGGAAAGGACATTGAAAACTTACCAACAATTTATTGCTTAAGTTTGACTGATATTTCACATTGGCCATCATGAGAGACCGAGAGACCCTAGTAACACCTAAGACTGTAAATCTTTGATCCACTTGCTAGATGAAGAGACAGGGTAGCCAAAGGCAAAACTAGTTTAGAATATAAAATTATGTTGAAAAGAATTATAGAAGATTTGGGGCAATATTGCTATATAAGACAATGGGGCTATTATGGAAGGAAAACCAAGAAAACTGAAAGATTAATGAAAGACCTTACTAAACAAAGTCATGATGATGGCATTTAACGATGTAACTGGAAAGGGAAGACCACAAATAGAAGAAAGAAGGGGAAAAAAATTTCTAAATGATTCTTATTGTGACAAACTTTTTATCCACAATCATAGCTATCATATTTAGCCTCTTAACATCAAAGTCCTACATGTGCTTATAGAAGATGTGGAAATGACATTTAAGAAAATTTAAAAATGGGCAAATCGGCTTGATTCTACCAAGTATATCAAAAGCAGGTCCATGCTAATAATAATATAATTTTGAGAGTATCAGTGAATTGATTCTGTAGATACTTGAGGGAGCAGATATTAAAGTATCTTTGGACCTTATTAGTTTTTAAAAAATACAATGCAGAACACATAAATAAATACCTTCTCATCTAGAAATGTTTATGGGAATATTGTTCACATTCATTAATAGTATCCTTGATGAAGTTATAGACTTTCATAAATGATAATTCACATCTCTATCACCACATGATTGATCAAAGATCAACCCCTTTGGGGTTGTTGTTAAGTATAAAAAAGTATTTTGTTTGGTAGAGCAAAGTGATACCTCAAAGACTCTACTTCAACAAGGTCTTTCATATCAAAATCATAAAAGTTCTTGAAAAATATAACAGACAAAAATTTTGTTTCATGATTCTCTATTAATATCAAGTAAGAATACAGAACATGTCTGCTTGCTAAAGATTTTTAATGCTTCCATAGAAAAGGTCCAATGCATAGCTCAAGTGGAAGATGAATTCTCTACAAATGGTGAGGTTCTCCAGATGCTTTTTCTTATGAATAATATTATGCTTATTGCATTAAATCAAGAAAATGCAGAGTCATGGTATCATATGATCAACAGTCTCGTAGTTGACTTCTATAATTACTCGTTAGCCCTAACCATACAAAAAATATTAAGTAGATGAAGAATTCTTATTGTTTAGTTTATGAAATACAATTGAAAAGACTACCTAAAGAACTCTCTTAAGTCTGTGTGTTTACACACACACACACACACACACACACACACACACACACACACACACACGTATACCTGTCCATAGATGCATACATATCTTTATATTTATCATGTGCATATATTATACATGTATGTGCACCATCCATCCATGTTTGTATGCATGTCTTGTACAGGCACCAGAAATGATAGATAGTGAGTTGGGCCCAGAATAGAACAGGAAGGAGAGCAGGTGAGATTACCATAGGGAAATAACAGTATTCTTTCTTTGACCTTAGTCTTTGTCTCATCTTCTTAACACTAGCATTCTTATGATGATACCGCAATAGCAGCAAACTCTTTACCTATGTGTGGAGTGCTAAGCTAAATGGTTGTGATATGAATATCTTCCCTTCCTCTTAACTCCTCCTGACCTCAGACCCTCTCCCCCCAACCGCCTCTCCTCAATTCTCTGCTGTCAAGGAGCTCAAAGTTTATATGTGGAGACAACATGCCAACAACTGTGTACAAACAAGATATATACAGGATAAATTAGAAATAATTACTGATGGAAGACACTGGCATTAAGGGGGATCAAAAAAGTCTTCTTGTAGAAGGTGCAATTTTAGCTGGGACCTGAAGGAAGCCAGGAGGCATTAATGAAGAGTGAAGAGAATTCTAGGCATGGGGTACATTCAGGGAAAATGCCGAGTGTAGAGAGATAACAGAGTGTATTAAGTGTGATAAATATAGCAAAGAGGACAATGTCACTGTATCTCAGAGTACATGAGGGTGAAGGTATAAGATGACTGGAAAGGTAGAAAGGGGCCAGGTTATGAAGGGCTTTGAAAGCCAAACAAAAAATTTAATATTTTATCCTGGAGGTGATAGGGGACCACTGGAGTGTATTGAAAAAAGGGGTAATATAGTCACAATTGAATTTTAGGAAGATCACTTGAGGATGGACTAGAGAAACTTAAGGCTGGGAGACCAACCAGCAGATCATTACAGTAGTATATCCATGAGGTAATGAGGGCCTGTACCAGGGTGGTGATTGTTTAATAGGAGAGAAGGGGACATGTAGGAGAGATATCATGAAAGTTTAATCAACAAAACTTGGCACCTGGTTGAATATGGAGGGTGGAAAGACTTTGAGGAGTTGATCATGATACCTAGATTATGAGCTTGGATAATTGGGAAGATAGTGATGCCTTGTAAAGTAATAGGAAAATTAGGAAATGGGGTAGGGTTTTTCGGGGGTATGATAATGAGTTCAGTTTTAGACATGTTGAGTTTATATTTGTCTATGAGACATTGGGTTGTAGATGTCTAGTAGGCAGTTGGAGATGTGAGACTGGAGGTGAAGAGAGAGGTTAGGGCTAAACAAATAAATCTGAGAATCATCTACATAGTTAGTAATAATTGAATCCATGAGGATAACATTCCCCCCTCTCAAAGACATTGATAAAAATAACAAAGACTACGAACTCATATGCCTACTTTCCTGTCTCTGTAAAATCTTTATGAGATGAATCTACACATGTATTGAGAGCATTCTTGATAAAAGTATTAAAAAGAAATAGTTACATAGTGGTCACATGTAGGTGATAACATTCAACAAATAAAGAATTATGTAGGAAATGTGGCATAAAGTATCTCAAAGAAAGATATAGTTGAACAAAAAGACAGGCAGATCAAGCAGTGAGAGGGAAGGATGTGACTAGAGCAGCGGTTCTCAACCTGTGGATTTTGTTCAATTTGTAACAATGAAAATACATCCTGCATATCAGATATTTACATTACGATTCATAACAGTAGCAAAATTACAGTTATGAAGTAGCAACGAAAATAATTTTATGGTTGGGGGTCACCACAACATGAGGAAGTGTATTAAAGGGTTGCGGCGTTAGGAAGGTTGAGAACCACTGGACTAGAGGATAGCTTTTATGATCCATTGGCATCTTGAGCTGTTAAGAGACTGCAACAAGTTTTCCCGGGACACTAAGTTTACCACCCATTGAGAAGGCAAGAAATATAACACCCATTATACATATTAAGTCATGCAAAACATATTTCTACTTTAGCCATATTCTGGGGAAAAAAGGAAAAACAAAAGAGAAAGAAAAAATGCTTCAGTATGCACTCAGAGTCCATTAGTTCTCATTTTCAAGATGGATAGCATTTTTCATTATGTGTCCTTTGGAATTTTTCTGGATCATTGTATTGATCAGAGTTGTCAAGTCTTTCATAGTTCGTTATCTTTACAGTATTGCTATTACCGTGTGCATTGTTCTCTTGGTTATTATGCTCACTTCACCTTGTTTCAGTTCATGTAAGTCTCCCCAAGTTTTTCTGAAATCATTTCCTTCTTCATTTCTTACTACACTATAGTGTTCCATCACAATCATATATCATATGATTGTTCATCCATTCCTCAGTTGTTGGCTATCCCCTCAGTTTCTAATTCTTTGTCACCACAAAAAAAGCTACTATAAATATTTTTGTACTTATAAGTCCTTTCGTTTTATGTCTTTGGGGTATAGATCTAGTTGCAGTGTTGGTGAGTCAAAGAATATGAACAGTTTTACAGCTCTTTGGGTATAGTTCAAAATGGTTGAACTAGTTCATAGCTCCACTTATTTTCCCATATTCCTTCCAGCATTTGTCATTTTTTTTTTGTCATTTTAGCCAATCTAATGGGTATGAAGGTGATACCTCAGAATTGTTTTAATTTGCATTTCTTTAATTATTATTAATTTAGAGCATTTTTTTTCATATGACTATTTGGTTTCTTCTGAAAATGGCCTGTTCATATCTTTTGACAATCAGTTAAGGCAGCAGCTCTCAACCTGTGGGTAGCTTTGGGGGTCAAACAACCCTTTCACAGGGCTTGCCTAAGACCATTGGAAAACACATATTTCCAATGGTCTTAGGAACTGAGACACCGTTCCTCTATCCATCTCCAGGCGAGTCCGGCCACATGCAGATACGCCCACATACGAGTATTAAAGGGTTGTGGCATTAAGAAGGTTGAGAACCACTGAGTTAAGGTTTTTTTTAAAATAAATTTTGGCTCAGTTCTTTATATATTTTAGAAATGAGACCTTTATCAGAGAAACTGGCTATATACATCCCCCCTTCCCCAATTTCCTGCTTTTCTTCAAATTTTGGCTGCATTTGGTTTTGCTTGTACAAAACCTTTTGAAATTTAATTTACTAAAAATTATCCATTTTATCTCCTGTGATCCTTTCTTTCTCTTGTTTGGTCATTAACTTTTCCCCTTTCTGTAGAACTAATAGGTAAATTTTATTTTTTGCTTTTTCCTGATTTGCTTATATCACTCTTTATGTCTAAATCATGTTCCCATTTTGAGCTTATCTTGGTATATAGTATGAGGTGTTGGTCTGTGCCTAGTTTCTACCAGACTACCTTGCACTTTTTACCAGCAGTTTTTGTCAAATAATGGATTCTTGCCCCCAAAGCTGGTATTTTTGCATTTTATCAAAAACTAGGTTGTATTTGTGTCCTGTATATTGTGTACCTAATCTGTTCCATTGATCAACCACACTGTTTCTTATCCAGTACCAAATTGTTTTTCATGATTACCTCTTTGTAGTATAGTTTGAGATCTGATACTGCTAGGCCAAGGGAACATTTTCTCTGGCTTTATTGTTAGCCCCTCCTCGACCTGCAGCCTTCCATACTTCTGTTCTCTCTCTCCTCTGTGATATTTTGTTCTATAGGTTTTCAGAATGCCACTCTTTCCTGGTTTTCTTCCTGCGTATCTGATTGCTGTTTCCTCTTCCAGATTGTGCCCTCTTAACCATAAACATCTCTTAGGATTTTGTCTTGGTCCCTCTTCTTTTTTCCCTGTTTACTACTTCACTTGATTTCATCAGCTCCCATGGATTTAATTACCATCTCTGCTCACAATTCTCAAATCTAGCAATCCTGCCCTAATCTCTCATGTTTCTCACATTTCCAGTTGTCTTTCAGACATCTCTAACTGGATGTTCAGTAGACATCTTAAACTCAATATGTTGAAAACAGAACTCATTATCTTTCCCCCTAAATTTTCCTCTCCTTCTACCTTCCCTATTACTGTAGAAGGCAACACCATCCTCTCTGTTCCTCAGGCTCACAATTTAGGAATCATCCTGTACCCCTCACTGTCTCTTAACACACGTCTCCCCCTAGTATCAAATCTGTTGCTGTAATAGTAATCAGTTTAACAGGATACTTAGCACTTAGTACAAAGTGCTAAGTGTGGAAGGTGCAAACGCTGTCCCACCTCCAGAACTAAATATATGATCCTCTAGCACTCGAAAGCTCTTCACAACCTATGGAGGACCCCCCCCCCCCCCACATTTCTAGTCTTTTTATGTCTTTCCCTTCCCTTCTTTCTAACCTTTTCAAACTTCCCCTCTCTTTTCCCTCCATTCTTTAGTCCAGTGACAGGCCTTCTTGCAGTTTCATGAACAAGACATTCTATTTCCTGACTTAAGGAATTTTCACTGACTGTTCCTCATCTCTAGAATTCTTTCCCACATCTCTCCCTCCTGACTTTCCTGGCTTTCTTCAAATTTCAGCTAAAATCCCACTTACTACAGGAAACCTTTTCCTTTTCTAATGCATTCTTTCCACTGATTATTTCCAGTTTATCCAGTATATAGCTTGTTTGTACATAGTTTTCATATTATCACCCTTTTTAGACTGTGAGTTCCTTGAGAGTAGGGGCTATCTTTTTCCTTTGTATCTTGGGTGCTTAAAACAGTTCCTGGAATGTAGTAGGTGCTTAATAAATGTTTGTTGAATGATTGACACTTTCTTTTCAATGATGAAGGCAAAAGCTACACTGCAGAGTATTAATAAGAAAGTGAGAGGAAAGAAAGTGAAGGCATCAGTTGTAGGTGGCCTTTCTAAGGAATACAGCCACCAGAGGGCAGAGAGATGAAGGATGTTTGTTAGTGTTCTGTGGATCAAGTGACTGTTTCTTTTTTTTTTGAGAATTTTTAATAGAGATATTAGATTAAAGAGGCAAAATGAGATTTGCATTCTCTGATATGGCTAATATGTTTATTTCATTTGATGGAATTTGCATATTTATAACCAGAGATGGTTTCCACTTGAGATGAGAGAATGAGGGTAGTAAATTAGTGGATAGTGATAGATTTGCAAATGTAAGAGTATCAATAAAAATGTTTAAATACACAGAAAAAATTAAAAGTGCAGGAGATGTAAATAGAGCAGTTTTGTTAGTACTTTGTTAAATTATGTATTGTGTGTATATTTATGTGTATGTCTTAAAAATTGTATGTAATAAAAGTTTGTAGTTTCTTTTGAAAACTTGTCCTTTTTTTGTGTATTGAAATGTTTCTATTTTTTAAAGTTTACAATAAAGAAAATTTTCAAAAAAGAATGTGGAGTCATTTCTTAAATGCCTATTTAATAGCCAAACCACTGAACTGTTAGGGCAACAATTGAAATCCATTCCAAAATAGATGAAGGGAAAACAGTTGAGGATATGGTCTGCAGTTAAAGCCTTTCCATTCTGACCTTTTTAATATAAATTATTGGTGTCCCTCAAAAGTTAAAGGTATAAAAGAACAGACATTTAATATATACTGTCACCATTTCCTAAGGAGGTTTGACCAGTGTAAACTAATTGCTCCAATGAGGGAACCAAAAGAATCCAGAAAGCTTGTGGTAACCAAAAGTAATGCTATTTTAGGATATAAATTTAAAGTCTTAGAATTTATTTGTAAAATTTTTTCCCCAAAAATTTTATTTTAGACTCAAATAAATACAAAATAGAGAAAAGGAACAAAAATATATCCTAAGCTTAAATTGAAACTTAAAAATACAAAGTTAGGAAAAAAAGCATGTCATATGCATAGGAGAACATAAGAGAGGATTCAAAATACGTAACAATAAATTTTCATTTCAAGAAAACCTATATGATTAATAATACTTGTGTTGAGAATTGTCCATCTTTTCTTTGCTTCCTCGTGAGTTTTCTTTGGTTCTCCCCTGTGCACTTTTTAACTTTGTTCTTTTTTTTCTCTTCCTCAACACTCTCGCCCCTTCCCCAAGAAGGTCACAATAAAGTTTAGATATGTTTCTCCATAGCTATAGATATATACATACACATATACATATATACATACATATATAGACATGCTTTCCCAAACCTATTCTACTCCTGATCTTTGTTTTTATGTATGTGCCTATATCTTGTTTCCTATCCCTCCTGCTTCCTCTACTTTACTTTTACCCACTACCTTGCCCTGCTATGACTTGCCTACCCTCCTCTCCAAGGAACCCTCTCCTATCTTCCCATTCTCATAAATTCTAAACACCCTTCTAAATACCCCTATTTACCTCTTCCCACACTCTCTCCTCTAAAGATTCCTCCCTTGTCCTCTTCCCTTCTCCCTTCCCCCCCCCACCATTTTATTTCTTTTGAATTTAGAAGACTTTTATACTCTTCAAAATATATATGTATTATTCCCTCTTAAACCCATTCCTGATGAATATAGGTTACCAGAACTACCAGCCCTCCTTTCCCATCTAATTCCTATGTATCAATTCTTCTTGCACCTCATTTGTATAAAATTACTCTTTTTTAGCTGTTCCTAAATGGTTTTACTTTTTAAATTCATATAATACAATCTTTCTTATGAACTACCCAATTATTAGTAAGAATCTTAGACATACATTTTACATACATAAAAAGTAAACATCCTGTCCTTATTCTGTTGGTTCTTATATGTTGAATCGTCTATTAAGTCCAGGATTCTTTTAACAAAGTCATGAAAGTCTAAGAGTTTGTCAAATGTCCATTTTTTTTTTCATTCAGGATAATACTTAACTTTGCAGGATATATTTTTGTCCAGGAACCCCAGTTCTTTTGTTCTTTAATTTGTTGTGTTCTAAGACCTGTGGTCCTTTAATGTTTCTGCTGCTAGGTCCTGTATAATTCTAATTGTGTCACCTTCATATTTAAATTGTTTTAATTTCAATAATATTTAATCTCAATAATATTTTTTCCTTGAGCTAGGGATTTTGGAATTTGACTATGATATTCCTATGAGTTTTCCTCATCAGATCTCTTTTAAATGGTGATCGATGAATTTTTTTCTATTTCTACTTTCCCTCTTGTTCTGATGCTTCAGGACAGTTTTCTTTAATTATTTCTTGTATTATTGTATCAAGATTCTTTTTTTTGATCATAACTTTCAGTTAGTCCAATTATTTTTATATTTTTTCTTCTTGATCTATTCTCCAAATCTGTTTTTTTAAAGATGTTTCACTTTCTCCTCTATTTTTTCATTGTTCATATTTTGTTTAATCATTTCTTGATCTCTTATAACTTCACTGACTTCAGTTTGCCCAGTTCTAATTTTCAAGGGACATTTTCTTCCTTAGATTCTGGATTTCCTTTTCTAATTGATTGGATTTCCTTATAACCTTCTTGTTTTTCTTGGATTATTCTTATTTTTAAAAATTTTTTTTCTCCATCTCTGTCATTTGATTATTAAGGTCTTTTTTAAAGATCTTCTATAAATTCTTTTTGGGCAGGTGACCATTTGACTTTAATCTTTGGGGATTTCTTTATTTCAATATCCTCCTCTGAAGATGAACCCTGGTCATCGCTATTCCCGGAATCTCTATTCCCATTTCTATGGTTGGATTCTTTCTCCTTTGCCTGTGCATTTTTTTGTGGTAATAGCTTAATTATTTGTAGTCACCTCTAGCCCTAGGGTATGGGAAAGAATACCTCTTGCCCCAGATTTTCAGTTATTCCCTCTAACCTGAAACCACAGCCAAACCTCCAGCTTTCTATAAGTACCCACAGCCAGGGGCTTTCTGCCCCACTGCTTTTGTACTCACTGGGCATGTGCTAGTTTCTTCTTCCTGCCCTACCTCCTCACCCCCAACCACTCTTTGCAGCACAGCTGTATCTGGTGTTCCTGGTCAGCAGAGGTTCCCTTGATCTTCCTAGGTTCCAACACCCAACTCCCCTCACTATCCCAGGGGTTAAAGTTTAGGTGGCTGGGGCCAGGCAGCTTCTCAAACCAACTAACCCCAGGGCTTACCGCTAGTTTAAGAGACTAGCTGCTTGCTGTTAAAAAGGGAACCTAGCCTGGAGGTGTTTACTCTTCATAGGGACCAAACCTCTTCTTGGGATTTCTCTTGGGATCTTCTCAAATTGTCCTAGGAGGACCCCAGTTATGCCCCTGTTCTTCTTTATCTCCACCAACATTTTGTTCACCCTTAGGTGCTATTTTAGCTCTTTTGTGGGGGCATATCTTGTGAGCTTGGAATTTTCTGACCTACTCCACCATCTTCCCAGAATCTTCTCCCTATAAAATCTTAAGAGAATACTTCAGATTTTTGAATAATGAGAAGATGTGGCAGGGAAAACAAGTTGACAGGTGGCAAGGTAGGTATTCAGAGATAATTTAAAGAGGTCTACAAACTGTAAAAATCTGGAAAAGATCTTATGATTTTTATGGACAGCATAAAAAGTAGATATAGGACTAAAGAAAACAGAGATTCGGAGAGCAGCTAAGTCAGGAAGTCGGTGCTGGAGACAACACAGTTTTGTAGGTGTTAAATAAGAATTTTTTATTATTTAATAACTGCAAGAAGTGAAGGTACCAACAGTTTGGAAAGGATTATTAACTTTATTACCACTCAGTATTATTTGAGAAAATATCAATAATCGCATACCTATTTGCCTACATTTCTAATTCTATAAAATCTTTATGAGATTAATATGTACTGTACTCCGAGCATCTCTGATAAGAGTATTAGAAAGGAACAGACAAACTTCTGGTATTCTACTGGACTACATATTTACAGTCACACTGATACCTTAGAGCTACAGAGAATATAAGATCCCACTATGCTTATTGTTTGTTGACTCTTAACATTTATTTGATTTGCTTTTGTATAGTACAGCACTATACTAGGTGTTGGTGATAAAAGTACAAAGAATGAAACAGTCTATTTGCAGTGAGCTTACATTCTAATCATGTAGAAAACAAATGCGTATAAAATATATATAGCATAAATATAAAGTTAAAAAATTTATTTAATTTATATATATGTAAAGTAGTTAAATGCAAGGTAGTTTATTGGGGGAGGCACTAGTAGTTAGGGGATGAGGAAAGGCTTTATTCAGAAGAGGGTGCCTAACCTCCACCTTAAAGGAAGAGAGGGACTCTGAGGTTTAGGTAATGAAGGAGTGCATTCTAGGCAGGAAGGACAGAAAGCCAGTCTGTAGAACTGGGAAGAGTATCTTAAATGAAGAACAGACAGATCAGTTTGGCTTGATGACAGAGAGGAGGAGGAGGAGGAGGAGGAGGTACAATGTCCTGTAAGACTAGAAAGTTATGATGGGAAGCAGTTTGTGAAGGGTTTTAGAAAGCTAGATTGAGGAGTAAATATTTTATCATAGATACAATAGGGTAATCTCTGGAATTAGTCAATTAGGGAGGTCACATGCTCATTTGTGCTTAACGAAAATTACTTTGGCTACAGTTAAACAATGAACTCTAGAGTGAGGAGAGCCTTGAGGCAAAAAGACCAGTGAGACTGTTGGAATTATCTGGGTCAGAGGTGATGAGGACCTGAAGCAAAGTGGTAGCTATAAAGAAAAAGGGGTTGGATGCAAGAGATGTTGTGAAGGTAGAAACGGTAAGATTGGGTAACTGGTTGTATATATGGGATGAGTGAGAGTGATGAGTCAATGATAATGCTGAAATTAAAAATCTGAGAAACTGGAAGGATAGTTGTGGTGTCTTCAACAGAAAGAGGTAAGTTTGGAAAAGGGGAGAGTTTAGATGGAAAGTTAAATGTTCAGTTTTAGACATCTTTGTTGAGTTTAAAATGTCTATAGGACTTCAGTTTGAGGTGTCTAATTTGGTGAATGGAGATTGAAGCTTGGAAGAGAGTGGGGTTAGATATGCACAAACACTGCATATGTATACATACATGTGTATGCATATTTGTATGTCATCTCACTAGAGATGGTAGTTATACCTGTGGGAACTATTAACATGACATAAGAGAGATAATACAGAGGGAGAAGAGAACAGAGGCTTTGATACATTTTTTTAAAAAAGCAACTTTGGAGAAAGAAAACCCAGTTTTGACAGATCTTTGGGGAGTGAAAATCCACGATCCTGAACCAGCAAAAGAAATCAAGAAGGAGCACTCTTACTGGAGATAGTATCTAAGAACAGAGGAGCTGCTAACACTGTCAGATACAGAGATATGAAGGATTAGAATTGAGACTGAACCATCAGATTTCATAGTTAAGAGGGAGAGCATTGGTAACTTTGGATAGAGTAGTTTCAGTTGAGTAATTCAATTGAAAGCCAGATTTCAGAGGGTTGAGGAGGGAGAACAGGAAGTAGATGCAGTGAATATAATCACTTTTTTGGGAGGAATTTGATGAAAAAGGGAAGGAAGAACTGTGATGAGAGTAAATTGTTTTCTATCCATATGTCTGTGTTTTATCAGATTCTTGAGAAACCACACACTAGAGATTTAGAGCTAAAAGGGAGCATAATAGACATCTAGTACAATCCCAACCTTCTGAGAAAACAAATTCCTAAGAGGTTTCTTGAGTTTTCCAATGCTGCACTGGTAATAAACAGCATAGTTGATATTCAGAATTCAAATCCTCCAACTAAATCCAAATTCTTCCTATTATTGCAGCTTACTATTTCAAGAACAGAGATAATTTTGTTCATCCTCCTAATTATCAGTATCAGGTAGGTTATAAGAGTACAGATATGTATGTTTGCCAAAGCTGTTTACCAGTATTGAGCTTATCTTAATTGGTGAGTAAATAAGTGCAAACTCACCTACTACATCTAGGCAGCTCCATATCATGATGACCATACTTCATATATCCTAGAGTTATCTACTCAAGTCATCTTCCCATCTGTTTTTCTGACCTTTCCACCCTTTTCTACCATGTATGCCTCCACCCACCCCCTTTCTATTTTCTGCTCTAGACATAATACCACCCTTGCTTTTGGAAAGGGCATATCATTCAGCTGCTCTATAGCAGCTTCCTTTTCTTTCCTTCCCACCACTTCTCTGCTTGGATTTTTTCCTCCATTCCATTTTAGAATATAAGCTTCTTGAAGTCAGCGACCATATAGCTTTAGTATTAACGTTCCACCAATTTTCCACAATGTAAGCATTTAGCAAGCACTTAATGTATATTTTTTCATTCATTCAAACCACTGGATATTAAATTCAGAGTATAGTTGCAAGAGAGATTCCCTGTGGATATAGAGGTCCCCCACATACTCTTTGTAAATAACATTATGTTGATTTTATCAACTCCCTGAACATTGTAATACCTTCATATTAAGACCCATAGTCATTCAAGAGTGACTTAACTATCCATAACTGAAGAGCCAAGTGGTTGAAGATTTGGTATGCTGTTTAATAGATGGTTATCTGTAGAATCAGTTCATTAGTGTATTTCTCTTGGGCAGATACTGAAGTTTGAAAATGAACTGAGCCTAGAATGCATTAAATAGGAACAAGAGAGTGAACTGCATTGCATTTGGGAAATTGTACAATTCATTTAGTGATCCCAAGTCTCTCCCTGAAATAAATGTCCTTTAAAATAAAAAAAAAAAAAAAACAAAACATTTTTCTTTCAGTAATGCTATATATGGCTATGAAACATGGAGATTCCACATTCTCCAAGAAATGAGGTTGGAAATAACCCAAAAGGACAATGGAAAAATGTATTAGAGGGGGTTATTTATAGGGTTCAGCATTCTCCAAGTAAATAATTGTACCCCACAAGTTAAAAAATTTTGGTAGATAAATGTATAACTAGACAAGGTTGAACATGTGGCAAGAGCTAAGCATAGAAATGGTAACCCTTTGATATCAAGAGATTTAGAGGAAGGGCACATTGAGTTGAGCCCCACGAAGGGATTTTGGGAAGTTATTGAAAATAGTCACATAGGGCATAGGGATTATAGTCTGAATTGTTGGAGGGAACACCTATGTAGGTGAGACCTAAAAACCATTCAATTTTTTGTATCAAGTATGCTGCATAGAAAGGAGCTCTCTTCTCTTTGCTTTGTAGAGTGAACTAAAATAGCTTTGGAAATAGAATTTTAAGAATCACAGTAACCTGTCAGGAATGTTAGAAGTGATCTATCTAGTCTTTAAGCCTGTACTGTCACCCTCTAGGGATAGAGACCAGACCTGTGATCTCTTTGCTCTGTATCCTCATACTCTCAGGTAAAAAACCTCATTCTGTCCCCATAGTTCTATGTCTTCTCTGCAATTTATAGTCTTAGAGAGTTTCCTGTGGTTAAATGACTTGCCCAGGGTCGCATAGCCAGAACGTGTCAGAGGCAGAACTTGAACCCAGGCCTGTTTTCCAGGGTAGCTCTTGACTATGTCATGGTGTTTTTCAGTAGTAGCATATTGACATCCTGCTGTCCAGCATAGCAACTTTGTTAGTTTTTGTTTCTGTAACACGTTCAACACACTCAGTTCCTATTTCAGGATTCTTCCTGGTAAAGTGATCAATATGAATAGACCCTCTTACACTTAGATGGAAACTGAGAAAGAGGCAGTTACCATTACCAATTTATATATTGTCCTCTTCCCCATAGCATCTTGTCCAACACTTAGTTTTTTAACACCTAGTTCCCCCAGGCCCAGTTATAAATCTGGCAATGGATGACTCTTGTGTCCTTGTGCATGTGCACTCACGTATACTTTCATGTTCTCAATAGTGAAAAAAAGTCCCAGTTATCAACGTACTCTGAGTAAGGACTTCTGGGAAGCTGTTCTCTAATGATATCTCTAATTTAGTAATCGTAGCAGCTATGTCTATTCAGTTTCTGAAAAAAAATTTCTGATAGTAATGAAGACCTTGTAACAAGATAAGCAGTGAAGCTTTGAGCTTTTATACTGTGGTCATGTGAGTCATTATGGCAAGAATGAGGCCAGAGCCATGCCAATTACCTGTATGTAGTGATCTTTTAGAAGTAGGTCCTTGTTTACCTGCAGACAACCCATAGACTTTCAGACCTTGGACAGCACTTCTTTTTTTTAAGATGTTCAAAATTATTGACAGTGTTGATGTGTTGCCAGTTTAACATAGTGATTTTAGAGCAGTGCTTGTGTATTTCATCATACCAGGTACCATGTGGAATGATTTTTTTTTTTACTATCACAACCTCAATCAGAGGCAGATAAAGCATGATAAGCTTGCTTTTAAAATAAACTTTGTGTCCTTTAATGAGATATTAGCTGTGTTTTTTTCCTGAAACAGCTGAACATAGAAAGTTATTTTTATTTATTATATGCAGCACTTCAGCATAACCATGACAATTTCATGAAATACTATACCACATATTTCATTTCTCAGCATTTCCATATTTAAGACTGTATATTACCACACCTTTCACAGGTCATAGATGTGAAACTGATCATGATTGTTCATATCATTGCAGAAAAGTTTTATTTTACTTCTGTAAAACAAAGTACTGAATCCCCTTGTATGATGTATCTACAGCCTAAGACAGATTTTTACTTTGTTCTCAATCAGTAAGAATCAGTTTTTTTTGTTTTCAAAGAGAGTCATTGGAATTCATTGGAAGAGATTTCCCACATTGATAGGGAGAAAAACCTAAATTATGACTGTGCCTCACAAGTATTAACACCACTCAGTGCTTTGGGTAGGCTCTAGAAATATGGAAAAACCCTTTGCAGATTAATCACAGAATTTAAGAGTTAGGTGGCATCTCTCAGCGGCTCTGTAGTCAAATGTATACCTGGAAAAAATTCTTCCTACAAAATACTATACAGATAAGGTAACACCTATTCCACTTTTGAAAAAGTTCCGTTAGCAAGTTTTTGTTTACATGAAGCCTAAATTTGCCTCTGTGATACTCATTGCTCTTTTGAGGATAATATTGTTTCTGTTCTATAATGTCTTAATCTTTGCAGTCTTCTAGGAGGAATCTAGGTTAATTAAAATTAGGCCTGTTCATCTCAAAGGAATTAGAAGCACATCAAGGATGAGAGACAGAATTTCCCATTTTTTCCTAAGATAGGTCTAGACTAGAGTAACTCTCCCAGACCTACCCAGTGAACTTGCTGTTGATATTAACTGCCATTATCTTATTTCTTTATGTTTTGTATTAACCATCACATGTGCCATATCCTTCTTGAGGCTTCTCCTGGTCCCCATCTGCTAGTGTCTTCCTCCACATGTGATCTTGTGCCTATTTTTTTATGTGTTTAATATATACCTGTTTTTGTACTTGTCACCTTCCCTATTAGAATTTCTAGTAAGTTCCTTGAGGACAAAAAACATTTTGCTTTTGTCTTCATATCCTCATTATAATACTTAGCACATAGTAATACTTGGATTTGACATGCAGAAATGCAGAACAAATGTGGTCAGGACAAGAAAACATATGCATAAATATAAACCTAGGTACCATAATATTCATTTATGTATAGTGAAAAATAATTTAGGAATGATAAAAGAGATGTTTTTCTAAAAATTTACATTTATTTATTTATTTTAGTTTTCAACATTCATTTCCACAAGATTTTGAGTTACAATTTTTTCTCCCCATCTTTCCCCTACCCCCCTCCCCCCAAATAGCAAGCCTACTGAATGTCCCTTCCCCCAATCTGTTCTCTCTTATATCCTTCCCCATCACCCCCTTAACTTTCTGGTAGGGCAAGATGGCTTTCTATACCCCAGTGTCTGTATATCTTATTTCCCAGTTGCATATAAAAAATTTTTTTTAAACATTTATTTTTAAAACTTTGAGTTCCAGATTTTTACCCATCTTTTCTCCTCACTCACCCTCACTGGGAAAATAAGCAATTCAATACAGGTTGTACATGTGTAGTTACCCAAATCATTTCCATAGTAGTTATATTATGAAAGACCAACTATACTTCCCTCCATCCTAGCCCACCCCCCACTTATTCTGTTTTCTCCTTTGACCCTATGCCTTTTCAAAAATGCTTGCTTCTAACTACCCTCTTCCCTAATCTGCCCTCCCTTCTATCATCCCCCCTCTTATCCCCTATTCCCCCTATTATCCTGTAGAGTAAGATACCCAATTGAGTGTGTATGTTATTCCCTCCTTAAGCCAAATTCAATGAGAGTAAGGTTGTCCCATTCCCTTTCACCTTCCTGTTCTTCCCCTCCATTATAAGTTTTCTCTTGCCTCTTTTATATGAGATAATTTACCCTAATCTATCTCTCCCTTTCTCATTCTCCCAATAAATTGCTCTCTCACCTCTTAATTTTATTTATTAAATATCATCCCTTCATATTCAACTCATCCTATGCCTTCTGTCTATGTATATGTGAACATACATATGCCCACACTCACATGTATATTTATATACACATACACCCTCCTATACATACATATATATGTATGTATACTATATATATATATATATATATATATATATATATATATATACGTATATATACCCTTCAACTATCCTCATACTGAGAAAAAGTCTTATGAGTTAAAATTATCATTTTTCCATGTAGGAATGTAAATAGTTTAACTTTAGTAAGTTCTTTAAGATTTCTTTTTTCTGTTCACCTTGAATGGGGAGAGCTTTTAAGCTGAGAATCTCCAAAAGCAGTATTAGAATGGAAATTGGAACTTTTGTTTAGAGTGGGCTAGAAGCCGACTGGTCTCATTTAGTTACCGGAATGCAGACCAGAACTTTTGTTTCGGGAACAGGCTGGGAGAAGTAGACCGGAACTTTTGTTTGGGGATAGGGTGGGGACAAATCATAAGATTGTGCACCCCACCTTTCGCTCTAGCAGAAGCAAAGGATAGCGGGACAGGGATAAATTTTTCTTTGTTTAAATTCGTGCCTAAACGAGACTCCGCCCCTCCTCCAATGAGAAGTCAGAGACACCTTTGACTTTCCCTGCGCGGAGTCTGTACCCTCGCTCTCACCCAATAGAAGTTAGGTATGACAGAAAGAATGTACTTTTTATGACTCAGGTTTTTTAAAAGAGGGCTCCTGGAGGGGCTCTTTCTCTTTTTCTTTGGACATGCAGCGGGGAGGGGTCGCTTCCAGGGTATTTTAAAAGAATAAATATTCCTGTCCAACCGCAAGTGCTCTTCTACATTCCTTTGATTGGGTAAGTGGGGTTTTCTGACCCACACAACCTTCTCATGCTTCTTGTATTTGAAAGTCAAATTTTCTGTTAACCTCTGGTTTTTTCGTCATGAATGCTGGAAAATCCTGTATTTCATTGATTGATCATATTTTCCCCTGAAGCATTATACTCAGTTTTGCTGAGTAGGTGATTCTTGGTTTTAGTCCTAGCTCCTTTGACCTCCAAAATGTATTCCAAGCCCTTCAATCCCTTAATGTGGAAGCTGCTAGGTCTTGTGTTATCCTGATTGTGTTTCCACAATACTCACATTGTTTCTTCCTGACTGCTTGCAGTATTTTCTCCTTGACCTGGGAACTCTGGAATTTGGCTATAATGTTCCTAGGAGTTTTCTTTTGGGGATCTTTTTCAAGAGGCAATTGGTGAATTCTTTCAATTTCTCTTTTGCCCTCTGGTTCTAGAATATCAGGGTAA
>JAQQSV010000088.1:130967-195828 GCA_028646515.1 Pseudochirops corinnae
GACCTAGCAGCTTCCACATTAAGGGATTGAAGGGCTTGGAATACATTTTGGAGGTCAAAGGAGCTAGGACTAAAACCAAGAATCACCTACTCAGCAAAACTGAGTATAATGCTTCAGGGGAAAATATGATCAATCAATGAAATACAGGATTTTCCAGCATTCATGACGAAAAAACCAGAGGTTAACAGAAAATTTGACTTTCAAATACAAGAAGCATGAGAAGGTTGTGTGGGTCAGAAAACCCCACTTACCCAATCAAAGGAATGTAGAAGAGCACTTGCGGTTGGACAGGAATATTTATTCTTTTAAAATACCCTGGAAGCGACCCCTCCCCGCTGCATGTCCAAAGAAAAAGAGAAAGAGCCCCTCCAGGAGCCCTCTTTTAAAAAACCTGAGTCATAAAAAGTACATTCTTTCTGTCATACCTAACTTCTATTGGGTGAGAGCGAGGGTACAGACTCCGCGCAGGGAAAGTCAAAGGTGTCTCTGACTTCTCATTGGAGGAGGGGCGGAGTCTCGTTTAGGCACGAATTTAAACAAAGAAAAATTTATCCCTGTCCCGCTATCCTTTGCTTCTGCTAGAGCGAAAGGTGGGGTGCACAATCTTATGATTTGTCCCCACCCTATCCCCAAACAAAAGTTCCGGTCTACTTCTCCCAGCCTGTTCCCGAAACAAAAGTTCTGGTCTGCATTCCGGTAACTAAATGAGACCAGTCGGCTTCTAGCCCACTCTAAACAAAAGTTCCAATTTCCATTCTAATACTGCTTTTGGAGATTCTCAGCTTAAAAGCTCTCCCCATTCAAGGTGAACAGAAAAAAGAAATCTTAAAGAACTTACTAAAGTTAAACTATTTACATTCCTACATGGAAAAATGATAATTTTAACTCATAAGACTTTTTCTCAGTATGAGGATAGTTGAAGGGTATATATACGTATATATATATATATATATATATATATATATATATATATAGTATACATACATATATATGTATGTATAGGAGGGTGTATGTGTATATAAATATACATGTGAGTGTGGGCATATGTATGTTCACATATACATAGACAGAAGGCATAGGATGAGTTGAATATGAAGGGATGATATTTAATAAATAAAATTAAGAGGTGAGAGAGCAATTTATTGGGAGAATGAGAAAGGGAGAGATAGATTAGGGTAAATTATCTCATATAAAAGAGGCAAGAGAAAACTTATAATGGAGGGGAAGAACAGGAAGGTGAAAGGGAATGGGACAACCTTACTCTCATTGAATTTGGCTTAAGGAGGGAATAACATACACACTCAATTGGGTATCTTACTCTACAGGATAATAGGGGGAATAGGGGATAAGAGGGGGGATGATAGAAGGGAGGGCAGATTAGGGAAGAGGGTAGTTAGAAGCAAGCATTTTTGAAAAGGCATAGGGTCAAAGGAGAAAACAGAATAAGTGGGGGGTGGGCTAGGATGGAGGGAAGTATAGTTGGTCTTTCATAATATAACTACTATGGAAATGATTTGGGTAACTACACATGTACAACCTGTATTGAATTGCTTATTTTCCCAGTGAGGGTGAGTGAGGAGAAAAGATGGGTAAAAATCTGGAACTCAAAGTTTTAAAAATAAATGTTTAAAAAAAATTTTTTATATGCAACTGGGAAATAAGATATACAGACACTGGGGTATAGAAAGCCATCTTGCCCTACCAGAAAGTTAAGGGGGTGATGGGGAAGGATATAAGAGAGAACAGATTGGGGGAAGGGACATTCAGTAGGCTTGCTATTTGGGGGGAGGGGGGTAGGGGAAAGATGGGGAGAAAAAATTGTAACTCAAAATCTTGTGGAAATGAATGTTGAAAACTAAAATAAATAAATAAATGTAAATTTTTAGAAAAACATCTCTTTTATCATTCCTAAATTATTTTTCACTATACATAAATGAATATTATGGTACCTAGGTTTATATTTATGCATATGTTTTCTTGTCCTGACCACATTTGTTCTGCATTTCTGCATGTCAAATCCAAGTATTACTATGTGCTAAGTATTATAATGAGGATATGAAGACAAAAGCAAAATGTTTTTTGTCCTCAAGGAACTTACTAGAAATTCTAATAGGGAAGGTGACAAGTACAAAAACAGGTATATATTAAACACATAAAAAAATAGGCACAAGATCACATGTGGAGGAAGACACTAGCAGATGGGGACCAGGAGAAGCCTCAAGAAGGATATGGCACATGTGATGGTTAATACAAAACATAAAGAAATAAGATAATGGCAGTTAATATCAACAGCAAGTTCACTGGGTAGGTCTGGGAGAGTTACTCTAGTCTAGACCTATCTTAGGAAAAAATGGGAAATTCTGTCTCTCATCCTTGATGTGCTTCTAATTCCTTTGAGATGAACAGGCCTAATTTTAATTAACCTAGATTCCTCCTAGAAGACTGCAAAGATTAAGACATTATAGAACAGAAACAATATTATCCTCAAAAGAGCAATGAGTATCACAGAGGCAAATTTAGGCTTCATGTAAACAAAAACTTGCTAACGGAACTTTTTCAAAAGTGGAATAGGTGTTACCTTATCTGTATAGTATTTTGTAGGAAGAATTTTTTCCAGGTATACATTTGACTACAGAGCCGCTGAGAGATGCCACCTAACTCTTAAATTCTGTGATTAATCTGCAAAGGGTTTTTCCATATTTCTAGAGCCTACCCAAAGCACTGAGTGGTGTTAATACTTGTGAGGCACAGTCATAATTTAGGTTTTTCTCCCTATCAATGTGGGAAATCTCTTCCAATGAATTCCAATGACTCTCTTTGAAAACAAAAAAAACTGATTCTTACTGATTGAGAACAAAGTAAAAATCTGTCTTAGGCTGTAGATACATCATACAAGGGGATTCAGTACTTTGTTTTACAGAAGTAAAATAAAACTTTTCTGCAATGATATGAACAATCATGATCAGTTTCACATCTATGACCTGTGAAAGGTGTGGTAATATACAGTCTTAAATATGGAAATGCTGAGAAATGAAATATGTGGTATAGTATTTCATGAAATTGTCATGGTTATGCTGAAGTGCTGCATATAATAAATAAAAATAACTTTCTATGTTCAGCTGTTTCAGGAAAAAAACACAGCTAATATCTCATTAAAGGACACAAAGTTTATTTTAAAAGCAAGCTTATCATGCTTTATCTGCCTCTGATTGAGGTTGTGATAGTAAAAAAAAAAATCATTCCACATGGTACCTGGTATGATGAAATACACAAGCACTGCTCTAAAATCACTATGTTAAACTGGCAACACATCAACACTGTCAATAATTTTGAACATCTTAAAAAAAAGAAGTGCTGTCCAAGGTCTGAAAGTCTATGGGTTGTCTGCAGGTAAACAAGGACCTACTTCTAAAAGATCACTACATACAGGTAATTGGCATGGCTCTGGCCTCATTCTTGCCATAATGACTCACATGACCACAGTATAAAAGCTCAAAGCTTCACTGCTTATCTTGTTACAAGGTCTTCATTACTATCAGAAATTTTTTTTCAGAAACTGAATAGACATAGCTGCTACGATTACTAAATTAGAGATATCATTAGAGAACAGCTTCCCAGAAGTCCTTACTCAGAGTACGTTGATAACTGGGACTTTTTTTCACTATTGAGAACATGAAAGTATACGTGAGTGCACATGCACAAGGACACAAGAGTCATCCATTGCCAGATTTATAACTGGGCCTGGGGGAACTAGGTGTTAAAAAACTAAGTGTTGGACAAGATGCTATGGGGAAGAGGACAATATATAAATTGGTAATGGTAACTGCCTCTTTCTCAGTTTCCATCTAAGTGTAAGAGGGTCTATTCATATTGATCACTTTACCAGGAAGAATCCTGAAATAGGAACTGAGTGTGTTGAACGTGTTACAGAAACAAAAACTAACAAAGTTGCTATGCTGGACAGCAGGATGTCAATATGCTACTACTGAAAAACACCATGACATAGTCAAGAGCTACCCTGGAAAACAGGCCTGGGTTCAAGTTCTGCCTCTGACACGTTCTGGCTATGCGACCCTGGGCAAGTCATTTAACCACAGGAAACTCTCTAAGACTATAAATTGCAGAGAAGACATAGAACTATGGGGACAGAATGAGGTTTTTTACCTGAGAGTATGAGGATACAGAGCAAAGAGATCACAGGTCTGGTCTCTATCCCTAGAGGGTGACAGTACAGGCTTAAAGACTAGATAGATCACTTCTAACATTCCTGACAGGTTACTGTGATTCTTAAAATTCTATTTCCAAAGCTATTTTAGTTCACTCTACAAAGCAAAGAGAAGAGAGCTCCTTTCTATGCAGCATACTTGATACAAAAAATTGAATGGTTTTTAGGTCTCACCTACATAGGTGTTCCCTCCAACAATTCAGACTATAATCCCTATGCCCTATGTGACTATTTTCAATAACTTCCCAAAATCCCTTCGTGGGGCTCAACTCAATGTGCCCTTCCTCTAAATCTCTTGATATCAAAGGGTTACCATTTCTATGCTTAGCTCTTGCCACATGTTCAACCTTGTCTAGTTATACATTTATCTACCAAAATTTTTTAACTTGTGGGGTACAATTATTTACTTGGAGAATGCTGAACCCTATAAATAACCCCCTCTAATACATTTTTCCATTGTCCTTTTGGGTTATTTCCAACCTCATTTCTTGGAGAATGTGGAATCTCCATGTTTCATAGCCATATATAGCATTACTGAAAGAAAAATGTTTTGTTTTTTTTTTTTTTTTATTTTAAAGGACATTTATTTCAGGGAGAGACTTGGGATCACTAAATGAATTGTACAATTTCCCAAATGCAATGCAGTTCACTCTCTTGTTCCTATTTAATGCATTCTAGGCTCAGTTCATTTTCAAACTTCAGTATCTGCCCAAGAGAAATACACTAATGAACTGATTCTACAGATAACCATCTATTAAACAGCATACCAAATCTTCAACCACTTGGCTCTTCAGTTATGGATAGTTAAGTCACTCTTGAATGACTATGGGTCTTAATATGAAGGTATTACAATGTTCAGGGAGTTGATAAAATCAACATAATGTTATTTACAAAGAGTATGTGGGGGACCTCTATATCCACAGGGAATCTCTCTTGCAACTATACTCTGAATTTAATATCCAGTGGTTTGAATGAATGAAAAAATATACATTAAGTGCTTGCTAAATGCTTACATTGTGGAAAATTGGTGGAACGTTAATACTAAAGCTATATGGTCGCTGACTTCAAGAAGCTTATATTCTAAAATGGAATGGAGGAAAAAATCCAAGCAGAGAAGTGGTGGGAAGGAAAGAAAAGGAAGCTGCTATAGAGCAGCTGAATGATATGCCCTTTCCAAAAGCAAGGGTGGTATTATGTCTAGAGCAGAAAATAGAAAGGGGGTGGGTGGAGGCATACATGGTAGAAAAGGGTGGAAAGGTCAGAAAAACAGATGGGAAGATGACTTGAGTAGATAACTCTAGGATATATGAAGTATGGTCATCATGATATGGAGCTGCCTAGATGTAGTAGGTGAGTTTGCACTTATTTACTCACCAATTAAGATAAGCTCAATACTGGTAAACAGCTTTGGCAAACATACATATCTGTACTCTTATAACCTACCTGATACTGATAATTAGGAGGATGAACAAAATTATCTCTGTTCTTGAAATAGTAAGCTGCAATAATAGGAAGAATTTGGATTTAGTTGGAGGATTTGAATTCTGAATATCAACTATGCTGTTTATTACCAGTGCAGCATTGGAAAACTCAAGAAACCTCTTAGGAATTTGTTTTCTCAGAAGGTTGGGATTGTACTAGATGTCTATTATGCTCCCTTTTAGCTCTAAATCTCTAGTGTGTGGTTTCTCAAGAATCTGATAAAACACAGACATATGGATAGAAAACAATTTACTCTCATCACAGTTCTTCCTTCCCTTTTTCATCAAATTCCTCCCAAAAAAGTGATTATATTCACTGCATCTACTTCCTGTTCTCCCTCCTCAACCCTCTGAAATCTGGCTTTCAATTGAATTACTCAACTGAAACTACTCTATCCAAAGTTACCAATGCTCTCCCTCTTAACTATGAAATCTGATGGTTCAGTCTCAATTCTAATCCTTCATATCTCTGTATCTGACAGTGTTAGCAGCTCCTCTGTTCTTAGATACTATCTCCAGTAAGAGTGCTCCTTCTTGATTTCTTTTGCTGGTTCAGGATCGTGGATTTTCACTCCCCAAAGATCTGTCAAAACTGGGTTTTCTTTCTCCAAAGTTGCTTTTTTAAAAAAATGTATCAAAGCCTCTGTTCTCTTCTCCCTCTGTATTATCTCTCTTATGTCATGTTAATAGTTCCCACAGGTATAACTACCATCTCTAGTGAGATGACATACAAATATGCATACACATGTATGTATACATATGCAGTGTTTGTGCATATCTAACCCCACTCTCTTCCAAGCTTCAATCTCCATTCACCAAATTAGACACCTCAAACTGAAGTCCTATAGACATTTTAAACTCAACAAAGATGTCTAAAACTGAACATTTAACTTTCCATCTAAACTCTCCCCTTTTCCAAACTTACCTCTTTCTGTTGAAGACACCACAACTATCCTTCCAGTTTCTCAGATTTTTAATTTCAGCATTATCATTGACTCATCACTCTCACTCATCCCATATATACAACCAGTTACCCAATCTTACCGTTTCTACCTTCACAACATCTCTTGCATCCAACCCCTTTTTCTTTATAGCTACCACTTTGCTTCAGGTCCTCATCACCTCTGACCCAGATAATTCCAACAGTCTCACTGGTCTTTTTGCCTCAAGGCTCTCCTCACTCTAGAGTTCATTGTTTAACTGTAGCCAAAGTAATTTTCGTTAAGCACAAATGAGCATGTGACCTCCCTAATTGACTAATTCCAGAGATTACCCTATTGTATCTATGATAAAATATTTACTCCTCAATCTAGCTTTCTAAAACCCTTCACAAACTGCTTCCCATCATAACTTTCTAGTCTTACAGGACATTGTACCTCCTCCTCCTCCTCCTCCTCCTCTCTGTCATCAAGCCAAACTGATCTGTCTGTTCTTCATTTAAGATACTCTTCCCAGTTCTACAGACTGGCTTTCTGTCCTTCCTGCCTAGAATGCACTCCTTCATTACCTAAACCTCAGAGTCCCTCTCTTCCTTTAAGGTGGAGGTTAGGCACCCTCTTCTGAATAAAGCCTTTCCTCATCCCCTAACTACTAGTGCCTCCCCCAATAAACTACCTTGCATTTAACTACTTTACATATATATAAATTAAATAAATTTTTTAACTTTATATTTATGCTATATATATTTTATACGCATTTGTTTTCTACATGATTAGAATGTAAGCTCACTGCAAATAGACTGTTTCATTCTTTGTACTTTTATCACCAACACCTAGTATAGTGCTGTACTATACAAAAGCAAATCAAATAAATGTTAAGAGTCAACAAACAATAAGCATAGTGGGATCTTATATTCTCTGTAGCTCTAAGGTATCAGTGTGACTGTAAATATGTAGTCCAGTAGAATACCAGAAGTTTGTCTGTTCCTTTCTAATACTCTTATCAGAGATGCTCGGAGTACAGTACATATTAATCTCATAAAGATTTTATAGAATTAGAAATGTAGGCAAATAGGTATGCGATTATTGATATTTTCTCAAATAATACTGAGTGGTAATAAAGTTAATAATCCTTTCCAAACTGTTGGTACCTTCACTTCTTGCAGTTATTAAATAATAAAAAATTCTTATTTAACACCTACAAAACTGTGTTGTCTCCAGCACCGACTTCCTGACTTAGCTGCTCTCCGAATCTCTGTTTTCTTTAGTCCTATATCTACTTTTTATGCTGTCCATAAAAATCATAAGATCTTTTCCAGATTTTTACAGTTTGTAGACCTCTTTAAATTATCTCTGAATACCTACCTTGCCACCTGTCAACTTGTTTTCCCTGCCACATCTTCTCATTATTCAAAAATCTGAAGTATTCTCTTAAGATTTTATAGGGAGAAGATTCTGGGAAGATGGTGGAGTAGGTCAGAAAATTCCAAGCTCACAAGATATGCCCCCACAAAAGAGCTAAAATAGCACCTAAGGGTGAACAAAATGTTGGTGGAGATAAAGAAGAACAGGGGCATAACTGGGGTCCTCCTAGGACAATTTGAGAAGATCCCAAGAGAAATCCCAAGAAGAGGTTTGGTCCCTATGAAGAGTAAACACCTCCAGGCTAGGTTCCCTTTTTAACAGCAAGCAGCTAGTCTCTTAAACTAGCGGTAAGCCCTGGGGTTAGTTGGTTTGAGAAGCTGCCTGGCCCCAGCCACCTAAACTTTAACCCCTGGGATAGTGAGGGGAGTTGGGTGTTGGAACCTAGGAAGATCAAGGGAACCTCTGCTGACCAGGAACACCAGATACAGCTGTGCTGCAAAGAGTGGTTGGGGGTGAGGAGGTAGGGCAGGAAGAAGAAACTAGCACATGCCCAGTGAGTACAAAAGCAGTGGGGCAGAAAGCCCCTGGCTGTGGGTACTTATAGAAAGCTGGAGGTTTGGCTGTGGTTTCAGGTTAGAGGGAATAACTGAAAATCTGGGGCAAGAGGTATTCTTTCCCATACCCTAGGGCTAGAGGTGACTACAAATAATTAAGCTATTACCACAAAAAAATGCACAGGCAAAGGAGAAAGAATCCAACCATAGAAATGGGAATAGAGATTCCGGGAATAGCGATGACCAGGGTTCATCTTCAGAGGAGGATATTGAAATAAAGAAATCCCCAAAGATTAAAGTCAAATGGTCACCTGCCCAAAAAGAATTTATAGAAGATCTTTAAAAAAGACCTTAATAATCAAATGACAGAGATGGAGAAAAAAAATTTTTAAAAATAAGAATAATCCAAGAAAAACAAGAAGGTTATAAGGAAATCCAATCAATTAGAAAAGGAAATCCAGAATCTAAGGAAGAAAATGTCCCTTGAAAATTAGAACTGGGCAAACTGAAGTCAGTGAAGTTATAAGAGATCAAGAAATGATTAAACAAAATATGAACAATGAAAAAATAGAGGAGAAAGTGAAACATCTTTAAAAAAACAGATTTGGAGAATAGATCAAGAAGAAAAAATATAAAAATAATTGGACTAACTGAAAGTTATGATCAAAAAAAAGAATCTTGATACAATAATACAAGAAATAATTAAAGAAAACTGTCCTGAAGCATCAGAACAAGAGGGAAAGTAGAAATAGAAAAAAATTCATCGATCACCATTTAAAAGAGATCTGATGAGGAAAACTCATAGGAATATCATAGTCAAATTCCAAAATCCCTAGCTCAAGGAAAAAATATTATTGAGATTAAATATTATTGAAATTAAAACAATTTAAATATGAAGGTGACACAATTAGAATTATACAGGACCTAGCAGCAGAAACATTAAAGGACCACAGGTCTTAGAACACAACAAATTAAAGAACAAAAGAACTGGGGTTCCTGGACAAAAATATATCCTGCAAAGTTAAGTATTATCCTGAATGAAAAAAAAAATGGACATTTGACAAACTCTTAGACTTTCATGACTTTGTTAAAAGAATCCTGGACTTAATAGACGATTCAACATATAAGAACCAACAGAATAAGGACAGGATGTTTACTTTTTATGTATGTAAAATGTATGTCTAAGATTCTTACTAATAATTGGGTAGTTCATAAGAAAGATTGTATTATATGAATTTAAAAAGTAAAACCATTTAGGAACAGCTAAAAAAGAGTAATTTTATACAAATGAGGTGCAAGAAGAATTGATACATAGGAATTAGATGGGAAAGGAGGGCTGGTAGTTCTGGTAACCTATATTCATCAGGAATGGGTTTAAGAGGGAATAATACATATATATTTTGAAGAGTATAAAAGTCTTCTAAATTCAAAAGAAATAAAATGGTGGGGGGGGGAAGGGAGAAGGGAAGAGGACAAGGGAGGAATCTTTAGAGGAGAGAGTGTGGGAAGAGGTAAATAGGGGTATTTAGAAGGGTGTTTAGAATTTATGAGAATGGGAAGATAGGAGAGGGTTCCTTGGAGAGGAGGGTAGGCAAGTCATAGCAGGGCAAGGTAGTGGGTAAAAGTAAAGTAGAGGAAGCAGGAGGGATAGGAAACAAGATATAGGCACATACATAAAAACAAAGATCAGGAGTAGAATAGGTTTGGGAAAGCATGTCTATATATGTATGTATATATGTATATGTGTATGTATATATCTATAGCTATGGAGAAACATATCTAAACTTTATTGTGACCTTCTTGGGGAAGGGGCGAGAGTGTTGAGGAAGAGAAAAAAAAGAACAAAGTTAAAAAGTGCACAGGGGAGAACCAAAGAAAACTCACGAGGAAGCAAAGAAAAGATGGACAATTCTCAACACAAGTATTATTAATCATATAGGTTTTCTTGAAATGAAAATTTATTGTTACGTATTTTGAATCCTCTCTTATGTTCTCCTATGCATATGACATGCTTTTTTTCCTAACTTTGTATTTTTAAGTTTCAATTTAAGCTTAGGATATATTTTTGTTCCTTTTCTCTATTTTGTATTTATTTGAGTCTAAAATAAAATTTTTGGGGAAAAAATTTTACAAATAAATTCTAAGACTTTAAATTTATATCCTAAAATAGCATTACTTTTGGTTACCACAAGCTTTCTGGATTCTTTTGGTTCCCTCATTGGAGCAATTAGTTTACACTGGTCAAACCTCCTTAGGAAATGGTGACAGTATATATTAAATGTCTGTTCTTTTATACCTTTAACTTTTGAGGGACACCAATAATTTATATTAAAAAGGTCAGAATGGAAAGGCTTTAACTGCAGACCATATCCTCAACTGTTTTCCCTTCATCTATTTTGGAATGGATTTCAATTGTTGCCCTAACAGTTCAGTGGTTTGGCTATTAAATAGGCATTTAAGAAATGACTCCACATTCTTTTTTGAAAATTTTCTTTATTGTAAACTTTAAAAAATAGAAACATTTCAATACACAAAAAAAGGACAAGTTTTCAAAAGAAACTACAAACTTTTATTACATACAATTTTTAAGACATACACATAAATATACACACAATACATAATTTAACAAAGTACTAACAAAACTGCTCTATTTACATCTCCTGCACTTTTAATTTTTTCTGTGTATTTAAACATTTTTATTGATACTCTTACATTTGCAAATCTATCACTATCCACTAATTTACTACCCTCATTCTCTCATCTCAAGTGGAAACCATCTCTGGTTATAAATATGCAAATTCCATCAAATGAAATAAACATATTAGCCATATCAGAGAATGCAAATCTCATTTTGCCTCTTTAATCTAATATCTCTATTAAAAATTCTCAAAAAAAAAAGAAACAGTCACTTGATCCACAGAACACTAACAAACATCCTTCATCTCTCTGCCCTCTGGTGGCTGTATTCCTTAGAAAGGCCACCTACAACTGATGCCTTCACTTTCTTTCCTCTCACTTTCTTATTAATACTCTGCAGTGTAGCTTTTGCCTTCATCATTGAAAAGAAAGTGTCAATCATTCAACAAACATTTATTAAGCACCTACTACATTCCAGGAACTGTTTTAAGCACCCAAGATACAAAGGAAAAAGATAGCCCCTACTCTCAAGGAACTCACAGTCTAAAAAGGGTGATAATATGAAAACTATGTACAAACAAGCTATATACTGGATAAACTGGAAATAATCAGTGGAAAGAATGCATTAGAAAAGGAAAAGGTTTCCTGTAGTAAGTGGGATTTTAGCTGAAATTTGAAGAAAGCCAGGAAAGTCAGGAGGGAGAGATGTGGGAAAGAATTCTAGAGATGAGGAACAGTCAGTGAAAATTCCTTAAGTCAGGAAATAGAATGTCTTGTTCATGAAACTGCAAGAAGGCCTGTCACTGGACTAAAGAATGGAGGGAAAAGAGAGGGGAAGTTTGAAAAGGTTAGAAAGAAGGGAAGGGAAAGACATAAAAAGACTAGAAATGTGGGGGGGGGGGGGGTCCTCCATAGGTTGTGAAGAGCTTTCGAGTGCTAGAGGATCATATATTTAGTTCTGGAGGTGGGACAGCGTTTGCACCTTCCACACTTAGCACTTTGTACTAAGTGCTAAGTATCCTGTTAAACTGATTACTATTACAGCAACAGATTTGATACTAGGGGGAGACGTGTGTTAAGAGACAGTGAGGGGTACAGGATGATTCCTAAATTGTGAGCCTGAGGAACAGAGAGGATGGTGTTGCCTTCTACAGTAATAGGGAAGGTAGAAGGAGAGGAAAATTTAGGGGGAAAGATAATGAGTTCTGTTTTCAACATATTGAGTTTAAGATGTCTACTGAACATCCAGTTAGAGATGTCTGAAAGACAACTGGAAATGTGAGAAACATGAGAGATTAGGGCAGGATTGCTAGATTTGAGAATTGTGAGCAGAGATGGTAATTAAATCCATGGGAGCTGATGAAATCAAGTGAAGTAGTAAACAGGGAAAAAAGAAGAGGGACCAAGACAAAATCCTAAGAGATGTTTATGGTTAAGAGGGCACAATCTGGAAGAGGAAACAGCAATCAGATACGCAGGAAGAAAACCAGGAAAGAGTGGCATTCTGAAAACCTATAGAACAAAATATCACAGAGGAGAGAGAGAACAGAAGTATGGAAGGCTGCAGGTCGAGGAGGGGCTAACAATAAAGCCAGAGAAAATGTTCCCTTGGCCTAGCAGTATCAGATCTCAAACTATACTACAAAGAGGTAATCATGAAAAACAATTTGGTACTGGATAAGAAACAGTGTGGTTGATCAATGGAACAGATTAGGTACACAATATACAGGACACAAATACAACCTAGTTTTTGATAAAATGCAAAAATACCAGCTTTGGGGGCAAGAATCCATTATTTGACAAAAACTGCTGGTAAAAAGTGCAAGGTAGTCTGGTAGAAACTAGGCACAGACCAACACCTCATACTATATACCAAGATAAGCTCAAAATGGGAACATGATTTAGACATAAAGAGTGATATAAGCAAATCAGGAAAAAGCAAAAAATAAAATTTACCTATTAGTTCTACAGAAAGGGGAAAAGTTAATGACCAAACAAGAGAAAGAAAGGATCACAGGAGATAAAATGGATAATTTTTAGTAAATTAAATTTCAAAAGGTTTTGTACAAGCAAAACCAAATGCAGCCAAAATTTGAAGAAAAGCAGGAAATTGGGGAAGGGGGGATGTATATAGCCAGTTTCTCTGATAAAGGTCTCATTTCTAAAATATATAAAGAACTGAGCCAAAATTTATTTTAAAAAAAACCTTAACTCAGTGGTTCTCAACCTTCTTAATGCCACAACCCTTTAATACTCGTATGTGGGCGTATCTGCATGTGGCCGGACTCGCCTGGAGATGGATAGAGGAACGGTGTCTCAGTTCCTAAGACCATTGGAAATATGTGTTTTCCAATGGTCTTAGGCAAGCCCTGTGAAAGGGTTGTTTGACCCCCAAAGCTACCCACAGGTTGAGAGCTGCTGCCTTAACTGATTGTCAAAAGATATGAACAGGCCATTTTCAGAAGAAACCAAATAGTCATATGAAAAAAAATGCTCTAAATTAATAATAATTAAAGAAATGCAAATTAAAACAATTCTGAGGTATCACCTTCATACCCATTAGATTGGCTAAAATGACAAAAAAAAAATGACAAATGCTGGAAGGAATATGGGAAAATAAGTGGAGCTATGAACTAGTTCAACCATTTTGAACTATACCCAAAGAGCTGTAAAACTGTTCATATTCTTTGACTCACCAACACTGCAACTAGATCTATACCCCAAAGACATAAAACGAAAGGACTTATAAGTACAAAAATATTTATAGTAGCTTTTTTTGTGGTGACAAAGAATTAGAAACTGAGGGGATAGCCAACAACTGAGGAATGGATGAACAATCATATGATATATGATTGTGATGGAACACTATAGTGTAGTAAGAAATGAAGAAGGAAATGATTTCAGAAAAACTTGGGGAGACTTACATGAACTGAAACAAGGTGAAGTGAGCATAATAACCAAGAGAACAATGCACACGGTAATAGCAATACTGTAAAGATAACGAACTATGAAAGACTTGACAACTCTGATCAATACAATGATCCAGAAAAATTCCAAAGGACACATAATGAAAAATGCTATCCATCTTGAAAATGAGAACTAATGGACTCTGAGTGCATACTGAAGCATTTTTTCTTTCTCTTTTGTTTTTCCTTTTTTCCCCAGAATATGGCTAAAGTAGAAATATGTTTTGCATGACTTAATATGTATAATGGGTGTTATATTTCTTGCCTTCTCAATGGGTGGTAAACTTAGTGTCCCGGGAAAACTTGTTGCAGTCTCTTAACAGCTCAAGATGCCAATGGATCATAAAAGCTATCCTCTAGTCCAGTGGTTCTCAACCTTCCTAACGCCGCAACCCTTTAATACACTTCCTCATGTTGTGGTGACCCCCAACCATAAAATTATTTTCGTTGCTACTTCATAACTGTAATTTTGCTACTGTTATGAATCGTAATGTAAATATCTGATATGCAGGATGTATTTTCATTGTTACAAATTGAACAAAATCCACAGGTTGAGAACCGCTGCTCTAGTCACATCCTTCCCTCTCACTGCTTGATCTGCCTGTCTTTTTGTTCAACTATATCTTTCTTTGAGATACTTTATGCCACATTTCCTACATAATTCTTTATTTGTTGAATGTTATCACCTACATGTGACCACTATGTAACTATTTCTTTTTAATACTTTTATCAAGAATGCTCTCAATACATGTGTAGATTCATCTCATAAAGATTTTACAGAGACAGGAAAGTAGGCATATGAGTTCGTAGTCTTTGTTATTTTTATCAATGTCTTTGAGAGGGGGGAATGTTATCCTCATGGATTCAATTATTACTAACTATGTAGATGATTCTCAGATTTATTTGTTTAGCCCTAACCTCTCTCTTCACCTCCAGTCTCACATCTCCAACTGCCTACTAGACATCTACAACCCAATGTCTCATAGACAAATATAAACTCAACATGTCTAAAACTGAACTCATTATCATACCCCCGAAAAACCCTACCCCATTTCCTAATTTTCCTATTACTTTACAAGGCATCACTATCTTCCCAATTATCCAAGCTCATAATCTAGGTATCATGATCAACTCCTCAAAGTCTTTCCACCCTCCATATTCAACCAGGTGCCAAGTTTTGTTGATTAAACTTTCATGATATCTCTCCTACATGTCCCCTTCTCTCCTATTAAACAATCACCACCCTGGTACAGGCCCTCATTACCTCATGGATATACTACTGTAATGATCTGCTGGTTGGTCTCCCAGCCTTAAGTTTCTCTAGTCCATCCTCAAGTGATCTTCCTAAAATTCAATTGTGACTATATTACCCCTTTTTTCAATACACTCCAGTGGTCCCCTATCACCTCCAGGATAAAATATTAAATTTTTTGTTTGGCTTTCAAAGCCCTTCATAACCTGGCCCCTTTCTACCTTTCCAGTCATCTTATACCTTCACCCTCATGTACTCTGAGATACAGTGACATTGTCCTCTTTGCTATATTTATCACACTTAATACACTCTGTTATCTCTCTACACTCGGCATTTTCCCTGAATGTACCCCATGCCTAGAATTCTCTTCACTCTTCATTAATGCCTCCTGGCTTCCTTCAGGTCCCAGCTAAAATTGCACCTTCTACAAGAAGACTTTTTTGATCCCCCTTAATGCCAGTGTCTTCCATCAGTAATTATTTCTAATTTATCCTGTATATATCTTGTTTGTACACAGTTGTTGGCATGTTGTCTCCACATATAAACTTTGAGCTCCTTGACAGCAGAGAATTGAGGAGAGGCGGTTGGGGGGAGAGGGTCTGAGGTCAGGAGGAGTTAAGAGGAAGGGAAGATATTCATATCACAACCATTTAGCTTAGCACTCCACACATAGGTAAAGAGTTTGCTGCTATTGCGGTATCATCATAAGAATGCTAGTGTTAAGAAGATGAGACAAAGACTAAGGTCAAAGAAAGAATACTGTTATTTCCCTATGGTAATCTCACCTGCTCTCCTTCCTGTTCTATTCTGGGCCCAACTCACTATCTATCATTTCTGGTGCCTGTACAAGACATGCATACAAACATGGATGGATGGTGCACATACATGTATAATATATGCACATGATAAATATAAAGATATGTATGCATCTATGGACAGGTATACGTGTGTGTGTGTGTGTGTGTGTGTGTGTGTGTGTGTGTGTGTGTGTGTAAACACACAGACTTAAGAGAGTTCTTTAGGTAGTCTTTTCAATTGTATTTCATAAACTAAACAATAAGAATTCTTCATCTACTTAATATTTTTTGTATGGTTAGGGCTAACGAGTAATTATAGAAGTCAACTACGAGACTGTTGATCATATGATACCATGACTCTGCATTTTCTTGATTTAATGCAATAAGCATAATATTATTCATAAGAAAAAGCATCTGGAGAACCTCACCATTTGTAGAGAATTCATCTTCCACTTGAGCTATGCATTGGACCTTTTCTATGGAAGCATTAAAAATCTTTAGCAAGCAGACATGTTCTGTATTCTTACTTGATATTAATAGAGAATCATGAAACAAAATTTTTGTCTGTTATATTTTTCAAGAACTTTTATGATTTTGATATGAAAGACCTTGTTGAAGTAGAGTCTTTGAGGTATCACTTTGCTCTACCAAACAAAATACTTTTTTATACTTAACAACAACCCCAAAGGGGTTGATCTTTGATCAATCATGTGGTGATAGAGATGTGAATTATCATTTATGAAAGTCTATAACTTCATCAAGGATACTATTAATGAATGTGAACAATATTCCCATAAACATTTCTAGATGAGAAGGTATTTATTTATGTGTTCTGCATTGTATTTTTTAAAAACTAATAAGGTCCAAAGATACTTTAATATCTGCTCCCTCAAGTATCTACAGAATCAATTCACTGATACTCTCAAAATTATATTATTATTAGCATGGACCTGCTTTTGATATACTTGGTAGAATCAAGCCGATTTGCCCATTTTTAAATTTTCTTAAATGTCATTTCCACATCTTCTATAAGCACATGTAGGACTTTGATGTTAAGAGGCTAAATATGATAGCTATGATTGTGGATAAAAAGTTTGTCACAATAAGAATCATTTAGAAATTTTTTTCCCCTTCTTTCTTCTATTTGTGGTCTTCCCTTTCCAGTTACATCGTTAAATGCCATCATCATGACTTTGTTTAGTAAGGTCTTTCATTAATCTTTCAGTTTTCTTGGTTTTCCTTCCATAATAGCCCCATTGTCTTATATAGCAATATTGCCCCAAATCTTCTATAATTCTTTTCAACATAATTTTATATTCTAAACTAGTTTTGCCTTTGGCTACCCTGTCTCTTCATCTAGCAAGTGGATCAAAGATTTACAGTCTTAGGTGTTACTAGGGTCTCTCGGTCTCTCATGATGGCCAATGTGAAATATCAGTCAAACTTAAGCAATAAATTGTTGGTAAGTTTTCAATGTCCTTTCCTCTGTCTAGTTTCATTTAATTGTTGATCCCTAGCAAAATTCTAGAACAGATTATTAAACATGTCTTGCATTTAGAAAAGATTTTGGAAATCACTATGAAACAACATGGGTTAAGTGTAAGTAATAGCTAATTAAACTCATTCCTTTTTTGATAGAAATACAAGCTAACAAAAGTAGGTAAATGCTTTAGGCATAGTATATTTTTATTTCATAAAAGCATATTTCAAAATAAACATCCCATAAATAGTCACATGACATAATGGTAAATTATGCACTTATAAACACTACTGTACTGATTGGAAGAGCACTAACTGATTGTTACTGGCCCTATTTCTTTCAATATTTTTACCAATGACTTAGATGATAACAAAAGGCATGGTTGTCAACTTTGGAGAAAATGGGGCAAAGTGAAAAAAGTTATGCTGTGGATGACAAATCTAAGATTTAAAAGTATCTGGAAAGAAAAACACACAGACACACAACTCTACCTGGTTTGGCATACTCTGGGGTTTTAGATAATCAGATACTTACCAGATGTGTAACATAAACCAACAATGTGATTTAGCTATATACTAAAAATACTACCACAAACTCAGGTTTCATTAAGAGATGTTCAGTCCTCAAGTTTTGAAATTTAACAATCCCAGGGGAGGACTCTGTATTGATTAGATCAGACTTAGAATTCTTTTAGAATGGTATTTTTAAAAGAACAATGATAAAATTGGAATATACAAGAGAGGGCAAATAATATTGTGAAATATCTGAAAAATAATGTTATATGCCAGCCGAAGAACTACAGGGTGGTTAGCCTGGAGAAACAATTGAGAACTGATACAATTTCCTGCAAAAAAAATTGAAAAACTGATATGCCTTTTATGATTTTGTGTTGCTTCTTTAGAATTACTAAAATAAATTAATGAAAGGTGGAAGAAATAAAACTTTGGTCCAATATAAAAGAGAACAAAAACAAGACAAATCCTAAAACGAAAGTCTGCCTAGAGACTACTCTAAAGAGAGTAAAAACAAGACAAATTCTAAAATGAAAGTCTGTCTACCAGACTATCCAAAAACAGAATAAATGACCATCTGTCAGGTATGTTGTATGAGGGATTGTTACACTGGTTGTGGCTGGACAAAACAACCCTAAGGTTCTTTCCAAATCTAATAGTCTCAGATTTTATAATTCTGTGCTATTTCAGTCAGTTAAGAAGGTAGAGAGGGAGTCAAGAGAAGGGACCTAGGGAAAGAAGTAGAATAAGAGCAAAAAAAAAAACCCAGAAGACATAAGGAGGAACAAAAGATTGAAGAAATGAGACAACAAAAAGGTAATTCAAGATAAAGTCAAAGGGGTGCATATCTATTGGGAAATGGTTGAAGAAATTGTGGTAAATGAATGTAACGGAATATTATTGTTCCATATAAAATGACAAATATGAAGAACATAAGAAAACTTGTAAACACTTTTAAGAACTAATATAAAGCAAAGTAAAGAGAACCAGGAGAACACCTTATACAAGGACCAGAGTAATATAAAGGAAAACAAAAGATATGAGGACTCATTACTGCAGTGACCAATTGTGACTTTAGAGGACCAACAATGAAGCATAATAAAATCTTCGACAGAGAGGTGATGGACTACAGGAGGACAGAATGAGGCATATGCAGTCAGACATGACCAATGTGTGGATATGTTTTAATTATACTTTATTGTTACAAGTGAGGACTGTACTGAGAGGGAGAAGAGTTACTAAGAAGTAGTATCAATTTTTTAAAGCATCAATAAAACATTTATTTAAGTTTAAAAATAGTAAAGAACAAGAGGAAAAAGTTACAAATAGAAATTCATAAAAAGAGTGCTAGAAAGAAAAAAAGGAGAAAGACAGTGGAAAAGGTTAGTGACGATAAAAGTAGAAGTCAGCATCACTAAATCTGAAGTGAGCATAAGACAGCATCCTCTTTTTTGCTTCCACTGTGGACATCTAAGTATTATTAAACTCACTGGACAGGACAGTTTCATTCCTTGTACTTCTAACTCCAGTTATAAGTGTGGCAGCACTTCATACATGGTAGATGCTTAATAAACACTTAATAACTGTAATTGCTGTAATTTCAAAAGATCCTAAGATTTCAAGCTGAAAAGAATCTTAGTATCTAATGTCATCATTTTAATTATAAGGAAAACATGTAGAGAAAGATTATGTGATTTGTATGAAGTTACAAAGAAAGTAACAGACCACAGATGAATCCAAATCCTCTAACTCCAAAGAGCAGAGCTTCTCAACTAACACTAAACTACCTCTGAAATGTTCATTAACTGATTAATTCTTCTGATTAACTGATCCTTAGCTCTTCCAACTATCCTAATCCTTAAGCCTATATAAAACTCCCCTTCTTAAAGGGATAAGTGTCTTAAGCTCTAGAAGGAGTGACTGGGGTAAAATTATCTTAAAATTTGGATATGATCCCTTGGGTTGAAGATTTCTGATACTGTATTTGTGGAGGAAAAACAGTAAGCAAAATTTCAACAAATGGATGAACAATAACGTTATATTCATTTTCTAGCATTCTGCAACCCAATTTAGTTACTACAATTCAATATAGTTATATAAAAATCAATTCAGGTCTTAAACAATAATCACTAGCTCATTATTCATAACTGGTGAGTGGGGGGAGGTCAGAAATAAAGAAAAGGCAATGGGAATGAAATCATTAATTACCATATGCAATAAAACTTAATTCTGTGGCTCAGCTGGTTGTACAGTCCTGGAGCCATCATGGAATCAGATAATGATAACAATACCGTAAATTTATGGAGACTTTTTTTTAAACCAACATACTGGGTTAATCAGTCAGAGATGGGACTACATGATAAGATGGATCTCAAAATGGCATCAATTTGTGTTCCAAATACACAAAGTTAAACTCTTTGTGCCATTACATGGACACATGGGCAAATTAAGCTTGGAAATGATATATCTAAGTGAATTGGGTAGTAAAAAAACAAAAACAAAACACAATACTTTAAGACAAGAGGAAAAGAGGCTTCTTAAGGAAACCTAGGAAGTAATTTAACTTTTGTTGCCACTGACAGTGACTTCCTTCAATACTTGCTGGGACGATTTGCACACAGCAAGTAACTAAGTAGTTTTTCAACTGTTAGGTAAAATTTCAAAAAAAGTATGAGTACTGATTACAATATTAATTTAATTTATTAAACATTTATTGAAATTCTGCTTCTCACAAGCTATCATACTAGGCACTAAAGAATGCAAAGATAGAAAAAAAAAAAGAGCCTCCCTATTCTCATGAACTTTAAAATCTACTAGGGAAGATGAAACGTGTACAAATAATATAAACCAATAGATAAAGGATTAAACTACAAGTCAACAAGCATTTAAATATTTACTATGTACCAGGCACTGGGCTAAGCACAAGGGATATAATAATAAAAGCAAAAAGAGTCTCTGCTCTCGGGGAGCTTACATCCAAATGAGGGAAAACAGCACATACAAAGATGGGGGAAAAAAAGAGAGAGAGAACATATATACCTGACCAAGAAGTCTAGAGAGTCAAAATCTGCATGAGAGAAATGCCAAGTGCAGGGGCAAGAGAGATTTACTTGTGATTGAGTAAGAAAATTTACCAGGATCACAAATTTTGAGCTGCAAGAGATATGAAAACTCAGCTATTCCACTGATACTTAATTTGATGGGATCTGAGCTGGAGTTGATGGTGAATGACTAGGAAGTCAGTATGGAGGGGATAAAGGAAATGCTATTTCTCAGAGAAGAACAAGTATTAGAGTTTGGCAAGGAGTCATAGAAAACAAACAGAACAGCTTGGTAGAGAGCTTTGAATAGCATACCATGGAGTTTGGGCTTAATTAGCAGTGTTCTCGAGAACTAAAAATTTTTGAGAAAAGGAGTGAAATCTGATCATGGAGAAAGTAATTTAAATGCTTTGGACCTCAGTTTCTTCTTATATAAAATGTGGAGATTAGCCTAGAAAATCTCCATACAACTTTTCAATCTGAGATCCAAAACCCCTAATCAGAATGGTACAAACTTCCCCCAAATAAAATTATATATCTAAAAAATAAGGTATTTCTTCCCCCAAAAAATCATTTTTAAAGTTGGAGGAGGGAAAAGATGGGGCTTGACAAAAGTTAGATTTGACTAGAGAGATAAGTGAGCTGGCAAATTTATATTTAAGAGAAAATTGTTAAGGCAGTAAGGAATTTTGAAAATCAATACTGAATAAAAGGATTTAAACAGTGACAGTATCCTATAAACTATGGATGAATTAATTAAAATCTGCTAGTCTTAGGAACTAATATGACATGCTGATGGTAAAACATCTAAGAGTGCCTGGAAGCACAGTGTGGTAAGAATACTAGATTTAGACTCAGGAATCCTTAGTTCAAGTCCTATTTATTTGGTTTTGGGCAAGTGACTTGATGTTTCTAAAAAGTAGAGATAATATTTCACTTATATACATTAAAAGGCTGTTGTAAGAAGAAAAAAACAATAAAGTACTATATAATTGTAAATTATTATTAGTATCAGGGAAGGTGAAATATGATATAATACCCTGAAGTGACAATTCTTTAGTATTTACCTTCAGTCTCATTTCCCCAACTGCTTTATGTATTTGACACCATCTTGAAATGGATGAACTGTAGACATCTCAAACTCAGCACATCCAAAATTGAACTTTCCCCAAAAAACCCTACCTTCCATCCCCTTTCCAAACTTCCCTATTACTGATGGGGGTACATTTATCCTTCCAGTCCCTTAAGATTACAACCTAGATAGCATCCTTAACTATCTCATTCTCACCCTCCATAAGCAATCAGGCTATTAGACAGCCTATTGATTTCACCTTGAGAACATCCTTAAGTGTCTCCCCCTACTCTCCTCTAACACTGTCACCATTCTCGTGAAGACCCTGATCACTGAAGACGGTGGAGTAAAAGTAGGAACTTGCTGAGCTCCCGTTCCAACCACCTCCAATACCTGAAAAAAACTCTAAACAAATTTTAGAGCTATAAAACCCGCAAAGTGACGAGAGAAGCAAATCTCTTGCTGAAAGCAGAAAGGGTTTATCACATGGAGCTGAGAGCCGAGCACAGTCCCGCATGAGCCCACCCGATCTCAGACCCAGGGTGGCCCCAACCAATGGCACAGACCCACCAGAGTGGACTTCAGGAGAGTGAATCACTGGCAGCTGTGGCAGTTTCCAGACTTCTCAACCCATAAACACCAAAGAGAAAGTAAAAGGTCAATAGGGAACTCTGTTGGAACTGGGTGGCGGAAGAGCGCAGTTCAGCCCCTGCTCTAGGGGCAAGAGGCTGCGGAGGTACGGAGGCTGCTGCTGCTACTGTCCCGTGGCTACCTCTGGAGCTCCTGGCCAGCAGATCGTAGTGACCATTCAGAGGGTAATCACTCTTGCTTTGACCTGCTTGGATCTGGGTTGCAGTCTTGGGTGGTGGGAGGGTACCCTCCTAATAGCTCTGACAATTGCGAAACCCCCCAGCAATTTGGGACAAAGCTCTCTCCACGCTGGAAGCAGAGTTCTACCATGGCAAAGAGCTCAAAAGCTAAGTCACTGGCTGGCAAGATAAGCAAGCAGAGGAAGCACAATCAGACCACAAAATCATTTTTTGGGGGACAAAAAGGATCAAAACATGGAAAAAGAAGAAGACAACAAAGTCAAAACTCCTGCATCAAAAGCTTCCAAGAAAAATATGAACTGGTTACAGGCCCTGGAGGAGCTCAAGAAGGATTTTGAAAATCAAAGTAAGAAAAGTAGAGGAAAAATTGGGAAGAGAAATGAGAATGATGCAAGACCCCGATTACTTCATGACTGGAACACTGAAAATATCCTACTGACTGATCTGGCCCCAAGCATTTTCCCACTCCAGTCCATCCTCCACTAAGTTGTCAAAGTGATTTTCCTAAAGCAACAAGACAACCATGTCATCCTCTATTTCAATAAACTTCCAGTGGCTCCCTGCTACCTTCAGAATCTCTCCCTGCCATCATCTGCTTTATAATCCAGTGATACTGGCCTCCTTGCTGTTCCTTGCTAAGAAACTCTATCTCCCAATTTCAGCCATTTCCACTGGCTGTCTCCCATGCCTAAAATACCTCATTTCTGTCTCTTAGCTTCCCTCAAGTCTGAGTTAAAATTTCTTTTACAGGAAGGAAGTCTTTCCCAATACAACTGGATTCCAGTGCCTTTCTTTATTGATTATTTCCAATTTATATTATATATAATATATTGTTTGTATATGGTTTTTTCCATGTTGTCTCCCATGTTAGACTGTGGGCAACTTGGGAGCATTCATTGTCTTTTGGTTTTCTTTGTATTCCCAGTGCTTAGCACAGGGCCTGGAACATAGCAGGGTACTTAATAAATGTTTCCTGACTGACTCAGCTGATTAAAACATTTTCCTTTAGCAGAAAGTTTAATGGTATAGTATAAGATTCTTTGCAAATATGAAGGTACTTGGAACTAAAATTATAACAATAGCTCTAATTAGCAGATTCTTGAGCTTAAGGTTCATCAGATCAAATGAGATAATATTTGTCAAGCATTTACAGTAGTGCCTGGCACATTAAAAATTTAATAAATGCTTGTTCCCTACCTCTCCCTTCAGAAATCTAACTATGCCTCCTTTAAGACAATGGGAAGGGAAGAGAAGACAAATGAGTGAGAGAATAACTTCATCTTGCCGCTGGATAACTTATCTCAGTAGTAACTGATCTTCACACCTCTCATTTCACTTCTCCATAATCTTGACCCATTCTGATTTTAGTTCTGATTTTCTCTTTGATATCTTGCTGTCTTTCTTAAGTTTCATTTTATAGTCAGCTCTATTCAGATTCCTGCATTTGGCAACATTTCCATTCTTCCAACCTGACACTTAGTGGCTAGAACTCCCAGGAGGGACAATTAGAAACACAATTCCTCTGACATTTAAGCATAAATTGCAGCTAATCTACCTATAGTAGATCAGACTCAGACTACCTACTTTCCTTTTGGCTCATCTTTGCAAAGATGGAAGACCATGGGTGTGAAATACTGCGGATACTGTCGGTCATAGCTAATGTGCTGGCTGGCTTTGCTAAATTCTTCCCCCCTCCCCCCAACTATCTTTTTAAAGATTACAATAGAAAGCTCATTGGTGGAGAAAGATAAATGTGAAACAGAAATCAAGGGTATCAAGAGAAATAAGATTACATTAGTAAGCCAAATAGTATAGTGTAGAGAGTTATGGACTTGGAGTCAGTAACTATAAATTGTATGATCCTAGGCAAATTATTTAGCCTGTCAGCCTCAGTTTCTTCATGTGTTAAATGGGGACAATAACAGCACTTACCTTATTGAGTTGATGTAAAAATCAAATGAGAGAATGTATTTAAAGCACTCTGAAAAATTTATAGAAATGCTATTATTATAAATTAATTTTAAAAAAACCCAACACTTCAGTGAGTTCCTCTGCAAACTTAAGAACAAAGAGAGTATTTTTTTTTATCCATTCTTTCAAAAAATATCTAGGTTGACAAATACAAGGTTTTCTTTAAAAGTAGGGTAAGTGTGTCTAGCAAATACTAGAAAGAAGAACTAGCCTTCAAATATTCCAAAACTATGAAGGGAACTTGAAAAGAGCCATCTGTATTACATCAGTACTACTGAAAGCTTTCTTCCCCACCATCAACTCACCACTGAGGAGCCAGTAACTTATAAGAACACTTATTTTGTTATAGTGGCTCATCTAGGATTCCTCAAAAGGCAAACACTGCCAACACTTGTTAGGGGGATAAAATACATCAGAAACTATTAGCTTCTTTATATGAGACTGTGTGGACTAGTTGTGACAAGGGCTAACTAATCGAACTTCTTGCCTCCTGCTACTGTCCAAACCAAAGCAGTATAATATCTACAAATATCTGTCTCAAATATTTTCAAAGGGCAGGATGGTGTCTGAGCTAATAAACATGTGTTGAACTCAAAGGATATAAAAAATGGAAACTGCAGAGTATCAAACATAAGAATTCAAGGAAAATCAAATGCATTTTTTTTAAACATCCAAGAAAATGAAAACAGAGCTAATTGTTCATTAGATTAACAATAAAACAAGATATAGTTGTATCTTTATGCATACTATACCTGATTAGAACTGGCTTTTTCAAGCCTGTCAATCATAATTTCAAACTGCAGAGGCTTAATTTCCATCTTCCTGTTGAGTCTATTTAATAATGTCTCATCCTCAGAATCCATATCATAATCTGGTTGTTCATTGTCCAGATTAAAGGCTAGGAAGAATTAGAGAGAGAGAGAGAGAGAGAGTCCTTCAACTCAAGGGCAAATTGTAAAGTTACACAAGACTAAATATCATCAAGAATTAAAAATAAAGTTCAAACAATAGAAAAGCACAAACCATATGAGCAATGTATTCTTAAACATACATTTATGTTACAGAGAGAAATCTCAGTAGTTGTCACTAGGAGGTAACAGCAATGTTTTTGTTATTTATTTTTTCTTTTTTATAGTAAATTCAACAATCATTAATAAACAGATGCTTCAAGTCACAAAGGACAAGGAAAAGGATGTGAATTCCTATTATATATAAACGAGATAACATATATATGTAGATAGACAGACAGCAAGCACTTTGCAGCACCTATTATTTTAGGGATTTAAAATAAATATATGTATATGTGTTTATATTTATGTATATTCAAGTTTTTAAAAGTAGTAACAAATGACTGTTTCTCTTTATGTACTTCTCCTCCCTTGCTTCTGTGTACCTTATAAAACGAGTTATTAATGTTCTTTTTTTCCATGTCCATCATTCTGTATCAATTCACATTCCTACCCAGGGACTGTCATTGGAAAGTGACAGTAATGATCTTTTTTTAAAAAGGCTAACTAAATAAAACCTTTTTTTTTTTTAAGCTTAAAGAAAAAACACTAATTGCAATGGAATTATGTATTTAAATGTATAAATATGACCTCAGCTATATTAACTCTTTAAATAAACATTTCTCAGGCTTCAATGGATACATGATCTAAATTAGATTTATATAAACTTCCTATGAGGCATATCTTAAACCATGAAAATGTCTAAGTGAAAATTTTTTGCACTCTAAAAATTATTTTATTTTGAGAGGCTTGATATGTGCAAATAAAAGTAGTTCTAAACAAAAAAAGTTTACAGCAAATGATGAACTAAGTCACTTTAGAAATAAAAGAAAAACCAATTAAAATACCTGAAGGATAAGTAGAAATTAGAATCTTACGTCAACTGTCACAAAAATACTTCAAATGTATACTTACATAAAGTCAATTTAGTCTTTGCATCAAACAGTAAGATATGTATGCTTAAGTAAATACATAAGTTTTTCAGGGCTACTCTAGGCTCTGCTGAGGAATATAATATTTGATTTATTCTGAATATTAATCAAAACAGATACATGAGTAAAGAAGAACAGTCATTCTGGTACCCCATAAGCTATTAAACTGTGCATACCCTCTGACTTAGCAATAGCCCTCACTAGACCTATACCACCAAAGAGATCAAAAGAGGGAAAAGGACCCACATGTGCAAAAATATTTATAGCAGCTCTTTTTATGGCGGCAGTGAACTGGAAATTAAGGGGATGTCCATCAACTGTGGAATGGCTTAAAAAACTAAGGTCAACTAATCTGAAATACTCATTATGGAACACTATTGAGAAACCTGGGAAGACTAGTATGAACTTAATGCAGTTAAATGAAGAGAACCAATAACAATTTATACAACAATATTACAAATATAGACAACCCTGAAAGACTTCAGAATTATGTTCATTCCAATGATCAACCATGTTTTCAAAAAGACCAATGATAAAACATGTTACCACTCTCCTGTTAGAGAAGTGATAGATTGAAGGTAAGAATTCAGATATACATTTTTTGGACATGGTCGGAGGGGAACTTTGCTCTGATCGATGTATGTATTTGTAATAAAGGTTTCAGTCTTTCTTTGTCTAATCCTGCACCTCAAATAAATTATAGATTTTTGTTCAAGGGAAAAAAACTGTTTCTAATTTAAAACATGCCAAGAGAAAAACACAAATAATAGAAGCAGCCAATACTTATATGGATAAAGGACTGGACTTGGGATAAGAAGATCTGGGTTTGGTTAAGTTTTGCTTCTGACATATACCATCTGTGCAATCATGGGCAGATCACTTAAAACTCTTACAACCACCAGGAGATTTTCTAAAACTACAAGTTATAGATAAGTTGTAAATCACGGAGTAGAGAGAATTTCCACAAAGGGAATTCCCCACAGACAATCTGAAAGTTGGAAAGGAGCTAAGATACCCTCTAATTCAACCCACAAACAAAAGAAATTCCCATTATAAAATACCCAACAAATGGATATACAATCACAGGTTCCGACACCTAGCACTATTAGCACTGTGCTGTTAGAAGTTTTAGGTACCTAGATGGTGCAGTGGGTAGAGTACAGGGGCCTGGAGTCAGCAAGACTCTGAGTTCAAATCTAACCTAAGTCACTTACTAGCTCTGGCTGACCCTGGGCAAGTCATTTAACCCTGTTGGCCTCAGTTTCCTCATCTGTAAAATGAGCAGGAGAAGGAAATGGCAAAGCACTCTAGTATTTTTGCCAAGAAAACCCCAAATAGGGGCACAAAGGGTCAGATACAAATGAACAACAACAAAAATAAAAGTATTAAGTAAAAGATACTATCCTACTTTCAGTTCAATTGCTCTTGATTAAACAGACTTAGTTTGCCATCTTTTATCCCTGACTGAAAGACAGAGAAATGCTAGACATTATAGAGAACGAATTACAGACTCTGTGTTTTGCCAGAAATCCCAACTTGAGCAAAGAAAAATTTTATCCCTAGTGCAGATATGTTAAACATGAGACAGGGAATGTGAATTTTAAATGTCTGGAGCTAAACAACATTACTATCTGTCTAGGGGGAGGGAAAAACCAGATAAAACCACTACTTTCATTTTAGGTTACACAAAGAATTTATAAAAATTCACTCACTAAGCACTGTCCCCAACTATACAGAACACCAATTCAAGAAGGATGACTTCTATCACTGAAGATTCTCAAGTATGTGCTCTCTACATTGATAGCATATGCTAGCATTTCCCAAACTCTGTTCTCAGAACCCTGTTGTTTTGGATGATTTAAACGGAGGTTCTATGAGAAAACTGTTTTTCTAACAAAAGTGGCCAGGAAGTTGAAGACAATAATGTCACTGTCCAGGTGCTGGGGGTGAACCCTAGCACTGGCATTGCTCATCCTGTTATCCCACCCCCGATGTGAGAAGAGACATTATGGTATACCACCTTCTCCTGACTCCTTCATAGTACAAACCTCAATCCCTGGCTACCCATCCCTTTTCCTCAACCTACACAGACATGAAACTTCCTATATATCTATCCTGCTACTATATCTCCTCATGCTTTTGCTTCCTATACTTATCCCTCACTATGCTCCCCCTGCAATTTGTAAAAGCCCTTCCCTCTTCACCCTATCTCCAATACCATCAGAGAAATAAAGGGTAGTAAGAATGTACATTGTATTTATTACATACCAGGCACTGTGCTAAGCACTTTAAAAGTATCTCATTTGATCCTCACAACAACCCTGCAAGGTACTGTTATTCCCATTTTGCAGTTAAGAAAAATGAGGTAAACAGATGTTAAGTGACTTGCTCAGGATAACACAGTTAATACAGGTCTGAGGCTGATTTTGAACTCTGGTCTTCCTGATTCCAGGCCCAACAATCTATCCACTGCATCATCAGTTATCTCTACACCACCATCCCTTCTTCACCACTTTATTGTCTATTTCACACATCATCCACTATCTTAATTCACAGAAGAAGTATGATGAGGGCAAAAGATCTGGAATAAGGGAAAGAATTACATTCTATTCCCATTTATGACATTTATTATCAGTATGACCATGAAGAAGTCACTTAAACCTTTTTATCATTCGTTTCCTCATCTATAAAGAGATTTATCATCTATATCAGTGGTTCTCAACTTTCCTAATGCCGCAACCCTTTAATACTCATATGCAGGCGTATTCTGCATGTGGGCAGCCCCGCCTGGAGACAGACAGAGGAGTGGTGTCTCAGTTCCTAAGATCATCAGAAATATGTGTTTTCTGATGGTCTTAGGTGACCCCTGTAAAAGGGTCATTTGATCCCCAAAGGGGTCGCGACCCACAGGCTGAGAACCAATGATCTATATGACTGTTGTGAAGATTAAGTGACATATGTCAAGTGCTTCACAAAATATTAAAAACCTTATCAAAATATTGACTATTATCATCAAAATTATTTGTACCTTCTATCTACATAAAGTACCTGGTTAATACATACTCCACCATCTCTCTTCCTCCCCTTCAATGTCTTTTACTCATACCTTCCCCTATCTATTTTCATGCCTCTGACTTTTACCCAGACTACCTCTTTTTTGTTGTTGTTTTTTAATTTGAATTAAATTGTCCAGCATTTATTCCTCTTTCTACCTTCTCCAATGGAAAAATAATGGAAAGAGAGATATGGAATGAAAAATGGAAAAATAAAAACAATAAATGGTGAAGATCAATCTCAACTAATTTGGATACGTTAACAATAATCTGTTTACCTGAACCCCAGAATACCCACATTCTATGGAATTTATTGCAAAGAGAAAAATGTTATAGAATCTCAAAAATAAAAGAAACATGAGGCCATATTGCCTAACTCTTATATGAACACAAATCCTCTTAAATGGTCATTTAGTCTTTGCATGAATACTACTATTCCAGTGAGGGATAAACCTAATACAAACTTCCTGAGGCAATCCATTCTACTTTCAGATATTCTACCTCTAGAAATAACAGTGAATATTCTTTACCATTGTTTCTAGTGCTATTGTCCTGGGACAATTAGAATAAATCTAGTCCCTCTTTCACAACAGCCCTTCAAATACCTGAAGAGAGATCATGTTTATTTTAAATTTACTCTTCTCCAAGATAAACATCCCCCAGTTCCTTCAAGCAACTTTCACATGTAATGCACTCAAAGTTCCTCACCACTCGCCACATACTTGGCTCCTGCTGGACATTGCAATCAATCATCAAGCCTTTATTTAAAAACTGTTACGTGCCAAAGTACTAGTGCTGGGGATTTAAGGGCAAAAATAACCCTGCCTTCAAGAAACTTATATTTTCCAGCTTATTAATATCCCAGAGTGGCACCCAGAGCTGAACATATTAACTTCAAATGTGGTTTGGCCAAGTCAAAATACAATGAGATTATTATCTCCTTAGTCCTGAATACAAGCCTGTCTTTAAGCAAACTCCAGTTGTTTTAATATTTTTTTTTGGTTGCCACATTGAACTGACTCATGTGGATCACAGCCACTAAAATCCCTAGATCTTTTTTTCAGAAATACTATCTAGTCAAGCCTCTCCCATTTAAAATTCCCTACATATTGCCTGTGCATTTATTCTCATTCTCTCTGTCTCTATCTTTCTCTGTCTCTGTCTCTCTCTTCCCCCCCTCCCCCCACTTTCCTCCTGGTAAAGTAACCAAAAAATCCAATACTGAGGCTTCTCCCCTCTGATTGGAGTGGGTAGAAGCCAGAAATTGGAGATTTCTTCCCTAATTCTCTACCATCTATAGAACCAAAAGGTAATTTCTCACCTAGATGGCCTCCTGGGTTTCACAATCTCCAGAAACTCCTCATTTTGCAAGATGAAATCAACTCTGAAACTCACACCACCAGTCATTTCTCACCCTAGCAGGACTTCCTCATGCCCCTGAGCAGGATATCTCACCACCCCTCACAACCTTTAGTTTGTTTGTGTCTTAGACAGAAGATTCTGTCTTATGCCTTTCTTTGTAAATCCAGCATTTAGCACAGTACCTTGCACACAGCAGGTACTTAATAAATGTTTATTGAACAATGACTTCCCTACTGTCTATGAGCTTGCCCAAGTCTTTTATGCCTGAGAAAAGCACTCAATCAACCATATGCTCTCAGACTGTATCTTTCCTCTTTCATTTACCTAGGTTTCTCTCTTGGATGCCCTCTTCTAAGTCTCTATACTCATTCTCTCAATGATTCCATCAGCTTCCATTAATTATATTATCTCCACCATCACCTCTACAGATAATTCCCAGCCAAGTCTCTCTCCTGACTTTGTAGTTATCATCTACACCATCCTACAGTTAGTAGGTGAGCTTTCATTAAGCTTTTATATCACCAATTACTATGTACTAGGCATTGTGAGTCGTCTCAAACTAAACATGTGCAAAATAAAACTCACTATGTTTTCTGCCATAACCTCCCTAATCCATCTTTCAAACTTTCCTATTTCTAAAGAGAATACCATCATCCTTCCAGCCATCCAGGTTCACAAACCTCAGCATGGCTCATCGCCCTTAACCTATCAAATTAGTTACCAAAAACTGTTGTTTATTCCCCCCATCACATCTCTCATACCCATTCCCTTCTCTCTTCTCATATAGTTACCACCCTAGTTTAGGCTTTCTGCCTCTCTCACCTGCACTATAACAATAGTCTCCTAACTGGTCTCTTCCTCTCTACACTCTTCAGTCTATCCTCCACATAACTGCCAAAGTGATTTTCCTAAAGTGCAGATCAAGTTATGTCATACCTCTACTCATTCAACTCCAGGGGCTCCCTATTGCCTATAGAATTAAACATGAGGTTCTCTGTGTGATTTCTAAAGTTCTTCACAGACTGGTCTCCCCACCTCCCTCTCCAGTCTTTTTATGTCACTATCCTTCCCACACTTCACCATCCTGTCCAACTGGTCTTCTGATGGTTCCCCCTATATAACACTGAATCTCCCATCTCAGATGCTTACTAGTATAATCACAGGCAAGCCACTTAACCTATCTCTGCTTCAAGTTTCCTCAACTGTAAGAATGGGGATAAATAGCAACACCTATCTCAAAGGATTGTGGTAAGGATCAAATGGGATAATATTCTGCAGGGTACTTAGCACAATACTTAACTGTTGTCAATATTTTAACTAAACTGTAGCACACTACATACTTATGACCTTTTAAAGTTTCATTTTATTAGATTCTGCCTAACAACCTAATCTGTTAAGATCTTTTTGAATCCTGACTGCCATCTGCCATTATTTATCTATATACTTAGTTTTACCACATCTGTAAATAAGCATGTCATCAATATCTTTATCACTGACAAAAATGTTAAGCACCACAGATCTCTGGGGTGCTCCAATATAGATTTCCTTCCAAGTTGATATACAACTATCAATGACTATTTTGGGGGGATGACCATTCTACAAGTTTCAAATGCACCTAAATATATCACTATCTAGCCTGAATCTATCATGTCCACAAAAATAATAAGAGAGAATTTGTCCAAAGCTTTCAGAAATCTAGGCTAACTATCTACAGTGTGCTCAATCCATAACAATAACTTATCAGGAAAGGAAATAAGATTAGCATAGCATGACATGCTCTTAATGAGACATCCTGTTTCTTTCTGATTGCCATTCCTGTTTCTGCCTTCACTGATCTTCCCTCCAAATGATACTACTATCTACAATTTCTTTTGTGGTTGCTAGATTTCCTCAAATGACTATATGCTCAAAACAAAGTGCTACTCAAACTGTGACCCACTCCCACCCCCACCCAAAACCAGGTACAAATATACACACAGAGTACATTTTAAGTATGTCAAATATCCCAGAAAACCACATATTAGCCATGGTTCTCATCCTACTGAGTCTTAGGAATATCTACAGTATCAAATGTACCTCCTACAATTTGAGATCTCTAATTTATCTTGCTTACTTATTTGTGCATTTATTTGAGATAGATAGATAGATAGATAGACAGACAGACAGATATAAATGTAGATGTGTGTGGACAAGACAGAGCCAGAAAGACAGGTATTGGTGGAGGGGAGGTAAGGAATCTTAGGCTACTAGCTATCTGTGAACATAGTTAAGTCTTGAATAGGATTGTTTCATTAACTGATTGCTGCTACTAACACTGTCACCATCACCACCAGTCTACCACCATCACCACTAATAATAATAATAGGAACAGCAGCATTTACCTGCTATATGCCAGGCATGGTAGATCAAGTGCTTTACAAATATTATCTCATTTGATCCTCACAACAACTCTAGGTGCTGCTATTATCCCCATTTTACAGTTGGGAAAACTGAGGCAAACCAGATAAGTGGCTAGTCTTGGATTACAAAACTAGTTAGTGTCTGGGGCCAAATCTGAACTCAGGTTCTGCTAACTCTGGGCCCACTGTTCCATCCACCATGCCACCTACTTCCTGGAATATAGTACTAGGGGGTGGGGAACCCGCAGCCTCAAGGCCACATGTGGCTCTCTAGGTCCTCAAGTACAGCCCTTTGACTGAATCCAACTTCACAGAACAAAATCTCTTAATAAAAAGATGTTTGGTAAAATCTGAACTCAGTTAAAAGGCCACACCCAAGGACCTAGATGACCACATATGGCCTCAAGGGCGCAGGTTCCCCACTCCTGTTAGGTACTTTAAAAAATACCTGTTGACTGATGTTGACTGAATTTCAAGATTATTTGCTGCAATGGGGGGGGGGGGGGGGAGGGTTGGGTTTGTGAACTTGTTTTTGTTTTTTTTAAATATAGGTCAACATAATCAGTTTATTCAGTGATCCTTTAATTTTCTTTCAAGCATTTGAAAATATATTCTGAGACCGGGCCCATCTACTTTACAAGAAGGGTCTATGACATACACACACATACACAAAAAATCACTGCTCTATGGTATCTAACTTGATATAATCAGCTCCTATTGGCATCTTTATTTGTGATAAAGATTCATTTCTATATTTTAACCTTTATCTCTCACTTTATGAATTAGATGTATTCCATAAAAGGTTCACTTAATAGCAAGTTATTATTACTAGTAATAATAATAATGATAATGATAAGAGCAGCAAACTTTATATGGTGTTTACTATGTGCCATAAACCATGCTGAGTGCTTTACAACTATTATCTCATTTGAGCTTCACAACAACCCTAGGAAAGTAGGTGCTACTTTTATCCCCATTTTTACAGATGAGGAAACTAGGCAGAGTTTAAGTGACTTAACCAGTCACACAACTACTAAATGTCTAAGGCTAAATTTGAACTTCGGTCTTCCTGACTCCTCCATGTTCATTAAAAAATGCAGGTTAATTCCTAAAATAATCAAAAAAGAATTCTTTCAGTACACCAAGCGGATAAGCTTTGGGTAAAGAGGAGGTCAAGATATGACTAATCTCATCCTACTCTGAGCACATGGGGTATCCCTTACTTAAAGACCTAAACTATGAAAATTGTGAGCTCTTAACGTTTTATCAATTATCTTTTCCTCAACCATGTCTTCACTTCTTCCCAAAACCATCTCAGAATTATTTATCCCTTTCTTCTTTTTTCTGGTTATTTACCGTATGCAACAGTTAAGATGCAATCTCGCAATCTCTCATTCTCATTCTCTCTCTCTCTCTCTCTCTCACACACACACACACACACACACACACACACACACACACACACACTCTCTCTCTCACACATACACACACTACCATCATAAAATATTATATAGCTCAGATTTTACATTCTTCAAATGTTAGGCTTTAAATTAAATAATATGAATCAGTTCCTAATCTATCAAATCTGTACATTTTAAATCTATGATAATAAGATTTCCCTGGAAATTTGCCCAAGTCATGTTGTCTCTGAGGACCAATGACTTCTAAAAATTATTTATATAGAATGGATAGAGAACTGGACTTGAAGTCAAAAGACCTGGCTTCAAAGTCCTAAATGACACACAGTGGCTATGTGACTTTGGGCAAAATCTTTAACCTCTCAATGCTCTAGGAAATTCTCTGAGACTTTAAGTCTTAAAGAAGATAAAATTGCACTGGTACAGGTAGTTTCCCCATCTGATAATTCCCCATGCCAATGATATCACAAGTCTAATTCTTATCTCTACTATAAGACTGTTTTTGTTTTTTCAGCCATTTCAGTCATGTCCAACTCTTTGGCAAAGATATGAAAGTGCTTTGCCATTTCCTTCTCCAGCTTCTTTTACAGATGAGGTAAACTGAAGTAAACATGGTCAGGTGACCTGACCAGGGTAATGGAGCTAGTTAAGTATCTGAGACCTGATTTGAATTCAGGAAGATGAGCCAGGCCTGGTACTCTTATCCATTGTGCCACTTAGCTGACCACCATAAGATTGCAATTTAAAGTGACCAAAAAAAGTGACTAAAATTTCCATACATCTTGACCCAAAGATTTCATTACTAGGCATATCCCCAGAAAATTTCTCATAAGAAAATCCTCACATCTACCAAAGTAAGTATAGCAGCATTTTTGGTAGTAGGAAACCAGAAACAAAATAGATATCCATCAAAGGTGAATGATCATAAAATAAATTACAATGGAATAATACTGAGCTATAAAGAAGCATGGGAAAAGATTTACATGATCTGATGCAGAGTTAAATAAACAGAGCCAAAAAGACAATATACACAATGACTATAACAGTGTAATTAGAGAGAACTACCACCCCAAAATAATTGAGAGTGAATGCTGCCAATATGGCCCCAAAGAAGAGAGATGAAAAAACAATCCCACCACATTCCTTCACAAAAGCAAGAGGCCCACAGGTATTTTCAGACTTTTTTCATTGTACTGATCGGTTTTGATGGTCTTATCCTCTTTTCTTTAAGAAAAAATATACTTTGTTATATGAGATGGCTCTCTGGGAAGGAGGGATATTAAGAGAAATTTTGGCAAGTAAAAACAAAAGATATCGATAAAAATTTATTTTTAAAAATAAAATGATATGACTATAAAAGTATCTATTTTTAAAAGACTCAAAAATGAAAGGAATGCCCCATAAACTAAGAAATGACTGAACAAGTTATGGTATATAAATATGATAGGATATTACTCTGCTGTAAGAAATGATGAAGGGGATAAGTTTCAGAAAAACTTGAGAAGTCTTCTATGAACTTATATGTGGAACTTATATATGGGAAGTTATATGAAATGATGTTAAGTGAAGTGAGCAGAAGCAGGAGAACAATTTACACAATAATAGTAATAAGGTAAAGATAATCAGCTGTGAAATACTTGATAACTCTGATTTATATAATGATCCACTGCAATTTCAAAGAACTCAGGATTAGACATATGATGATGAAAAATGCTCTCAGCTTCCAGATAGAGAACCGATGGGATCAGAGTGCAGACTAGAGTATACTTTTTTTTTGGTCTCTTTTCTTCCCTTCCCCCCCCACCCAAACAGAGCTGAAGCAGAAATGTTTTGCATGACTTCATATGTCTAACGAGTATTGCATTTTTTGTTTTCTCAGAGGATGGAAAGGGGTAGAGGAAGGGAAAGATTCTGGAACTGAAAATAAAATTAAACTGGGGGGAATAAAACAGACTTATAACAGTAGTTTAATGGAAAGAATGCTAGAGTTGGAGTTATAAGACTTGGATTAGTATTACGGCTTGTAAACTTATTAAGTGTGTGATAGGGAGGCCTTGGGGAAATTACTTAACTTTTCTAAGCCTCAGCTTACAGTTAATCTGTAAAATGGATACTTGTGCTCTTTATCTCATAAGGTTATTGGGAGGAAAGTACTTTGTTAGCCTTAAAACATTACGTGATTGTGAGTCAATATTATGTACAGTAAAGAATCCCATGAAGATTACTGTTCTCTCCCAGTCAGTAACAGCTACTTGTCTGCATTCAAGCATTTAAGAGCTTAAGGTCACAAAAAAAGATTTCAAAAAATGATTTATTATTAATGTCAATTTGCTTACATCAATGACACAATATCAGATCGAGAAATTATTCATCAAAAAATTATACATACTCTGCTTCCAGGAAGCTTACATTCTTAAAAGTCTTTAACATTAGAACTGAAATAAAACATAAAAACTGTCTTAGTAGCAACCCCCATATTTTACAGATGAGGAAACTCTGGTCCAGAGAAAAGAAATTACTTTCCCAAAGTATCACAGAAAATTAGTAGCAAAGGTAATATTATGTAACCCAAACTTCCTGGTTCCTAATCTACAATTTTCCTTTATACTACTAGACAAATTAACTTGTTAGATATCTCTATTACTCACGGAATCTCAAAGTTAAAAGAGAACTCAGGTACCATGTAATCTAACTCATATCTGAATAAAAATTTATTTAATATAAACACATTTACATTATTTGTCATTTGGTGGGTTTTCCTTCCAATGGCATAAATTACAATCCATACACATTAACTTGTCCTGGAAGAATGTATCAATGTATAGATATAGATGCAGACAGAGATAGATATATAGATGTTATTGTTCAGTTATTTTAGTTGTAGCAGACCGTTTATGACCCCATATGGGGTTTTCTTGACAAAGATACAGGAGTAGTTTGCCATCTCCTTCTCCAGCTGATTTTACAGATGAGGACCTGAGGCAGAGTTAAGTGACTTGCCCAGGGTCACACAACTCACGTCTGAGGCCACATTTGAACTGAGGTCTTCCTAACTCCAGGTAGAGCTCTATATAGCTGTCCCAAATATAAATATAGACAGATATGTATGGTACATTTATGCCCACCATACATCTCTCCATTGCCCTCTGTCACATGCAATTTTGATTCTTCAGCAATTCTTGTTTTCCATGGTTTTCAGCCTTTTAACATTAAGGGAGAACAGTGATCTTTTTAAAAAGACAGCATTTTCTGTCAGGGAATAACTTGGGACTGTTTAAGAAACTAAGCTACATGGGCGGCTAAGTGGCACAGTGAATAGAACACCGGCCCTGGAGTCATGAGGACTTGAGTTCAAATCTGGCCTCAGACACTTAAACACAAAGCTAACTGTGAGACCTTGGGCAAGTCACTTAACCCCAACTGCCCTCCCTTCCCCCCTCCAAAAAGCCAAAAAAAAAAAAAAAAGAAAAGAAAAGAAACTAAGCTGCTTCCCCAATGCAAAGCACATTGCTCTCTTCCCTATATCCAATTCTGGGTCCTTTTTGGCACTGTCTACCTGCTATGGCCATCCAAGATATATGGACTAACTTGATGAATTTTCCTTCAAACTATACACTGAAGGAGACAACAGGTCTTCTTCATCCGCTTGGGTTTTTACTGTGAGGATCCCTAAATGGAATATCTTAGAGAAGAAGTGGATCTCATTTTAGAAAACCCGAACTACTTGCAAGTGCTACATCATTAGCAAACAGGAACATCTGAAGGACCTTACCAACTATAAGGAATCCTGTTTCTATCTAGAAATTCTCCATGATATTGGCAAAAAGTTTTGTCAAGCACACACCTCCACTATATCTCTTAAATGATTGTTATATATATATATTTCTTGCCCTCTCAACGGATGTGGGAGGAGTGGAGGGAGAGAAAGAATTTGGAACTGAAAAACCATACATACATACATATACACATATGTACGTAGTGTTTGGGAGAGATGATTAACAAACATCTGTCATCAAAGCTACAAAAGAACATCATCATGGGATAAAATTTGAACTCAAGGGGACCTTAGAGGTAGTCTAGTACAACTCCCTCACTTTACAGATGACACTACTGAGACCTAGATAAGTTAAATGATTTGCCTATGATCACAGAGACAATAACTATCAGAAATAGAATTTGAATCCAAGTCTCATGATGCCAAGTCGCCCAGCACTAGATGACTTCTGAAGTTCCTTTTAGCTATAAACCTGAGTGTATATGATTTCTAATTAATTGTCCCAAAGGGCATAACTAGGAAACATAGACGGTTGTTACAGAGGGAACTTACATTAGATTTAAAGAAAAATTTGCTAATTATATATATCCACAGCTTTGTGGAAGTGAAATGGTATCCCTCTAGGAGGCAGTGGATTTCTACTATGAAAGGACATTTAGATGACTCAGAGAACAGAGCAATGGGCCTGGAGTCATAGAGACATGAATTCAAATCCAGCCTCAGACACTTACTAGCTGTGTGACCCTGGGCAGGTCAATTAATTTCTATTTGCCTTAGTTTCTGCATTTGTAAAAATGGGAGTAATAACAGCCCCTACTAACCAGAGTTACTATAAAAATCAATTGAGATAATTACAAACCATTTAGCATAGCACTATATAAATGTTAGCTACTATTAGGCAAAGGCTAGATGACTTTTTTTTTTTAGTACATTCTACAAAGAAATGGAGGCAGTTAGGTGGTTCAGTGGACAGAACACTGGCCAAGAGTCAAGAAAATCGAAGTTCAAATCTACTCTTAAAAGATTCACTAACCGTGTGACTGGGCAAGCTACTTAACCTGTTTGCCTTAATCCACTGCAGAAGGAAATGGCAAAGCACTCCAGTATCTTTGCAAAGTAAACCCCATACAGGGTCACAAAGAACTGTACACTACTGAACAACAAAGACTTCTCAGTCATGTAAAGGACAGACTAGATGGCCTCTGGGTTCCTTCTAACTCTGAGGCTCTGTGAATTCTCCACAAATAACAGGGAAGAGTACACTACGGAAGCTGATTTTTTGAAGTTTTCTTTTTAGACTAAAAAGTATAGGAAACTTCACAATGATTTCTGTGATGAAGGGGTTCATTTGACCACTATGTGACCACGTTTTCCAATTACCATTATAAGAGTTAAATTTTTAAAAAAGGTTTTTATAGGCTTTTATTAGAATTTTGGGAGATGCTTCAAAATAGGCCTGACTCAGTTATATTTTTCTTTTAGGGTAAGGACTATTCTCTTTATTTTAGTACCCCTTTAGGCCAAGCCAAGTTCCTGACACATAAAGAGTGCTAAATAAATGCTCATTCAATTATTTAATTAAACTCAGACAATAAAGTGGCATAGTAGAAAGAGGGCTAGATTTGGAGTCAGAGAACCTTGTTCCAATCAGTCTAAAACCCTTGGACAAATCATCTAAGCACTATGAGTTTCCTCAACTTTAAAATAAGAAGGTTGGACTCTAAAATCACTTCTGGCAGTAACTCTATTATCCTATTATCTTAGAAGTAATTACTTCACAAGCGTTTATCAGATGTTTACCCCATATACCATTCTATGCTAGGCAACAGGGATAGAAAAACCTCAAAACAGTCCCTGCCCACAAAGAATTTATATTCTCAAGAAGCTCTGAGGGAGAGATAAACACATAAACACACACACGTATTCAAGAGATATATGAATAAATTTCTGAAGGATGAAGAATACAAACTTCTGGCAGACCAAGAAGCCTTATGTAGGTAGTGGCACTTGAATTGTGCCTGTAAGGAAATCATGGGTTCCAAGAGGCATGAGAAGGAAAGAAGGGCATTCTACACATGAGGGAGAGACTCTGCAAGGCATAGAGGCAGGAGATAAAATGTCATGTGTAAGGAATAGAATGTAAATCACTGTGGTTGAAAACAAGAATATAACAGGGAGGTATGTGAAATCATTCAGAGAAAAGGTTACAGAATCAGATCGTGAAAGGTTTTGCCAAAGAGAAAGATTTAGGAAACAGGGAAACCTGTGGTTTAGGAATATTAATTAGCACCTACATAGAGGATAAATGAAAGAAGGGAAAGGCTGGAAACAGGGATATAATTGCTAAGCTTTTACACTTCACCAAGAAAGGTGATGCGGACTTGAACGATGGTAGTGGCTCTGTGAATCGAGAGAAATGGACAGGTGATATTTTGGGGAGACCTGGCAACTGATTAGATTGGAGATGGAGGGGAAGTGACAGAGAAGAAAGGATAGTCATTTTTGTTTACAGACTGAGCCCATATGTATATAGTTTCCTTTTAAAGTAAGAGTAGTGATGATGCGTGGTTCAGAACATGACATGTGGTATTAATTATAAGCTCTACAAGATTTTTTTGTAGTATGTTTGCTTTATATTTCTTCGGGGATTCAAAACACTCTAAGACTAATCATCTGTCAATGAATTCTAAGTGTTGTTTTAGTTAAAACAGTCTAGATGAGTAAAGTATATGGAATAGATGCCATAAATCTGGGAGCATTTGGGAAAGGATAGAAAGAGCAAGAGATTACTAGGGGGAGCAAAACTTTATCTTTCTTCTTCATCCTTCTAGATTTCTCTTCAGTCCTTAGGTTCTGGATTTCACTTTACCATGCAAAAACAACAGAGACAACATTTAGAATTTCTCAGCAAATAATTACAAATCCCTGCCTGGAATACTGTAGAAATGTTGCTAAGTTGGAACCAACATGATAGATTAGAGGCAAACTAGCTTAACTCTCTCAACATTCCCCTCCCAACAATTTTAAAATAATGCTTCAAATCAAATTTTGGAAGAGTAGATCAGGTAAGATATTTTTCTGGCCTAAGAAAATTTAGGAGATTGACAAGAGACATCTGTGATGACCAGAGACAACACTAATGTGGCAATGGCAACAACGGCCCTAGAAGCAACAGCACCTTTGGAAGATCTCAGCCCAAAGATGGTAAGGAAGTCAGACAACTGGTCAGAAAAAGATTCTAGGGGTCTCTTAGCTGACACTGATCAGCAACTCCGCTGCTCACATGTAGTTCTGGGTCATAGTTCCAGAGTGGAGAGTAGTGCTTTTGGTCAGTCACAAGGAAGCAGAAGCCCTGGTCACAGTTCCAAAGCAAAGCATTAGTGCTTATAGCTACAGAAGTAAAGACTAGAGCACAGACCAGAACAGCAGTAACAATACCTCTACCTGGATCACATCACCTTGAAAATACCAAAAATGTGAAGATACCCGGAACCAGCTCAGAAAAATCAAAGCAAGAAAAAGCCTGAAGTTTAGGACAGTGCCTCCCCACCCCCAAGGTGAGCAGAACCCAACTTTAACATAAAGTTCAAAATAAAAAAACAGGAAAATGAACAAACAACAAGAGTGTGACAACAAAAAGCTACCATATGGCAGGGAAATCCAAGACATGAACTAAGAAGGAGACAAGGTGAAAATAGCTACAAAAAAAGTCTCAAAGAAAAATGCTAACTGGACCCAAGCCCAACAAGAATTCCTGGAAGAATTAAAGAAAGAGATAAAAATGGTAAAGGAAAATTTAGAAAATGAAATGAGAGTAATATAAGAAAATAATGAAAAGAGAATTAACAGTTTGGTAAAAAGAGGCACAAACAAAATATTGACAAAAATAACACCTTAAAAACAGAATTCACCTAATGGTAAAAAGAGGCACAAAAATTCACTGAAAAATTAAAATGCAGAATAGGCCAAATGGAAAAGGAAGGAGAAAAAGTCACTGAAGAAAAGAGCTCCTTAAATAGCAGAATTGGCCAGATGGAAAAAGAGGTACAAAAGCTCACTGAAGAAAATAATTTCTTAAACATCAGAAACAATAAAACAAAGTCAAAAGAATGAAAAAAGAGAAAATATAAAATATTCCTTATCTTTAAAAAAAGGGGGAAATACGTATTTAAGTGTATTTCAGATTATTTTAAATTGCGTGTTATTTGCACTAAATAATTTCTTGATATCTACAAGAGAACAGAGATATACCTAGAACTAAGAGAATAAAAACTGCTCAGACAAGGCTAAGGTTTTCTTATCCTAGAGATATGTGAGGCAGGGGAGAACTGGGCCAAATATAAGCTAGAACACAAAGAAAATCATAAGATCACAGATTGAGAACTGAAAGCAACCTGAGAGGTCAATCTAGTTCAATTCCTTAATTTTACATATGAGAAAACTGAAGTCCAAAGAGGGCAAGTTACTTTTTCAGGGTCTTAAGCATGACAAGTAGCAGAGCCAGGAGTAGAGCCTCAATCCTCTTCTGACTCCAAAAACAGCTCCTTTCCTATGGTACCAAGTCCTGAAGGGGGAGGGGGCCAGGAGAGGAAGTAGGTAGTGAATCATAACTGGAATTACAGAGTCTAAGTCAGGATATGTGATCAGAGAGCTCCAGAAAACAAGTAAACAAGAGCTAAAGTGAAGAAAACAAACACGAGGAAGTTGCTCACATGAAGGTATAGGATGAAGGCTCTGGCAATGCCACTGGCCAATTTGTATGAATGGTTTTCTAATTTCATTCATAAATCTAGTCCACATCTGGCACCTCCCTAATCCTCTATAACCCTATCAGAGGGACTTAGGAACTTTTAATTTTAGTCTATACACTTCAGAGAAATATCTATGTATAGATAGCCAAAAACAGTATCTATCTCCTATCTTCCAGAAATAACATGCGGAGTTAGTAAAACACATTTATTGATATTTAACAATAATGCTACTTTCGATATATGCATATCAACCTGAAAAGATGTTTTTATGACAAACAATCCATCATATACCGCATATGAACATGTTTCTATGGAAATAGCACTACTACTATTCTATATCCTTGGAAGATGTATTGTCTGTCTACACTTTATTATTAACTTATTTTATTTCACCAAAAATATAGCTGCATTATTTGTACGTTTTGTTCTATTCTTTGTTCTGTTTTTTTCCCTTGGCCCAATTGATGAAAGACACTGGCCAAGATATTTCTTATCAACTGTGAATCTTTGTTATTTTAAAGATGACTTTGTGTTTGTCTTTCAGAAGTGCTCTTCAACTAGATTTCAGGTTAAATCCCACTTCAAAGAATTTAATATTGTTAAAATGAAAAATTCATATTGCAGCCAAGTCATAGCAACATATTGTCCATCTATCTTAAATTGTTTAGTTGTCTTGGTTGTGTCTGACCCCATTTGGGATTTTCTTGGCAAAAAATAGTAGAGTGGTTTACCATTTCCTTCTCCAGTTCATTTTACAGATGAGGAACTGAGGCAAATAGGGTTAAGCTACTTCCCCAGGGTCACACAGCTAGTAAGTGTCTGAAGCTAGATTTGAACTCATAAAAATGAATCTTCCTAAATTCAAGCTGCACACTCTATCCACCGAGCCACCTCAGCACCCTCTAGTTTAAATAATGGTCTATATAATAAAATTGGAGCATAATATATTTATGAATGACTGAAAGCTAATACCATTATGATTAATTGCACAGTACACAAGTCTTAGCAAAGTTTTTGCCTACTACAGGTATTTACTTGAGAAATGCTTCTGGCTAGTAGATCTTACTAACCTATGACTTCCCCATTTATCTTAATCTTCTCCTCATGTCTATATTCTAATTTCCCCATTTCCTAAAATCCACCCTCATCATCTCTAGTCCAAACTGTGGCTTCAACTACAATGGTTCCCAGTGACAAGATGAACAAAGGGAAATATGCCCTCTATTCTCCACTTTGTGAACCCAGCCAGTACATTTCCTACCTGGCCCTCAGTTTCCTCATCAGTTAAATAAGGGCATCTAATGAAATGAATAAACTCTTAAGACCCTTTCCATCCAACTAGAGGTCCACACTAGGTTAGTAGTAAAATAAAGAGGCAGCTAGGTGGTATGGTGAAGAGAGTGATGAATATGGGGTAAGGAAGACCTGATATCTCAGACACTTACTTAGCTGTGTAACACTAGGAAAGTCACTCTTACCTCCCCCTAAGCCTATGTTTTCCTCATCTGTAAAATATGGAAATAATAACAGCACCAACCTCACAGAGTTGTTATACAGAACAAATAAAATATGGTATTTAAGGTATTTTGCAAACCTTCAAGTACTCTATCATTATTATCATTTTTATTATGAGGTACAGCTGACAAGACTAGGACTGATTAAAATCAAGGAAGAACAAAATAATATGTATAACACCAAAGTTTTCAAAACAGCCAACTGCAAGAATGGTGATACTAATGACAGATATGTTCAAGTCACAAGGAAGAATACTTTTAGGATAAAGGTAAAGTTCAGTTTTTAATATGCCGAGCTGGCAGTACTAGTCAGTCATCCAGGTATATATTTCTATTAGTAACAGGAAGATGGAAACGTGGGTCTAAGGATCAGAAGAGAGACCAGGGCTAAAGTTAGAGATCTGAATAACAATTCACATTGCTTTTATGATCTACAAAGTACTTTTGTTACAAAAGCCCTGTGAAGAAACTGGGATTTAGAGAGCAATTTGCCCATATTCACAGTTAATATTGTCAGAGATAGGATTTAAACCAATGTCTGATTCTCATCTGACTATACTATGCTATGTCTTGAAATTATGTGCATAAACGAGAATACAAAGGAAGAAAGCATAGAAAAGAAAACTGAGGCTAAGACTCTAGGAAAGATCAGGAAAGACAAGATAAGTTTTTTAAGAATGTACTGCACTACCTCAAAAAGAACAGGAAGAGACTATCTAGAAGCATGAGACAGTCAACTATTCCCAAGGATTATAAACAAGTTTATGGTATAGTACAGGGCTGGGGAACCTTCAGCCTCAAGGCCACACGTGACCCTCTAGGTCTTCAAGTTGGCCCTTTGATTAAATCCAAACTTTGCAGAACAAATCCCCTTAATAAAAGGATTTGCTCTGTAAAACTCAGACTCAGTCAAAGGCCACACTTGAGGACCTAGAAGGCCATAAGTGGCCTCAAGGCCACGGGTCCATCTCAGCCACATGTGCCCCTCCCCTTCCTTCAGTAGAAAAGGGCTTAAATTCAACTCTTACCTTGGACACTCAAGTACCTTTGTAACTATGAACAAGTAATTTAACCTCCCTGGGTTCTGTTTTCTAAACTGCAAAATTCAAGGATTAGCTTTAGACTTAATTATCTCAAAGGTTCCTAAAGGATGAAGAAAAAGAAAAGATCATTGGTTTAAAAAAAATACACACACACACACACACGTTGATGTTTGAAGAAAATGGCTTCAGTAAAATGATGAGGATGAAAATCTAACTGTAAGAGGTTGAGGAGTAAATGGATATAGAAAGGATATGAAATGACAGTATCAAATTTGAACTGCTTTTACAAGAAATTTAGAGGAAAAAATGGGGCAGCATCTCAATAGTCGTAGAATGGTCAAAAGAAAGTGGTTTTTGGATTAAGAATTCTTGAGTGTGTTTTTAGGCAATTGTTAAGTGAGGATAGTGAAATTGCAGATGTATGAGAGAAAAGGGATGACTGGTAGAATTCAATTCTGGAAGGGCAAGGAATTAAGGATGAAGACAGAGAGGGTTTAGCCTTAGCAAGAGTAAGAAGAAATTGGATATAAATATCCACATTTTAAGATGTGGGAGAGGGAAAGAATTCCTACTGAATAACTTTTTTTTTCAGTGAAGTAAAACGCTAGATAATTAGCTTTAAGTGTCACAGGTACAGGTAGGGGGCTTGAGGAGAAAGGAAAACATTTGGAACAGTACTGCGGCTTTAAATTTAACTTTCTAACCACTGATGGAATTCATTCTCTAGTCACAGAATTAAAATGTTAAATAATTGGAAGGGATCTTAAAGACAATAATACAGTGCAGTGGAAAGAGCATTGGCCATGAGATTAGAAGACCAGAGTACACATTCTACGTCAATCTCCTGTTCAAAAACCTTAACTCCTTATGGAGATAAAATCCAATTTCTGCAGCCTGGCTATCGTAGCCCTGAAAAATCAGGTCTACCTTTTCTGGACTTATTTCAAATTACCCAACTTAACATACCCTATTTTCCAACTATACCAGCTGTTCCTCCTACTATTTACATTTCACCTCTTGCCACCACTGCCAAAATGTCCTTCTTCTTCTTCTCCACCTCTCAGAATTCTCATTTCCCTTCAAAACTGTTTTAGCTCAGATATTATCTCACATATATTGTCTTCTTTCTCTGCCTTCTAGCCCCAGTTATTAGTCTCACTCTTCAAATTTCATTATGTTCTATAGGAAGAAAACATAGCATGTATGCCAACAAGTAAACAAGCTCCTTTAAGGTCAGGGACTGTTTTGTTTTTGTAATCTGAAGTGGCAGTGTCACACATCATTATTGTAATAGAAGTAATTGGCTAAAAAGTATTTTAAAGTTTTCAAAGTAATTTCCATTCATACTGTATCTGAGCTTAAAAATAACCCAATTAAACAGATATTCCACTTTATCTATTATCTAATCTATGTAGGTTAACCTCTGCAAACCCAATTATGTCTGTCCATCCTATATAATTCACTTCCATGCGATCTCATTACCATAACAAACTGACCCAATAAACTGGGGATGAACTTTGATGAGTTCTCTTCATACAGGGTAGATGGCACATATTTACATATCACTTTACCCTTTACTATGAATTTCATATACACTAGAACCAAATTTAATCCTAGCTCTCTAACACCTATTAACTATGAACCAAGGGCAACAACAATCCTATAAAGTGCTATTATCCCTATTATACGCATGAAGAAGGAAAAGGCTCAGAGAGATTAAATGACTGAGTATCTCTTGGTAAGTAATGTGAGTCAGGATCCAAACCCATGGAGCACAAAAGCTATCCAAGGGTTATCTCTCACTCTTACTAACTATATGACCCACTCATAATTTCTTAAAGTCATATATTTCTGAAGACATGGCATAAAGGAGGGAAGTAGGCAGGCATCATCCCTATATTACAGATGAGGGTATTAAAGATTTAGGCTAAATTATTTGTCAGTGGTCATTCAACTAGTAAGGATTTGAAACAGGTGTTCTTCTTGATGCTCACTAGGGCAGCCTCTGATATCACAGGTGTCTAAATGTTTATTGAATTAAACTGAATTAAATCCTAGCTCTCTAATTAGCTAAGACTTTAATAACTCTGTGACTAGAGGCAGGTGATTTAGCTTCTTTGTTCCTGTTTTCTGTAGAGATGATAATATTTCAACTATTCACCTGAATGAGCTGTTCTAGGGAAAGCCCTTTTAAACTTGAACACACTATTTAAATTATTAATATCATCCTTCTACCCTATCATTTTAGAGATGAGGAAACAGAAGCCAAGAAGTCTGGCCATGTCAAAAGTTCACTCAGCAAGTTAATGACATACTGAGATTAGAAAATAGATCTTCCTTGTCTGCAACCCAATCTGCTGTTGTTATTCAGTCATTTCAGTTATGGCCAAGTCTTCATGACCCCATTTAGGGTTTTCTTGGCAAAGGTACTGTGGTGGTTTGCCATTTCCTTCTCCAGCTCATTTTACAGATGAGGAAACTGATGCAAACAGGGTTAAGTGACTTGCCCAGAATCAGAGGCAGTAAAGTATATGAGCCCAAATTTGAACTCAGTTCCTCCTGACTCCAAGCCCAGCACTCTCTCCACTGTACCACCTAGCTGCCCAATTTACCTGCCTCAATACCATGTTTCCTTCTGTCAATGAATTTGTGTTTTAACATTTTCAGTTGATCAGGTGATCATTACCACAAACAGTGACCTATTCCACGACTATATCTGTCATGCAGTTCTTTCTTAGACTTGGCTGAAATTAGTCTCCCTATGCCTTCTCATACTTCTTTCCAAGACAAAAATTTAATTCTCCTACCTTCTCCATAAAAAAAAAAAATTTCTGCTTGGAAATAACACCAAATTGCAAATCAATTGCATTGATGATATAGAAGTTTCATAGCTGGAAAAAATTATCCAAATAAGAATATAGAAATTTCTACTTTTAAATGCTTTAGTTTCATTAAAACTCAATTCTCATTAGGAAATACTTATAACAAAGTGGAACTAGCCTTATTCTGTATAGGGCAAAAAAAAAAAAGAGATAGTTAACAGCATTTGACTGCTTGCCACTTACTAGGGGTGTGGAGCTAATACGGATTCATTCTTTTATGACCAACTTCCACCCAGGAGATAATGATTCTACTTCAATTTTATCACTATCTTCAATCTCCATTCCTCCTCTGGATTGGGGATGCAAAACTTCCAAGGCATTTCACAGCAGATAGTTCAAGGGACAAAGTATACAGTTATGCCTTTGGAATTTTGAAGTTCTAATGCAAATCTAAGCATACGTGTATCCTTCAGCATGAGCTAAGGCTACGACAGTTAATCATTACACTCCTTTATAATGGACATGTGTAAGTCCTGCCTCCCCGCCCACAGAAAAAAAAGGAATCCTATAAAATGTAAGCTCCTGGCGGCAAGGACTGTTCCATTTTTTGTCTTTGCATCCTCAGTATCTAGCACAGGCCTGGCACATAACAGACACTTAACAAATGCTTATCAAATTGAGTTTACATTCTAAATATTATACTGGTCAATCATTTTATCTAATCTCTCACAAACAAGCTGAGACCTCATTATAATTTTTTGTTTAAAACATTTTTTTTTTCTAAAAAGCACTTTCCAGGAGGTAAACTAGGATAATGAAGGAAGCGAACTAAAAAGTTCAGATTCTAATTAATTTTGCCACTGGGTTCACCCAAACTACAGAACAATTTTATTTCTTTATTAAATGATATAAAAATTTCAAAATTAATAGTTCAAAGAGTAGCCAAAGTCAGTCAGTAAACACTTATTAAACAACTACTAATTTCCAAGCATTGTGCTGAACACTGAGGATACAATGAAAAGCAAAGAGTCCCTGGTCTCAACGAGCTCACAGTCTAATGGGAGAGATTACATGCAAACAATGACATACAAAAAAAGCTATATAAATTGAGATAATTACTGACATAAGGCATTAGAATTAAGAGAAATCAGGAAAAGAAAGGCTTCTTGCAGAAGGTGGGATTTTAGGACTTCAAGAAAACCAGTAATTAGAGATGAGAAGGTAGAACATTACAGACAAGCAGGACATCTAGTGAAAGTGCCTGGAGTCAGAAGATACAAATGTCTTGTGTGAGGAACAGGCAAGGGGGCCGGTGTCACTGAATCACAATCTTTGGCAAGGTGTAAAGTTTAAGAAAACTAAAAAAGGTTAAGGACAAGGGAGAAAGAGGAAAGCCAAACAAAGGATTTTATCCTGGAAATGGTAGGAAGCCACTAGGAGTTTGCTGAGTTGATCAAATTTGCCCTTTAGGAAAATCACTTCACAGTTGAGCGGTGGAGAGATTGGAAGGAAGAAGAGACTTGTAGCCTGCCAACCAACTAGCAACAGTTCAGGTGTGAAGAGATGAGAACCAGCACCAGAGCTGTAGCAGTGTCAAAGAAAAGAAGAGGCGAATGCAGGAAATGTTATAAAGTTAAAAATCAACAGGCCTCAGAACAGATTTATTATTGTGACTGAGAAAGGAAGAGAAGTCAAAAGATAACACCTGAGTTTCAATCCTGGGGTAATGGAAGGATGTATACCTTCAACAGTGAGAAGAGTTTGAAGGGAGAAATGGTTTGTCAGGAAAGATGAGTTCAGTTTTGGACATATTGAGTTTATGATGTCTACTGGATATCCAGTTCAAGATATAAAATAAGCAGTTGAAGATGTAAGACTGTATTAGCAAGCACCCTAGCACACCCAGGATGGCCTGCTAGCACAGGTTCTTTAATCTGCTTTGCTAAAGGAAAGACAACTTTTAAAGGGGTCAACCATCTTACTTTAATTACAGATAAGTAGAAAATACAAGCAGAGTAGAATTAGCACAGAAATTCAACAGACAGGGCTCCCACTGTCTGAACAAAGTAACACAACCATCTACATACACCACCAGATTAGGAGAGCACAAACCTCTGAGTACTCCAGGAGGCTCTTAACAAATGACTACTCAGAGTCCCATCCAGGGAATCAATCAAAAGGTCCTTCTCATGAACAAATCCCCAAAGTAAAATACTAACCTCCCAGTATATGTAGTTTTCAACTAACAGGCTCATAACACCTGTGACTCATGTCTAATTAGCTTAGTACCAAAAGGTGTGAAAGCCTTTCTACAAGCAAGTCTCCCTGTAAGCAAGCTTCTCCTTAGGCAAGTTCAGCCCCAATCTATGTGACTCAGGATGTGTCACAATTTGTGAAAGCAGCAAGATACTCGTGTACCTCTAGACCTGGGAACATGGCTCCTGTTCCAAGGAAAAAGGGGACACGTTGTCACATAGGCCTATTAATAGACAGAGAAGATCTTCCTATTCCATTAACATTACAAAGACTGGAAGTGAGGCAAGGGCTAATAAAATCCAAAAGTATATAATTACATGATTTTTTAAAATTAAACACGAGGAAAGTAAATTACACAATAAAATAAAGCATTCAAATGAAAAAGTCCTGTAGGTTGACAAAGCAATTTGAAAAATTCCTTGGTTGCAGTAATTCAATTCAACATTTACTAAGTACTGTTGGGAGCTAGGTGCAAGCCAAGGTTAAGGCAATCAATAAATCGACAAGCAATTAAATGCGTACTATGTGCGCTGTCCTTAAAGTATTTACTCAAGTAGTACTATTTCCTGATATTGTCTCTTTCACCCTTCTCTCTTCTCTAGTATGCCCCAGTCCTCCATCACTGTCTACCTACAGGACACCTCCACCTGAATGGCTTCATATCTCAAACTCAACATGTCCCCAAAACAATTTACTGCTAAACATTTCATTCCTTCTTAGTTTATTATTTCTGTCCAGACTGAAAACTTCCTTGACTCTTCTCTATCCCCTATAATCAATGAGTGGTCAGATTTCATTCATAATACCTCCACATCTCTCCCATTTTCTCTGCCCATAGTCACTGACCTAATTCAGGCTTTCATCAACTTTCAAGAGTTTCCTGTTTCCAGAGTCTTTCTTCTACTATCAATCATATTCTACTATGAATACATAGCTAATAACACACTCTTTTTTAAAGCATAGATCTGACAATATCACTCCCTTCCCATACCCCTACTATGCTTCCTTCTTACCTCCACCTCTCAGAATCCTTGCTTCCTTTAAGGCTCAATTATGTTACCACCTCTGAAAAGTATTTTCCTACTTTCCCATGTTGTAAAGTGCCCTCTGACTCATGGGTTAGTGGCTTATTTCTTTTTTCTTTAGATGTAGATCTAATGGGGAAAAAGCTTCAGAAGTATTAAGTTTCAACTCCTTCTTCTAATCAATTCCTATATTTTTGGTTTTATCAATCTTACCACATCATGCCCTTGTTCTGCTTTAGAAGCATCAATTCCTGAGAGAAGTAACGATGTTTAGAAACTATCCTGTGAACCAAGCTGACAAGTCCAGCTTTACTCACCATCCTCCCTATTATCATTTTCCTTTTCAAGGTCATGTTTTCTCATCTTTGGTTCCACTTCCTCCCCATAAATCGGGGTACCAGGAACTTATACAGTCCTTCTCCTAGACCAGGATGTTGCCAATGGAGGCATAATACTTTCCCTAAAAGTGTTGCCTCAACTCTTCCAAATTAAATTTATCATGAGGTCTCTATTTCCTACCACATGCAAATATCTTGTCCCATGGCAAAGTTCTTTAGCAGAACTTCATCTGCTCCTACCAGAGGAAGGATCTCACCACAAACACTCTCCCAATGTCCAACAGATATCTCTTGGCTTAAAGGGCATGGGAATAACCACCCCTTCACTGTTCACCCATGAACTTGGTAGGAACATATCATCCATTTCCTGTGACCCTCATCTTTCTCTCCCCAATAATCAATTCTCCCACTGTGCTAGTCTGTCCCACAAGATACACTGATTCACCTGTAGGGGAGTTATCCAGTTTAAATCTCTGGTGTTTCAACTCTGCTCCTCTACCTTCACTTGTTGCTTTAAATTCTGCTTCCATCTTTATCTGCTTTTATCCTTTTTTATACTTTGATAATCCCCCTTTTTTTAATCCTACAGAACACAGTCTTTTTAAAAACTAATAATAATGTCTAAACACAGTATGACTGATTTCATTACTTACTTGGTTACTTGGAGTATTTACATGCAATATACTGCAGGAATACCTCCAATGCCTCTCCACTGCTGAATATCAATTTTTTTCCTTAATAATGAGGATTAACTTTAGCAGGATATGTTCTCTGGGGTTGCAGCATGAGCTACTTGTGGGGAGTGGGGGGAATACATTTTTTAAAATTTTTTTAAAGCAATTTGCCCATGGTTGTTGATTAAACTTGCATTATTCAAATTTCCTTTTCCTTGTATTTGAAAGTTTTTCTCATGGACAGCTGCAAAATTTGTCACTGAAACTGATAAATTTAACTATTCTCTGTCTTGGAGTTTGAGGCATGGGTTTATTTTTCTTGAGGCATTTTGGAGCTTCTGCCAATTACCTATATTCAGAAGCTCTCAGCAATTTTCTTGTATTACCTCTTGTATTAAAGTTTTCAGATTTGATTTTTTTTAATTAATCTTATTCTTCTAGGACACCTATAATCCTTAAATTATATCTATTCACCCTGTCTTCATGGTGAATTACCTTGTATTACAAAGAATTCATGTGTTCTTTTAATGCTACCTTTTGCAAGATTTTTATATACTTTGGTATATTTTGTGTTCCAAACCTGATAATATCATTTTTACTTCTTTAAAGAAATGTTCCAGTATGAATTTTAATCTGCTAATTAAGGAAGTGTGTGTATATAACATTGGACACTGAGAACTCTAAATTCTGACTTTACATTCATTTCCTAACATATTCTTTTATGTATATTATTTCCTTTTTGAACCACTCTAGAATTTGTTTTTATTCCATGTTCTCTTGGAATTTCACAGAAATCTATTTTTCCATGAATATTGACTGGTTCACTTTCCTTTATCTCGTAATATTTGTTAAGAGAATTTGATATTAAGTATTCACACTTCCTTGTAGTTTTAGGATCCTCTATGTCGATTTGTCTGCCTGGGTTTTTATTGAAGATTTTTCTCTTGATATTATATTTCATTTGATTTTTCTCTTGAAATGATGATGAATTTGATTGTTTTGGTCATCCAATAAGAGTAAGACAATAACAGTGACACAAAAACAGTAGGATACTTTAATATTCCTGTCTCAGAACTGGACAAATTTAACAGATTTTTTTTTTTTTAAAAGGAAAATACAGAACTGAATAATCTGTTGGAGAATTTAAAGCTCTAAGACTCACAGCATCTTTGGAATGGAACATTAAGGAATATACATATTTCTCAGAACCAGATGGCAACTTTAAAAAAAAAAGAGACCATACACTTGAACGCAAAGAAATTATAAATATGAAAAAACAGAAATACTTAACATATATTTATCAACCATAATGCAAAATAATGATAATATTACAGGGGGCATGAGGAAAAATGTAATCCTAAATGAAGACTTAATGGCAAATTCTTAAGAATCAACAGATTTAAAAAGTTATAAAAACAATTAACTATGGAAAAGACAATGATAATGATAAAACTACACACCAAAATTTCGGGGATGCAGCTAAAGCAGTCCTCAGAGTCAAAAATTATATCCCTAAGAACATACGTTAACAACTTTTTTTAAAAGATAGGGTTAATGAACTGAATATACAATTTTGAAAAAATCAGAAAAACCAACAAATAAGCCCAACATAAGCACAAAAGAAGAAATGTTGAAAATAGATAAAATGGAAAACAAAACACTATAGAACTTAACAAATAAAATGTAAACACTAGTTCTTTGAAAATACTGATAAAATTTATAAACTATCAACTAACTTAAGGAAAAAGAAAAGTAAAAAAAGAAATTTAAATTTAAAAACAAAAAAGGGTTAGAAGAAATCAAAGAAATAAAAATATTTTTTAAAATCCTACTACACATTTATATGCCAACAAAAGTTAGAATTCAAAAGAATAATCAACATAAATATATGTATATAAACAAAAATCTTATTAACTGAAAACCAACAGAGATCTTAAATAATTCAATTTCAGAAAAGGAAACTCACAAAGATGTAAAGGAACCAACAACGGGGAAGGAACCCTCATCCAGATGAACTTTCAAGATAATTGTATAAAATTTTTAAAAGAAAAATTAATATATACTACACAAATTAATCTTACAAATTGAGAAAGAACGCATCCTACCTAGGAGACAAATATAGTTCTAGTACCTTAATCATGGAAGGACAAAACAAAGAAAACTATCAACCGATTTCTTTAGTGAACATTAGTTCAAAGAAATTTTTAAATTTTGGCAAAAAGATTACAGCAATTTATCCAAATAATTATTCATTGTCATCAAGCTCAATTTACCCCAGGGAGGCAAGAATGGCTCAACCTTGGGAAAATTAATTAACATAACCACATTACAACATTCATTTGTATTTTTAAAACTTTACAAAGCACTGGCATTGAACATTTTTAGTATGATAAAAAAGAATCCAAAACTAAAAGTTAATATGATATGGAAATAGTAAAATACCAAAAGTAAAACAAGGATGTTTTCACTCTTCACTAGTATTATCTGCATCTTCAAAATGCTAGCAATAGCAGTAAGACAAGAGAAATTAAAGGCAGAGAGAGGCAAAATCATCCCTTCTCCCCACATGCTGATAAACAGATGGTTTGCTTAAATCCTAGCAAACTGGGGCAGCTAAGTGGTACAGTGGATAGAGCACCGGCCCTGGAGTCAGGAGGACCCGAGTTCAAATCCAGCCTTGGACATTAAACACAAAACTAGCCATGTGACCTTGGGCAAGTCACTTAACTCCAATTGCCCTGCCTTCTCCCCCTCCAAAAAGATAAAAAAAAAAAAAAAAAGAAATCCTAGTAAATAACAAAAGAAGCTATAACAGACTAGTAATTTCAGTAAAGTAACAAACCAACAAAAAACAATAGCATTTATATTTACAGAAAACAAAATCCAATTGTAAAAAATAAAAAGTAAAGTCTAATTTAAAAAAATACAAAATGAACTTAATACCTGAGTCAATTTACCAAGACACAGTCAATATCTATATAGAATCAATTACAAAGTACTCTTTAAAGAAATAAAGAATGTAAAATAACCAAAAGGACATTCAGTACTCATGGTTGAATCATGCCAATATAACAAAAACAACAATACAACTAAAAACTTTCAAGGAATACTTTACAGATCCAGACAAAATAATTTTTTAAAAAAACAAACTTTATTTGTCAGAGTAAAAATGCTAGAATATTAAGGAAGACAATTTTAAAAAAAGGAATGAAGGGGAAATGACATTTCCATGACTTTATATTATAAAGTAATAATCACCAAAATTATTAAATTTTGAAAAAGGTGGATTAAATGACCCCAATAACACAACATTCAATTAACCTTAAGCTATGGAAAAAATTCTCTATATGACAAAACAATATTATTGGAAAAACTGGAAAGCAATCTGGCAGAAATTAGTTTTTTTAACAATATCTTATACCAAATACCACAATAAACTTGAAATGGAGAAGTGATTTGAATAGTAAAGATTATACCATAAAAAAATTGAGACAATCAGATCAGGAAGCTCTAATGGCTATGGTTAGGTGACAAATTAACCAAGCAAGGGTTAGAGTCACTTACAAAAGATGAAACAGATCATTTTGGTTACATGAAATTGAAAAGCTCCTGTATTAAAAAAATTAACGATAGTAGGAAAAATAAAGGAAATAGTTGACCAGAAAAAAAATCTTTGCATGAAATATCTCTATTAAGGGTCTAACAGCAAAGATATATAGGAAATTAACATAAATATATAAGACCCAAAGCATTTCCCAAGAGATAAGTTATCAAAGTATATAAGCACACAGTAACAAAAAAAAAAACAACTGGAAAACTATTAACCATATGCAAAGAATGACCACAATCACCAATAATAACAGAAATTCAAATCAAAACAACTCTGAAGTTTTACTTCACACACAGTAAACTGGAAAAGATAAGATCAGCTGATGATAAATAGGTTGTGGAAAGATTCACAACTGGCAGAGTTGTTGATGGGTCCAATCATTCTAGAAAGTAACTGGGAATTGTGAAGAAAGTATCTAAAATGCCCATGTCCTCAGAACCAGATATTCTGCCAGTCATATAAACCAAGGAATCAAAGGTTCCATAAAGAGCAAACTATTTATGGCACCTCTTTTTCGTGATAGCAAAGAATTATAAAGATCACCATTACTTAGGGAATGGCTAATAAAACTGTGATACATAAATGTAATGAAATATTATTGCTCTACAAGATACCATGAATATAATCAATCACAAAGAAACATGGGAAAATATATAAACTGATGCAAAGTGAAATAAACACAACCAAGAAAACAATATACACAATAATTACAACAATGTAAATGGAAAGAATAACAACAAATATATAATGCAGTGACACTATAAAGAATAAGCTTGGTCTGAAGAAGAGATAGAAGATAATGCTGACTTTTCTCAAAGAATTGGTCAGTTTTGCTGAAATGTTAAGAAATGGCTCTGAGAGAAGAGTATTAATTGTGAAATGTAGGGTGATGTAAATATAAAAGACATCAATATTGGTTTGTTTTTTAACTTCCTTCAGCAAGTATAGATATTCAAACACTTTTTAAAAGCATAAGAAAATAGAAATTTGAGCACACACTGAAATAAACAAAAGCAAAGGGCCAATAATCCATACATAAGGATGCCTGTCACTATTTACTTAGTTTTTGAAATGTAATATTATGTAATGATATTATGCAATATAATGTTTTTTACTTATTTTGTTAAATATTTCCCAATTTTGGGTTGGATTTTTTTTTTTTTTTTTTTTTTTTTTTTTTTTTGCTTTTTAGAGGGCGGAAGAGAGGGCAATTGGGGTTAAATGACTTGTCCAAGGTCACATGGCTAGTAAGTGTTAAGTGTCTGAGGCCACATTTGAACTCAGGTCCTCATGATTCCAGGGCTGGTGCTCTATTTACTGCACCACTACCCTCCCCCCCCCCCCCCCCAGCCCAATTACGTTCTAATGTGATTTTGGCCATACTCTGCAGTGTTTGGGGTTACATGCTGGCAGGGTGTTTTGACATTTCCGTCATAGATAATCAGTTTATCAGAATAAAGGAATTCATTACTTAGGGATAAAAACTTACACAAGGACCCTAAACTCAACTTGAGGGTATGCTATTCAGCCTATTGTAAACCCGAGGACTCCAGTCACTTAAACCAGAGGGAGTTAAATTTGCAGTCTGGCCACAAAACTCTGAGTACAGATGAACCAAATTCAAATATAACTGGTAAATGTTTTAATAAAATAAATAAAAATACAATACAATGTAGACAATATTAATTTTAGGGTTTGTTTTTTTATTGCTTTCATTCTCACTCTATGAAATAGCCAAGTTGGCCTTCTTGCTATTCTTCACATACAACAATCCCCTCTTACCTGGAATGTACATGATTTTCAGCTCTGACTCTTTAGTATTTCTTGTTTCTTTCAAAACTCCAACTAAAACAACATTTTTACATGAAACCTTTCTTTGTTTCAGCTAGTGGAGACTTAGACACACACACTGGTACAAAGCTGTATTATACAAATGGTTTCTACCCTGCAGAAAATAGCCACACAAGTCTACTCCCTAAAAAAAGCTCCCCTGGAAAAATACAATTTTGTTTTAAAAATTGAAGTATGCAACCTTTGCTGAAATATGCATGTTGTATAAAATGAAGCAAACCTGAACAATTCCCAGAAACAGCACGTGAATTCATTATCTCTAACATAGTTGTTCCAGTTAAAGATTCAACTCTGAATAGGATATCAGCAGATTCATAAACTGAATTCCTATTTACATTTCTAGTCTCTATGATAATTAAAGCAGATTTCTGCCTTGATTGGAACTGTCATCATTTTCATTTTACTAGGAGCCTTTAGGCAGTTCTTAATTAAATAATTTGCTTGAATAAAGGTAAAGAAACTAAATATGGAGCTTCCTGTGTGCAGTAAAGGATAGAAAAAAGACTACTAAACTTAGAGGGAAGGGCTTTTGAAAAGAAGGGAGAATGTGGTTTCCCTGCCTCCATCTTCCCACTAGACCTCCATGGCTTGGGGGGATATAGGTGGGGGACAGTTCAAAACAAAGAACTCAGATACTTTCTACATGAAGGACACACATAAAAGGGAAAGGAAATGTAGGCACTTTATCGGTCATCTCACTTACCAATAACACTCCAACACCTATTAACACAAAAGCCCCTCAAGTGAGAATAATTGCCAATTTAGTGACTCAATAACCTTAATTATGATTCTATAATCAAAGATGAGGTATCTGATTCCCTACTCCACCCACCCTCATCCCCCCCAAAGCCACAATCATAAGAAATAACTGCTATATCATCTTAGTCATCTAACAATCTACTAAAAATGGTAATATTCCTGGATCTAAGGTAAAAAAAAAAAATACCATAATCTCTCACAAACATGTATCATTGGGGAGTGAGGTGGGGGAGGGGAGGAGGGAGGGAAGGAAGGAAACACATTCTACTTTTTCCAGCAATGCTACTACCATTAATGATGTCTAGTTTTCACATATTCATTTTAGAATATCCCTCTCCTATTATTCTACCAGGCAACCAAAGCTTTTAAGATAGAAAAAGAGAAAGAAAAAAACAGATCCACAAAAATCAATTAATACACAACTAAATCTGACATCATGAAATGTTCCACACCCATAGTCTCCCACCTCTTCAAGGAAAAGAAGAGTCACACATTTCCTCATATATATTTCCAAGGCCAAACTTGGTCTTTATAATTATTGTGTTTATACTACTGTTCATTCTGTTTCTACTATTTTATTTCATTGCATATACTATTTTTCTGGAACTGCTTAATTCAGAATAACCTTCTAATGTTTCTCCGTTCTTTCTTTCTTTTTTCTTTTTTTTTTTTGCTTTTTAGAGGGTCAATTTGGGGTTAAGTGACTTGCCCAAAATCACACAGCTAGTAAGTGTTAAGTGTCTGAGGCCAAATTCGAACTTGGGTCCTCCTGACTCCAAGGTTGATGCTCTATTCACTGTACCACCTAACTGCCCCTCTGTTATTTCTTACAGCAGTAATACTTCCAAAAACAGACATAACACAACTTGCTTAGCCATTTCTGAATCAATGGACACCTATTGTTGCTTCCAGTACTTTGCTACCAAAAGCAGTTAGGTAACATAGTGCTGCCCTTGGAGTCAACTAGGTAGGTAACTTACAATGTTTTTTTTTTATCTCCTGTCCTGATTTCTTCTGATTGTCCATACCAAATTTTCCAAACATGCTCAGATAAGGTTATCCAACAAGCATTTAGACATCCTGATGGAACCTCAAATTCAGCATTCCAAAACTATACCCATCTTCCTCATAAGCCTACTTCCCTGTCTCTGTTGTCGGCACAAACATCCTAACAGGCCCCAAGGCATAAAACCTCAAAGTTCTGTTTCTGCCCAGTACCTCATTCAATCAGCAGCCAAATACTATCAATTCTACTTCCTAATGTAGAACTCCTTTGATTCCCAAACCCACATCTTTCATCCTGATTGGGGCCCTCAGTATCTTTCACCTATACGGCTATAACAACCCCTAAATCTACCTCCCAGCTACCAAGCAGCTCTCAGACTAAGACAACCCCAAGAAAGCAAGAATTCCCAAGATTCTTGGCACTTGGTCCCAAGTTGCTTTAAAGACCTTGAAAATCTAGCATTTTGAACCTCAACAACTCAATGTCTCATCCTGGGAAGTTGAGGTCACCCAGAAGAGGAACCCAGATAATGAAAGGCAAGCCCAGTAGCTATTGTCTGGCATAGAGCCTCAATTCAGGAACAAGAGCTAGAGATGAGTAAACCAAAGAAGACAATGATTAGAACACAAAATGTAATTGTAAATCTTGAGATGTCCAAAAATCCTGCCCAGAATAAACTCCATTAAGAAGTGCATGAAGTAATCAAAGGAAAAAAACAGGTTTTCCATAAAGATTACATAAGTACCTAAATGAAATGAAGCAATGGATAAAACATGAAATAAAATCACTGTAGGGAAATAAATAGAAAGTGAACAGCTCAGAGGAGAAAATGGTAATTCCTACCCAATTAACAGACTCCATGAAAACTAGAACAGACCAAATAAAAATCAATGACTAAAGAGCAAGAAATAGTATAATAAAATCAAAAGGCTGGTAACAATAGAAAATTGAGATATCTGATATCAAAAACAAGTAACCTGGAAAACAGGTAAAGGAGAAGTAACTTAAGAATCGTAAGTCTACCAGAAAATCATGATTTTTGAAAATAAAAATGCATGGACATTTTATTTTTTAAAAATCATTCATGAAAATTGCTCAGATATGTTAGAATTGGAAGGCAAAGTAAAGATAGAAAAGATGCATCAATTATCATTTCCTCAGAAGAAAAGGTCTATGAATATCATAGCCAAAATCTAGAGATTCTACGTCAAAGAAAAAAAATATTGCAAGCATCTAGAAATAAGTATGACCAATACCAGAGAACCAAAGTTAAAGTATAAGACTTGGTAGTTTCTACTAAAACAGGTACCCTGGAATACAATATTTCAAAAGGTAAAAGAGAAAGGCTTTTATAATCAAAAATAATTTTCCCTATAAAGCTGAGGAAGAGAAATAAAGCTTCAAAGTAACAGAGAATTGTCAAGCATTTCTAACTAAAAAAAAAAAAAAAGACCTGAGCTGAGTTGGAGTTTGGAAATCCAAACACAAGTCAAGAGAAGTCTAGAACAGCTCATTTATTGAAAAACTGAGCTATATGATTATGTAGTTCTAAAACTCTAATAAGGAAGAAGAAACAAGTGTCCCTTCAGAACTCTAAAAGATTCAAAGGGTTCTGAGTGAGTTGACTATGAAGAGATGAAGACTTCAGGGTGGATTAGTTCTGTTGTAAAGAACTGGGAGAGAGAAAAGAAGATAAGGTTAAAGTAATACACTAAAGTAAAAATGAGAAATAAGAGTGTACAACTTGCTATTTTTTGTAACTGAGGCATATGATAAAAAGAAAGGGGAGGAATTAGGCATCAAATGATCCTTGATCTTATCTGAAACTGAGACACAGAGTTTAGTATAAAAATACATCAAACTCGACAGGAAAAAAGGAGAGAATAGGGAAAGGAGAAGTTAAGAGGAAGAAAAATACTATGAGAAAATAGTCAAAAGCAAAACAAACTTCTTGACCTTGGTAGGGCAGTGGGGGTGGGAACAACTAGAACCTAACTGGGAACGAGCTGAACAAATTGTGATATATGAATGTAATGGGGCTATGTTTAACACCATGAGAAATTATGTAAGAGAATCCTACATAGTATGAACTGATGCACAGTGAAGGAAGCAAGATCAGAAGAAAAAAATTTACGACATCATAAAGAAAAAGAACTTTGAAAGACTTAAGAGTTCTAATCAATATAATGGCCAACCACGGTCACCAAAAGATTTATAATAAAGCATTTCACCCACCTCTTGTTGGGAAGTGGTGGACTCAAGGTGCAGAAAGAGATTTTCACTAGACATGGTTACCATGTGGTTTAGTTTTGTGACTATGTTTATTTGTTACAAGGAGTTTTTTCCCCTCCCTTTTTAATTGGTGGGAAGGAGGAAAGAGGAGTAGTTAAAGAGTAATGCTCAAAGGGGGGTGGGGAGGTGTTGTCACTGAATTTTTTTTTAAATGCACAAAGAGAAGGAAGTCCAGAAGGAAACATAAGAGCAAGACAGTTTTAAAACTAACTATAAAATTACATACTTTTTTAAAAAGGCAAACTGAATTGAATATTCATGGATTCATACAGAATTCTTTTTGTGTTCTGCTTTATATGTGGAAATTTTTTTGACGTCTAAGTTCACAAGTTTTTTTAAAAGTATATAAACTACAAGCAAAGTAAGGAATTTACTTGTCTCTTGAATTCTGGATGGTATTTCAATAGGCACAGGTAAGGCAAAGTAGACATTCCAAGAACATGATAATAATACTTCTTTAAAGCAAAGTGTGTTACAAATATTATCTCATTTAAGCCTCAAACCTGGGGAGTAGAAATTACCAGTATTACCCTCACTTTGTAGATGAGAACACTGAGACTAAAGGAAGTTATAGGAATTGATTGTGGTCACACAACTAATAAATAATGAAGGTAAACATTTGAACTCAGGTTTTCCTTATTCCAAATCCAAAGCTCTATGCTCTCTCATAGAAAAACAAAAGAAGTTATTATAAGTGTTCAAGTGGCAGCAAATTCAGTGAGTTCAGAGTGTGATATTAACATATTAATGGCTATTTATAAAGAGGTTTATCAAGTGCCATTGTCAAAATAATTTTATGAGAAAGGTAGACAGTCTTCCATTATAACAGCTAGAATTTTGGGCTGGGATTTAATTTAATTTAAAGAATAATGGGCTGGGAATTCCAAGAGGCGGAGATAAAGATAGAGAGCATTTCCAAGCATGAAGGGACAAACATCCTGTCCAATGACAGGGAGAAAGGAGATGGAATGTCATAAACAGAGAACATCAAGCAAGCCAGCTTGGCTGGAAGACCAGACTGCATGAGGGGAAACAATGAGAAACTGTTCTAGACAGATTAAATTTATATTACTGAAGGATTTAAAAGCCAATCAGAGATAAGGGCATAACCAGAAAAAAATGGAGTAGCTGTTTTCTTCAAAACTCTTCAACCCCCTCCACTCCACTCGAAGGAATCAGCCACCAGATAAAGAGTATTACAGCTGAATTCCAAAGGTAGGAAGATAGAAACTACATACAAGGTAAAATATCATAATTAATAAGGTGGAACTTAATACTCAAGGGCTCCCATTCAACCCTCCTAACCAACTCTTTGCACCCATAGTACTGAGTGCAAACAAGCTTACTACCATGTGACTCCTGCTATAGGGATCAATCACATAGGTTAGTGATATGACCCAAAACTCCTTCTTATCCTACAAAGAGCAACAGATGGAGTCTGCCCAGATAGATAAAAGGAAAAGGGCAAAAAACTCAAGCTAGATGGGAGTCACTTAAGGTGCTCAAGTCTAAAAAGGAAAAAAGAGTCAGGACTAAGGACAGGAATTAGAAAAACATCTGAAGTCAATCTTCTCTTCCATTCCCCTCCAGGTTATTCATGACTGAGACCTTCATATCTCCCCATATAAAGAGGCTGTTTTGCAGGAAAGGCCAAATGTTGTGGGGGGAAGAATAGGGGTGCAGTTTTCCTCAGTCTGTACAAAGATGAGATGGAAGCCAAAGACTGAGGAAAATTCCCTAAGGCTAGTGATAGAAAAATACAAGAGAAAAGCTGAAAGACTAAAAGATCAAGAGTGAAAACCTAACTGAATAAAAACCTAAGTAGAAAACAGAGAGGCAGGGGGGGGGGGGGG